>JAMKFB010000322.1:341169-941169 GCA_036247105.1 Cirrhinus mrigala
ACGTTAAGAGGAAGGGGGTATTTCGGGTGGGAAAATGTGCAGTCTGTTTTCTTTCTAATGCGCACTGTTTTTCCGGTTTTACTTTCACTTTTGAAATCGATCCTGTTCAGCAAGGAGGGGAGAAGATCGGAAAGGGAGGCACAGTAACTCGTTTTGGGGGAAACGGCCCCCCTTAGCACCGCAGATGTGTGCAGTGTAAATAAGGGGTAAGAAATGTATTCATCATACAGTGATGTAACTATTATATTCAGTGATGATGTTCTTTGATAAAGTAAATGTTCTTTGCTCATTTTCTGTAGCTGCTTTTAGAATAACTAAGGAAATGTAATCATTAGGAACTTACAATGTTTCTATTAAATTGTTATCATGTTAAACACAAATTAAGTCATATTAAAAACATTAGGCTGCTCTTAGCCTTATGCTGGTGTTGGTTTATTTGCCTGCAATGAAACTAAGTAAATAATTAATAAATTAGCACGACAATATCATGTATTGGTGATCTCACAGGCTGATGATAGGACGATATGAAAATAGAGCATATCGCCCAACAACTAGTGTGGGGTTTTATATGAATGTGTTTCTGAAGGTAACTCTGGTTTTCAGAAACGTTTCGATGTTATTTTGTCCCTAATCAAAATCCTTTTTAGCAATTTATTGAACAAAGTGCATAAAAAATGTATGTCAAAGCCATAAAACAGGCAATTAATTGACATAATTGCAATTATTTCTTGGAGAATTAATCGTCAGCCAAATTTCATAATCGTGACAGCCCTGCTAGTAGTTTAACTGATTACTGTTGCCAGAAATTAATAATAGCATTACTTTTGAAAGAAATAACTTGTAATGAGTAAAATATTATTTTTTTGAGTAACTAGCCCAACACTTATTGTTAAATAAAAAAACTGTGAATGTAAATTGCTTGCATTATATGTGGCTTTTTTGATAAAGTTGGTTGTGCTCATTGTGTGTGTGAAAGACAGAATGTAATGTAGATCAGTAGTTATTTTCTCATATATATTTATAAATGAAAGATGCTCATTTTTTGGGTCCAGTGACATGGTCTGCTTGGTTCTTATGATTGTGCAGTACTTCTTTATTACACTGTGTGTGTTTATGTGCTCTTTTTCAGTGAGTGATGTGAGGATTGTTCTGCTGGGAAAAAATGGATCAGAAAACAGTCGAGTGGCAAACACTATACTGGGTAGAGAAGCTCCATTTTATTCACAGCAACACAGTATGAGAATCAGTGCAGAGATGGAGGAGAGACACATCTCAGTCATCAACACTCACCTGGTCCAGCCAAGTTTCCCACAGGAAGTGATAATACAGGAAGTGAAAGACTGTGTGCGTCGCTCTGCTCCAGGACCTCATGTGTTTGTCCTCGTACTGCAGCATAGTAACTTCAATGAGAACGACAGAGAGAGAGTGAAATATGTGCTGAACCTCTTCAGTTACCAGGCCATGAAACACACTGTAGTGCTGACTACTGATGAAGAGCCACGTGGATACATGTATATGTCTTATAAGAGCACAAATAAAGCTATTCATAGTTTAATAAAGGAGTGTGGAGGAGGACATCTGAATTTTAATACAGTAAGCACAGGATGGTGCTCTGAGATGTTTGAAAGGACAAAAGAGATACTCAAGAAAGAATGTGAAGAATTTCTCATCTGTGACATATATCAGGATGAAGGTGATGAAGCATCAGCGGATGAAGATCTGAGCAGATCTGGAGCTTCAGTCAGAGGAGATGAGAAAGAGAAGAAGGACATAAAAACAGGATGTGATGGAGGAGGTTTGTCAAAGTTTTTTTCTCAGGATAATACCTGTAAGAATAAGATCATAAAGTACTATTTTGTTCTCTTATAGTTCCACTGTCTTAGAGACAAAAAATGACAGGGAGAAAAATGAGGAGCACCACTGTGACTAATTAGTATTTATTAGTATCAATTAGTTAATTGATTTATTAATTAGTATTTATTTTTACTGATCTGTTTTGGTTGAAAACAAATATGTTGATATTTTTGAATATTAGAGTGTTAAAATTATTAAGAGTATTAAATGAGAAGTCCACTTCCAAAACAAAGATTCACCCCTTGTCATCCAAGATGTTCCTGTCTTTCTTTATTCAGTCATAAAGAAATGATGTTTTTTGAGGAAAACATTTCAGCATTTTTCTTCATATAATGGACTGATACGGTGCCCCGATTTTGAACTTCCAAAATGCAGTTTAAATGCGGCTTCAAATGATCCCAAATGCGGTTGTAAATGATCCCAGCCGAGGAAGAAGGGTCTTAGAGAAACGATTGGTTATTTTCATAAAACTAATAAAATGTTTATACTTTTTAATGTCAAACGCTCGTCTTGTCTTACTCTGCCTGGACTGTTTTTGTTCTGGTTCATAACAGTTAGGGTATGTCAAAAAACTCCCATCTCATGTTCTCCCTCAACTTCAAAATCATCCTATATCACTGTTTTACCTTTTTGTTAAGGGTGTTTGATCTTTTTTGCATGTTCACTTTGCAAAGACTGGGTTGGTACTTCTGCAGTGATGTAGGATGATTTTGAAATGATTTTTGAAGTTGAGGGAGAAAATACGAGTTTCTCGACATAGCCTAACTGTCTTGAGTCAGAATACACAGAGTTCAGGGAGAGAAAGGCAAGATAAGCTAGATAAGACCCTGCTTTCTCGTTTGGGATCGTTTACAACCGCATTTGGGATCGTTTGAAGCCGCATTTAAACTGCATTTTGAAGTTTTAAAATTGGGGCACCATATCAGTCCATTATATGGAGAAAAATGCTGAAATGTTTTCCTCAAAAAACATAATTTCTTTACGACTAAAGAAAGAAAGACATGAACATCTCGCATGACAAGGGGGTGAGTACATGAGTTATATGTGAATCTTTGTTTTGGAAGTGGACTTCTCCTTTAAGAAAAAACAAAGTCTTGTTTTGTTTTTTTGTTTTTTGATCAAACTCACCTGCCTGTAACTTTCTAGTGATACTAAAGACCTTGATGAACTTGTTCAGGTGTGTTTGAATAGGGTTAAATCTGCAGGAGAATGAATCTCGTGGGTCAGAACCCCTGCTCTAAAGGCTGTGGTGTGAGTGCAGACAGTCTGTATGTTGTTATAGATCCATACATAGACAGCAAATTCACTCAAACCTTTGGTTTATGAAAGAATCTACAGCAATCTAATTATTTATAATTAATGTTTTCAGTGTCGACTACTGGAAAAGCAAAGCTGAACATTGTGCTGTGTGGAAATGATTCAGCACTCAAAAACTCAGTGTCTAAAATCTTTAGAGGAAAAATTATTAAACCCCAGAAAGAGAGGAGCAATGTGTGCGTGAAGAAAGAGGAGATGATTCATGGACGGCAGATCAGTGTAATAGAGCTTCCAGCTCTCACTCAGCTCTCAGAAGAGGAAGTGATGCATCAGACTCACAGCTGTCTGTTTCTCTGTGATCCTGGAGTTCATCATTTCATCTTGGTTACTCCTGTTAGTCCACCTACTAATGAAGACAAAGCAGAAATGGAGAAGATTAAAGAAATATTTTACTCTAATGAACACTTCATGGTGCTTTTCATAACTGAACTCACTGTTGACAAAAGTGTGTCAGATTTTGTAGCGTCCACAGAATCTCAGAGTGTTGTGAGTGTCTATGGGAGTTGGTGCAGTGTGATGGGGTTACAGGATCAGAGAAACTCTGAACAGATCTCAGACCTGTTCGATTGTATAGAGAGCATGAAGATTAAACCCTATGCTCTTCTGACGTATATGAGAGCTCAAGAGAAGAGAGTCAGACATGAAGAGAAACTGAGAGTGAGAGACAATGAGGAGGAGATCGAGACACTGAGTGAGTGAATTAATTTATTTTTTATGAATAATGAATCTTTGTGAGAATACAGTAATAAGCTTACAGGTTATGTACAGTACAACCACACATGAATAAATTCCATTTTATACATAAGATATCTATTTCCAGAAGATGTGGTGAAAAAAACAGCATATGCTGGTTCGGTAGGTTTTGATGCTGGTTTATGCTGGTCATGCTGCTGGTCAAGGACCAGCATAAACCAGCAAAAGACCAGCTTAAACCAGCATCAAAACATACCTAACCAGCATATGCTGTTTTTTTTTCACCAGGGTAAAGAGAGGTGAAGGAGACAGAGACTGCAGAGATCGCACCCTGTTTATTTTACAAAAGCACATTGTTTTCTAGTTATTATACACAAATAAAAGCAGACCCGTTGCAGTTTCAAAATTGATGGAGTATTTTAGTTCTTTTTGCGGCCGTCAAGAATAAACGAGACAGACCGCAACGGTGCGGTCTTCGACCCCAGAGGGTTAACAGTGTTGCCATGGGATGTTTTTCTTGTCCGTGTTTTGAAGCGACCCTAATAACATGATATTTAGCCCCTGGAAGGTCAGGGGCGGATCTAGAAAATATTTTTTAGGGTGGCAAAGGGGTGGCATGGGGTCTATGAGGGGTGGCAACACCAAAGAAAGCCCCCATGCATAGTTTTTGGGGATTTAGAGTCAAACATACACAGTTGTGTTCACAAATATTGCATTACCATTAAGTAATCATCTAAACTGTTTAAAATGAAAAATAAATAACATTTCAATGTCCATCATGGCACCAAGTCAATAAAAAAAAAAAAAAAAACTTCAACAGGTTGTACAGTAAATGTTCCAGAGCTTGTATCACTAAAGAAGATATGCGATTCTATTGAATTACTACTTAGATGGTATAAATCACGTTTTAGTGCAAGTTTAAGATGTTAATGTCGATGATTTAATGTTAATATCAAAGCACTGAAACTGGATCAGTTTTGGAAGCAATGTTTGATTTTCTGTTATTAATAGAGGTGGGAATGTCTGTAATTACCCAGAACACACTATATCAGCCATATACTCTAGCAACACCCCAGCAACTGCATAGCAAGAGACTAGCAACCACCCAGAATATCCTAGCAACCAACTAGCAACACTTCACCTAACATCTAGAACATGTAACTGACCAAACTATTTATGTTTTTAAACAAGTCTTAAGACAAGCCAGCATAAATTTATTTTTCAAAAGTTTCAATCTAGTTATTACAGGTATTTTTAAATGATTACACACAATTCAAATACAACAATGACTCTCCTTCCGAATGAACACTCGTGAGATCAATTACACTAACAAAAAACTCTCATTAGAAATTAATTTGCAATTCAATGTCTATTACAGTATGCAACATAAATTACAGATTTACTAATTCAGCAATTAACTTTTGGGGGAAAAAAAATCATTTTACTACTGTAAAGTAATCTCGCAGCAGATAAAAAAGCACTAGAAAAGTTCAAATAACAAAGAACTGTATATGAACTTGGTATGCACCACAATACAGTACAGTAAAAACAAAAAAAAAACAAAACAAAACTGGTACTGTACTATAATTACACTGTATGTGTATAAGTATAATACCCATGTAAATGATTCCTTCATTTCTCTCTCTCCGTTGTTGGATGCAGAGATTCTGATTGGTGTGTCATCAGTTTTGCTACTTAATGTTTAACTTACTTATTAAACTTTTTGAGAAATGTGTCTTTGTTTTTAGCACTGAATTAACGGTTTGGGAATATAAGACAACTAAAATCAGTTACATTGTTAACAATCGAGAAAACTGCAATATGACCAGATACTTACTAACTCTGCTATTAGTTTCCGTGAACGGCATCATCTTATTGATTTCATGATATTATTGTTTCGTCGGATACAGCAAAAGGACCTATATCCATGATGAAAGTGGGGGGAGCGGTCAGAGAATCGGATCACCAAACAATTACGCGATAAATCTCAGACATATCCGGACGGGATTAGATTTCTCAGAGGACTTCTGATTTAGCCGAGAAGCAGCAATTTTCTGATTCAAGAAGAAATGTAAAACAATTTGTTAGTCAAATGGGCCGCGCTTTGTGTTTTTGAACCGGTTTATAAGAGTCATTTGTTAATGAAGTCGAATACACTGGGCGCGCTGCGTGCGCGTGCAACCATCGTGAACAGTTTATTGAAAGCAGCGACTGTAAAAACTAATTGAAAGAAAAATTGAAAGACGTGTTTTTTTGCCATTATTTTGCGTTACGCTGTCATCGCTGCGGCTGAAAAGTAGCAGGTGCCACACCGGTAGATCCGCCCCTGTGGAAGGTGTCTCTCACATTGTCCCACAGCAACATTAAAATAGTGTAGATATATATTTAATATTGAGGGCATCCAAGTTATCTGACATATTTAAACATTTTTAAAGAAGTTACACAGTAGTTACTAGTGATGTGACGAGATCAGATGTGTCTCGCGATATCGTGAGGATATCGATATCGTGTCGTGAGGATATCATACAAAACATTTTGCAAAACATGTTTACATTAGAGCTGCACGATTAATCCTTAAAATATGGAGATCTCGATTCAAACATCCACGTGATCTTATTCCTGAATGACAACGATTTAGCTATGCCTGTTACAACTGTTTCACATCGCAAGTGTTAGTGAAGCGTGAGAAGCACGTTTTGTAGCTGCCCATATTAATGAATCAGAGGGTCCGCCATCATTAGCTTCCGATGTGAACGCTGTCATTCACCGATATGGGCGGCGACAAAACGCGCTGCTCAAGCTCCACTGACGCTTACGATGTGAAACAGGTATTAAAGACATTCAAATCTGCATTCATGCTGCTGATCCAGAAAGAGCAACACAATCAGTCTTTTCAACCACATTATAATCATTATTTCTGTGTTACAGACATTTAAATAACGAAAGTACTGGAATAAAAGTTTATAGTTTGGGTATAAACACATATTGTCCACAGTAGCGATGAAAACGAAAGTATCTTAACACTTGTATGTATTGTAATGCTTATCCTCTTCCGCCAGGAGGTGGTGACAACTGCCCGTTTAAAACATGTCATTGAATCATTCATTCAGGAGATTTCAATAGTCAAACAAGTCTTAATGAATTGAGACACTGATTCCTTTATTGATTATTTAATTAAAAAAAATATATATATGTTTTTGAAAGAATGAATCAATTAACATTTTGTCAGAACCACTAGTAAATGACGTTATTTTGTTTAGTTTTCTAATCTTTTTTCTCCAGAATCGTGAGAGAATCATCATCTCCAATTTATTAAAAACAAGTGAGACTCTCCGTTTATTCAGAATTGTGAAGCTCTTGTTCAAATGTTATTACTGCATATAATTAAAAAAAATGGAAGTTTAATTTCATAAAGTACAAGTTGATTTCAAAATGCACCCTCATTTTGTCTTTTTCAGTTGAATAAAAGACTGTTTTCCCTATATATTTCATCACTGAGGATTTCTTTAAAAAAGTTTAAAAATCTCTTCTCTCTTCGTTCTCGTGAACCCAGTCTCGTGTCTCGTCTCGTCTCGTGGGATAAGTGTCTCGTCGCACCCCTAGTAGTTCCTTTTCCTGGTAATTAGTTACTTTTATAATGATGTAACTCAGTTACTAACTCAGTTACTATTTGTGAGAAGTAACCAGTAACTATAACTGATTACTTTTTTGAAGTAACATACAGTAAAATGTAAGGTCATTGGGATTCATGTCAGGTAACTGATTAACATCGCACTTTGAACACCTAACATCTCGATATCACAGTTTTCCATCACTCTGATACATGGTGATACATGGATACTTAGAAATTTTTTTTGTAGCCAAACTGCTGTAATTCAAACATGATGTGAATGCAACATTAATCAAACTTTTTAAGTTAGAACCACCGGAGATGGGAAGTAACGAAGTACAAATACCTTGTTATTGTACTTAAGTTGATTTTTCTGGTATCAGTACTTTACTTCACTATTTATTTTTCTCACTACTTTTTACTTTTACTCCTTACATTTTTACACAAATATCTGTACTTTCTACTTCTTACATTTTCAAAACAGGCTCGTTACTTTTAATCAGCATTTAATGAATCACCATTCGACAACAAATCTCTAATAAATCATGGATCGGTTAGTCTTTCCTGCCAGCGTGATTTGGCTCACGCGCGCACTGCGTCTCCGCCAAAACAGTTTCTATCAGAGTAATGGAGAATGGAGTGAAAGCACCCGGGTGTATCACAGAGGCAAAACTGACTTGTTCAGGACTTCAAGTGCAGGTCAGTTTCATCTGTAAGCAGGCTGCTAAGAGTTTAATGCAAACTACAGCAGTCGTACTATAAACGAAACTAAACTAAATTACTGTTATCACTCAAATACTCTATACTGACAATTATCTACTGTAAAGTTACAGTGGTAATTTAGCAAACAAATGTTATAAAATAGTGTTTTGTAATATGTGCAGATGTGCTAGGGCAGATAACAACACAACCCTTACGAAAATTAAAACCAAAATCCATGGTTACTATAGTTAAACCATGGTAACCACAAATGAACCATGGTTTTGCTACACTAACCAATAGTCTAACCATGAGATGTGTAGTAAAACTAAATGGTCGTAGTTAAATTAAAGCAGATTGTAATCAGTCCGCAGTCCAAAAGACAACAACAACAACAACAACAACAAAAAACATGGTTACTATACTTTTACTCTAATAAATCATGGTTAATTTTGGTAAGAGAAAAATATGACTCATGATAACGCAATAACATGTTCAGTATTAGGTTTTTCTGTAAGATACTGTCGTGATGTAATCATTATTGTACTAATTTTGACATTTAGGCAATTTAGAAAATATAGTTAAATCTATAGTATTTAATCCATATAAAGATAACACAACAACACCTGGTCATTTATGTGATACTTTAAATTGAACTTAAATAAACTTGTTACTACAAATAAAATATAATGAGTAGGTTGTTTTGCAACAAGTTGGAGACAGTTGTGCTTATAACAGTAAATGGCTGATGGGAAAAGTGACAGGTATAAGAAAAGTGATATGCAGAGAGATATCATGGAAAATGAAGAGACTGAAAAGGAAAATGGAAGTGAAGGTGCAGTTCAAGAGAGAGCCTTTTTTGTTTTGCACGGCCCCAGCCTAAGGTTTTAAACATTTATTTAAAAGTAATGGCCATGCAAAAAAAAAAAAAAAAAAAAAAAAAAAAAAAAAATTGGTTTCAGAATTTGTTGTGGGTGTATGGGATGACCTGGATGAGTGTGAGATTGCCCAGCCTGAAATTTTGTCAGCCTTGATACATTCATTAGCTAACAAATTTTAAATGTGAGAAATTAGCACATGATGCTTCAGTGTAAATTATACACTATGTTCTCTGATGATCTTCATAATTCACCATATTTACTTGAAATTCAATATATTTTCTTTGATTTATCTTTAGACTCAAGAGAAAGAGAAGATGATCTGAGGATTGTGCTGCTGGGGAAAACTGGAGCTGGAAAGAGTTCAACTGGAAACACCATCTTAAGAAGACAAGCATTTATATCAGACATTTCTCAAACATCTGTTACTAAAAAATGTCAGAGAGAAACAGCTGAAATCAACAGCAGACACATTACTGTGATCGACACTCCAGGACTGTTTGATACTGATCTGACTAATGAGGAGATCCAGAGAGAAATCAAAAACTGCATCCCCATGATCCTGCCTGGACCACATGTGTTTCTCTTACTGATACCAGTGGGACGATTCACTCAAGAAGAAGCAAAATCAGTGAAGATCATACAAGAGATGTTTGGTGACAAATCTTTAAGGTACACCATGGTGCTCTTCACCAGAGGAGATGATCTGATGAACGAAACCATTGAACAGTGTTTGGGAAAACCTGGATCTGCTCTGAATCAGCTGATTGAATCGTGCGGAAACAGATTCCATGTGTTCAATAATAAAGAGACTGGAGACCAAACACAGGTGACTGATCTACTGCAGAAGATAGACAACATGGTGAAAGCAAACGGAGGGAGTTACTACTCATGTAAGATGTTCAGAGAGATGGAAAGACAAATACAGGAACAACAAAAGAACATATTGACGGAGAGAGTCAGAGAAAGAGAAGAAGAGATGAAGAAACATGAAGAAGAGAAAAAGATGAAGATAGAGGAAGATCATGACAAAGAGAGAAAGAGAAGAGAAGAAGAATTTATTGAGAGATGGAATAAAGAAAGAGAGGAGCAAGAGAGAGAGATACGAGGGGAGCTGAAGAGAGAACGAGAGGAATGGGTGAGACAGAAACACGAACCAAGACAAAGAACAGAAGAAGAGGATGAATGGACAGAGATAGAAAAGCTGAGACGAAAGAGACGAGAGAGAGAAAGAAGACTGAGAGTAAAACAAAATTATCAGATCAAACATGAAGAAGAGAGAAATAGAATGAAGATGATGATGATGGTGGAAGAAAAACAGAAGCGTGACAAAGGGAGAAAGAGCAGAGAAGAAGAATATGTGGAAGAACAATGTGAAAGAGACATTAAACTACATACGAGAACTCCTGATGCTCAGCACACAAACAGTAAGTCAAAACAATACTAAATTTAAAATGAATTTACAAAAAATTAAATATTTGGTGAAAACAATACTTTTCTTTCCCTATACTTTGTTTTTCATCAGTTTATGTAGTTGTAATATTGTTAAGGAAATATTTCACTGGTTTAGAATAATCAGTCACACAAGCAGCATTTAGGGGTTTAGATCAGGTTATTTTACAATGTAGCACCAGCTGAAACCACAGATAAATTCATTTGTAAACATGTTAACCAGAGACTTAAGCTGACTCAGACTCATCGCCAGTGAGGAATGACTTGGTGGAACATATACAGAATAAGTGATTAGAAATGATTATAATCTCCCTTCTATCCTGTCGACGTCTGTATCACTCCATGGGTATTTATGAGCAAGTAACCAAACTCCTACCCCTGAACCTGACCATTTGTCAATATAAATCAAATCAAATCTGTTATTTGGCATTCAATGACTTTTATGGCTTTTTAAGATTAAATAAGAACAACAAAAACAATGTTAAATGAAACATTTCCTTACGTTTTCTGTGGCTCAACCAATTTCAACTTAATTTTCTGCCATGAAACTTTTTTCTGCCTTTTTTAAATTTTTTTCGAAGACTGTTGCTTTGATTTTCACTAAAATTGGCTCAGAATATTTTCAGACCAAGCCAATAAAAAGTTATGGATTTCTTGTCAACAGATGAAACTGTTTTCGTTTGGCGCATAATCAAATTTGATGGCATGGTTACTTTTATTTGTACCCTTAGGTAAATTCAGTTGCTGTGAGCCACACTCCCTTTATGAATGCTACTTCTTATGTATGATACTTTTTCCTAAAATCAATTACCATGTCCTTTGTCTTAAGCAAATTTAAGCAAAGATAGTATTCCTCACACGACTTATCAAAATTGTCAGAAACTGGACCATGTCTAGTCTCCTTTTCCTGAAGCAGATTAACAATAACAATAACATCTGTGTAATCTTTATGATTTTTATGAAATGTATGATTTTCCTACTTACTCTGACATGTATTTGTATAAAAGATAAATAGTAGGGGGAGGAAGCACATCCTTGCGGGAAGCCAGTGGAGGGCAGACAAAATTTCGTTAAACATTACTCTCTGTGTTCTGTTAATTAAAAAGTCAAGAATCCACCCAACAAGGTTATTACTCAATTTGAATTGTTATAAAAGCCTGCTGATTAAAACATAAGGATTGAACTGTGTTAAAAGCAGAGGAAAAAATTAAAAAATAAAATATTAATATATAAATAATAAATAAGAATATAGGACTCCATTCTTTTACAGTTCTTTGACACCCACTCATGTTGGCAGGCCATTAAATTCCTGCTTCACTAGACATCAGTGTGTATTTTTATGAATTACAAATGTTTTTTGGTAGTACTAGTGTGTATTTGAAATCCATTATATGTTAAAAAACATACTGAACAGTGGTATACAGTTAAAGTCATAATTATGAGCCCCAGTTAAGGTTATAAATATGAACAAAAATCTAATATAATACTATCATATAATATTATATAGAAGTTGAATCAATTGTTGTTAATCTGTTAACTCTATTTGTCAGTTTCAGATGATGAAGATTCATCATCAGATTCAGGATGTTTGAGAATCTTGCTGTTTGGGAGGACGGGAAGTGGAAAGTCTGCCACAGGAAACAGTATCCTTGGAAACAGTGGGTTTCACAGTGAGGCAAGTTCACAGTTGGTGACCACTGTTTGTCAGAAGGGAATTGGTGAAGTTGATGGTAAATCAGTAGCTGTTATTGATACTCCAGGACTGTTTGACCCCTCACTGACAAAAGAACAAGTGCAGGAAGAAATAATGAGCTGTATTTCACTGTCAGCACCTGGACCACATGTGTTCATCATTGTGCTGAGTGTAGGAAGATTCACACCAGAGGAGAAAGACACTTTAGACATGATCAAGATGATCTTTGGCTCAAAGATCGCATTGTTCTCTTCACTAGAAGAGATGAACTGAAAGGGCAAACAATAGAAGAATATGTAGAGAAAAATGCTGAACTCAGGAAACTGATCAGAGATTGTGGAAACAGATTCCTGACTTTTAACAACAGAGAAACACAAGATCAGACACAAGTTACTCAGCTGGTAAATATGATAGAAGTGATGAAGAAATCTAATCAGGGCCGACATTTCACTAATGCGATGTTTGAGGAGGCAGCGATCTCTGTTGAACAGAGAATGAAAATGATAGAAGAGAATGAAAGAAAAAATTTCACTCAGATTAAAGAATTACAATCTAAACATGACACTGAAATCAAAAGCATGAGAATGAGACTGGAGGAAAAGAAACAAAAGATGGATGAGGAAAGAGAGAGACTGAAGAACAAGTTCAGAGAACAAGAGGAAACACTCAGGAGAGAGTTTGAGGAGAAAGAAAAATCAGAGCAGAAGAAACGAGAGACAGAGAATCAGAAACAAGCAGAAGAGGAGAAACAGCAAAGAGATAAATATGATCAGAGAATAGAGGAGATGAAGAGAGAGATTGAAGATCAGAGAAAACAGTATGAAAAACAGCTAAAAGAAAGAGAAGAAGAAGATAGAAAGAGAGAAGAACAATATAAACAAGATCAAGAAAAGAAAGAAATGAAAAATCATGAATGTATTATAGCAGAATTACAGATGAAACACGAAGAGGAAATAAAAAAGAGAGATTTAGAGGAACAAATGAGAAAGGAACAAGAAGAGAAAGAGAGAGAAGAATGGAAGAGAAAAATAAAAGAGGCTGAAAATGACAAAGAGACTCAAGAGGAAATTAAACGACAGCAGAGAGAATGGGAGGAAGAGAAGAAACAACAGATGAGAGAACGAGACGAAGAGAAAAGAGAGAGAAAAGAGAAACAAGAGAAACAGCTGAGAGAAAAACAAGAAGAACTGGAGAAAATAGGAATGAAAATTGAAAGAGCGAGAGATGAAGAAGAACAGATGATAGAGAAGGAGAGAGAGAAACAGAAAAGAGAGAAAGAACAGAAAGAGAGAGAATATGAAAAAGAGCTAAGTGTAATGGAGAGACGTTATGAGCAGCTGGAGCAAGAGAGGACAAAGGAGTGGAAGAAAAGAAAACAAAAGGACGAAGAAATAATGATGGAAGATCTGAAACGAGAACATGAGGAAGAGATCAAGAGAAGAGAAAGAGAGGAGAGAGAAATAATGAACAGAGAAGAAAAAGAGTGTGATGAAATGAAACAGAAACATGAAGAGGAAATAGAGAAGATGAAGAAGAAACATGAAGATGAAGCCAGAAAACAAGAAGAAGAACTGAATGATTTCAGAGAGAGAAAAGAGCAGCACATTCAGGAGCTCAACGAGAGACTTGAACAACTAAATGAAATGAAAAAGGAGCTAAGAGATATTCAGTCGTGTCATGTCATGTAAAACACTTCTACATTTTTGAAACATTGTTGATCAGACAAATAGCTGGCGCTGGTCTTTCACTTTCTTCACTGGCACTGTGAAGGTTTTTCTTAATTTCTCCTTCATTTCTGTGGAAGGTAATTGTGAGTTTTTATCTAACAATTAAGAGTTTTTTGTCTTGAAACTGCAAGTTTATATCCCGCTGTCGCAATGTCTAGCTGGTAGGGGTGGTAATATTCACCCAATCGCATTGGAGCATCGGCATAAAAATTAACAATGCGATGCATCTATTTAAAAAGTGTGCATCGGATACCAGTTGGCATTGTAATGCGTCGTTTCTAACATGTTTGTTTCAGTAAAGAACTTATTTATTGAAATATTAGGGATCTCACAATTCTCAATATAATATTGAACCGTTCGGTACGACATCCACGGTTCAATACGTGCTTGTGAATTGCGGTTTGGCATTTAAATAACTTCCTTGTTTTATTTCTCTTGGAATTTGCTGTATGTGTGCCTGCGATTTCACGTGCTGAAATGAGGAAACGCTTCCCCGCTTGTATTTGAAAAAGCAACGCACGCAGAACATCTTCCATTCTATTGACATGCAGTGATAAGCCTTTCTAAACCTGTTGTCCAACAAAAGAGTTATAAAAACAGAAGTTATAAGAAAAACATTATAACTTGTTTTTAATTCACATCAGTCGAGTGTTTGAAATAACTTCCTTATGTGATCTGATGTGGATTCTCATCACAGAATGAGGCAGACAATAAATTCTATACTCATATTCTATGTATGTCGATTAACAATGGCTTATGAAAAATACACGAGATGCCTTGAAGAACACACATAAACCATATATTATTGCAGACGTTTATTGTTTTATTGTCCTTACATTTCATCATTCAAAACGATTAATGTTATATCTTGTTTTTATTCAGTTACAGCAATATAGCCATGCCTTCACCCATATTAGAGAAGCTGGAACGGACTGTCATTAGTGATACTTCTTTGACGCGCATATGTGGATTTTTTGCACGAGGGCGCCCTCTGGCGTCCAGTATGAATGAAACCCATTCAATTTTGCGTAAAAATCGAAAAATAATACTTCTCTCAAAAGAAAAATTAAGCAGACATATGTTAAACCACGCTTTTTCCAGTGTGCAGAGGTTTATAGGAGTTAACAAAAAAACAAAAACACAAGATTTTGCAAGATACCAGAGCCAAACCGAACCGAAAACCTCGGTTAAAGAGAGAGGTATGTATTGAACTGTGGACTAACTGTATTGTTGCATCCCTATTAAATATAATTATAAGTAGATGCGGAATACTTTTATTATGTAGAAAATGACCAATAATTTGTTTGATGTGTAACAACACTACAGAGACAAGGCATAGAATGTACATTAACATGGCAGAAGTTGTCGGTGCTGATAGCCTTGTGGTTAGTGTGCATATATTGCACAGCTGTGCTCACGCCGACCCGAGTTTGATTTCCGTCTCGAGGTCCTGTGCCGATCCTGCTCCCCTCTCTCTACCCAATACTTTTCTGTCATCTCTCCACTGTCCTCTCAATAATAAAGTAACAAAAAGCCCCCAAAAAACATGGCAGAGGTAGAGCAGCATACAGAGTAGGATTGTGAATCTCGAAAGTGAAAGTAAAATGCGGACACATGTTCAAAAGCGATTTCAAATGCCCCGTGTATTAATAGTGGCTCCCTGATGCCCACAGTGTAAATACAGCATAACAATATACTTACAAGAGAATGCGTATATATAAAGAAACATGGGGCCCCTGGAGTGCCCTTTAGTTTTGTTAGTATGTTTACATCTTTATTTCTATCCATCCGTTGTTCCTGTGCTTTCCCTTGTTTCCTAATTTTGCCTTGTCTTCATGTTTTTGACCTTGGACGGTTTACCTGTTTTTTTTTTTTTTTTTTTTTTTTTTTTATGATAGTTTGCTGCCTGCCCTGACTATTGCCTGTTATTTAGATGATTCTTTTGTCTCGCCCTGAATAATGTTGTTTTGCTGGTGATTGACCCTGCCTGTCTGGCTACGTTTTTAAATAGCTGTACGTGGATCCTCCAACTCCGTTGTCACGCTTCCTACGTTAGAGAATACTCAGTCATACCCAGATTCAGTGGCTTTGTGATTGTTTCCAGGTCAGCTATGGATCCAGTTGACCAGCTACTACATCTTTGTTCATCAGTTCTGTGAGTTGTCCTATCAAGTGCCATTTGATGAAATCATATTAAAAGACATTTTCCGTTATGGACTCGATGAGCCAACAAAAGCTTGGTTACCTGGAGGGAAATTTAACTGTAGTTTAAGGCACATTATGGATTATGCTCTGTTGTTATTAAGCTCTCCTTTCACTGTGGGAGAAGCAGAGGACTGTTAAAACCCCAAAGAATTTTTTTAGGGGGGGCCAACATCGGCAAGCTCCGAGGGCAGTGGGGCTTGACCCATCAAGGCCGCCAACAGGTCCCGTGATTATGGTTGACACTCTTTTGTTTTCTGCACCTTCTTGTTCTATGGTTCTCACACTAGAGTCTCTCCCCATTTTACATCTGCAATTCTATTATAGCTCAAATGCTGGGTTGTAACCTCTCACTTAAAATGGTTGAGTTAAAAATGACCCAACAGATAACCCAGTGGTGGGTTGATGTAGCACCAACCTGTTGTTTGGTTATTTTAATCGCATGCATTGGGTAGTCAGTTTTACACAATAAATTGGGTTATAAAATAACTAGTTTGTTGTGTTATTTGGCCAAAATGTTGCTTTAACCGTTCTGGTAGTATTATTATTATTATGTAAATAATGATGTGCCGTACAAATATATTAAAAATGCTTTATTTCCATTTTAATTAAAGTTGCAAACAATTCTTGTAAAATAAGTTATTGGTTGCAATTGTGATATTACTTTTTTTTTTTTTTTTTATCACATTAGGTGATAAATTAAGGTGATAATCAAAAACGTGTATTAACTGCTCCCAAATACGATCTTGCTTCAGTATAATTTCTCCCACAATAACGAAGGCTGGATTTTGTCCCAAAACTGCAGGTCATGAGGGAACCCCTCCTCCAAATACTCAGTGATTTCTGTTCAAACCTTTAAACAGACATTTAAAATGGAAAATATTCAAACATACATCAAATAATAGCCAAACATTTATTGTCATATTTATTAACATATTTATTAATATCCAAACAAGAATGGAAAAATCCTGTTTGTTACTGTTTGATGTCTGTTATATTTCAATTAGGCAAAGTGTTATAATGGTGATGGTGTTTGCATCATTATAGAAAGTTGTGCGGTGTTAATGTCAGTGAATCAATGATTTGTGAATGAAATTTATGTTGTGTTAAAGCAAAATCACACTCATACAATAACTGTGCTGTTGTGATGTGTGGTCTCATACCTGATTATAGAGTCTAATGCCAAAATTATCACTGCAAAGATTGCATAAAAACACTTCTGAAAGTGGCATTTATGTGTCTTTACACACTGTTTCATTCTGCATGTAAATGCATTTACAGAGCAATTACAAATGCAACACAAATTCTGAGACAGATCAGAATTGGAATCATTTCGTCTGTCTTTTATGCTGCATTGCATCTCTACACAGAATTTTGAGCGACCACAAAGCAGCCTTAAAGCAACCTTTATTTTTCAAACTATAAAAGTAAAATATTATTTTGTGCTCAGCAGAAGAAAGAAACTAATGCAGGTTTGGAACCTGAGGGTGAGTACTTATGACACAACTTGGGTGAACTATCCCTTAAGTGTGTGTGTCGGTGGTTGTCAGTACATAATGCAAAATATGATGTGCGTGTAATTCGATCCTCTTATGCAACATTACAGCGCCACCCTCTGGCTGAATTACGCAAAGACAAAACCTCTGCCAGAAGTGCGTCTGCGTTGGTTCAGCAATTATGAATGTGAAGGTCAATCAGAAGCTACGACCCAGAAACTCAATTTAAATTAATGACCAGGAGCTGCTACTGCATTTAGTCTACATATAATTATTAGAAAAATCATTTCTATGAGTTTGTAACTGCTTATTCTGTTCATCAGAACATTTAAAGAAGAAACCGCATCTTCCTTATTTTTCAAGTTCTATGAATGGACGCAGTAAGTTTCATTTTAATAAATAGAAAACACTTTTTTTTCCAGTCACGGGACGGAGGTCAGCTCTCTATCAGCGCTTTTCTTTCGATTTGTGTTGCTGTTGAAATGGCGTCAGGTAAGAATCAGATAGATAGAAATAAATGCAGACACTTTTCCTTGATTTATGATTTATTTATTAAATATTAGCCAACAGAAGTTTATTAAATTATATATATTGGACACCAGGAAGAAACTAAACTTGGTTGAAGTGTAATTTTGACACTGCAGATGTTCTGAGCATAAGGAAAATTATATGACAATTAGTGTTGATCTGTGTATCATCAGCACACAGTTCTGTATTCAATCAGTTAAATTAATAATCGCAAACAATGTGAAGTCACAGCTTTTTCAGGCCACATATGCTTTTATACATAATTTATAATGGATAACCATCTGTTTTCTTTCTGTCTATGTGTGTGATTTTTCTTCTTCTTTTCTAGCAGCAGAAGGGAGACACAGTCCAAATCATGATCGTCCTAACAGTAAGTAAATTAAATCACTGGCAGTGATATTACGATGTATTAAACATTTATGTGTTAGAATATTGTGTTGTAACAGTTAAAGTATAGTTCACGTATAAATGAAAATAATGATTAGTCCGACTGTGTCAAGACTTAACTTTTATTAAGTTTATATTGTAAAAAACAAAAAAACAAAAAAAAAACTACATATGAGTTACTCGCAAATGTGCAGCTTTTTTTCTTTTCTTCTTCTTTTTTTTTTTTTTTTTAAGCTGTTTTATTGCATGTAAATTAGGGCTATCAAACGATTAAAAGTTTGTGTGTACAAAAGTTTGTATATATATATAGTGAATTTAGTGAATTGAATTGAATTGAATTGAATTGAGTTGAATTACTGAAATAAATGAACTTTTCCACAACATTCTAATTTATTGAGATGCACCTGTATATATAAATATAAACACTTTAATGTATATATTTAAGACAAATATGTTATATTTATATATAGAATTATATTAATATGTATATATAATTTAAATAATATATAAATACAAACATATATAGACAGGTAATTTTAAAATATATACACATGTATGTGTATGTATTTATATTTATATGTGACCCTGGACCACAAAACCAGTCTTATGTTGCACAGGTATATTTGTAGCAATAGCCAAAAATACATCGGATGGGTCAAATTTATCGATTTTTCTTTTATGCCAAAAATCATTAGAATATTAAGTAAAGATCATGTTCCATGAATATATTTTGTAAATTTCCTACCGCAAATATATCAAAACTTAATTTTTGATTAGTAATATGCATTGCTATGAACATCATTTGGACAACTTTAAAGGCGATTTTCTCAATGTTTTGATTTTTTTGCACCATCAGATTCCAGATTTTCAAATAGCTGTATTTCGGCCAAATATCGTCCTTTCCTAGCAAACCATACATCAATGGAAAGCTTATTTATTCAGCTTGTATACATCTCAATTTCGAGAAATTTACACTTATGCATGGTTTTGTGGTCCAGGGTCACATATGTACACAGTATTTACACATAAATTATATAAACACAAATGAGATGTTCTCAGTAATTAAAGTAGTTAGAAACAAAGTACTTGCATTTACTTGAGTTTTTGTAAATAATGATCTCTTTTTTTTTTTTGTCTTATAATTTCAGAGTTGCCTTCTTAAATGCAGTTAGCAGACTTATTTTTCCTGTAAATTGCATAAAACTGATAAAAATGTTTTAAAAATGCCATTTACTTAAACATGCTGTAGCAATGATTCGTATTTCAACCACAGAAAATAGATATTTCATTTTTATTTTAATACAGTTGTTCCTATTTTTGGTCACACCACATGATGAGTGGTCGCTCCAAATGATGCAAAGGCCTTAAATCATTAAAAATTGTTTACAAAAAAAAAAAAAAAAAAAAAAGAATTAAAGAATTTTATTTTCTTACAGGTGAAACAAGATACCTTCTGTCATTCATTCATGTTAATTTTGTGCTATAACTAGTATAGATGATCAGTTCATGTACTGCTTGAACTGAGGTGCTACAGCAATCTGTGAGGACACATTAAAGAGCCACAAAACAGAATTTGTTGTTCGATTTCTAAAAAAAAAAAATTTGAACATGTAGGCTTTGTTTTATACCAAAAGTCACCAGCTCTGTGTTGTATGTTGGCAGGTTGTCAGTGTCCTCTTTGCTCCGTGATGTATTTTTCACCGCTTGAGAACATGATGTGTGTCATGTGCCATGGTTTTTCGGACATAGCAATAGCAACTAATGACACATGATATTTCAAATTCAGTCAAAATTTAAAAGCACAGAATTGACCACCTAAACAAAAAAATCTAGCTTCCCACAAATGGTCATTATGAAATTTCTAATAAAAGCAAATACTTGTAGAAATAACTTAATATTCATAGTTTTTGAGGTCATACCACATGATATCCAAATGTGGTAACTACATACCAGCCATTTTTTTTTTTACAAAAACCAAAGTTACAAACCAGCCTGATGCTTCCATGGGTCATTGATGAATTGCTATTGCTAGGTGAATTGCTATTGCTAGGCAAAGTCCTATCTTTAAATGGATTTCAACATAAAAATCCCAAAATGGTAGTTTCTTGATGGTCGCATCACATGATATTTCATAAAATGGAAATCATTGGACAAAGTTTGTTTGTATATTATGATGAAAATATAAATACAAATGCTTAGTGATTTTGCAGGATTACAAAACACTTTGGAAATCATGCCAAACAGTGCAGAAAATTAATCAGAATAAATTTAGGGTAATTTTAAATACATTTCCAAAGCAAGAGTTATAGCCGGACGATCGCACCACATGATATTTTGACAATTTGAATAACAGAAAAATTACAAATAACTAATCCTTTTTGAAAAGATAAATTGGGTCCATACATAAGAGAGGTACCTCATATATATGGTGTCTTTATAATATATTTAAACCAAAATGCAATCAGACATAAAATTTAAGCGTCATGTCATTGACCCAAATATAATCTCTCTCTCTCTCTCTCGCTCGCAAAGACGATTTGGCACAGAATATTGACCCAAATGTAATAATATTTTTTTTAATTAAGTAATTTGCTTTTATATTGCCACTGTAAATCCAAAGCAAATTTAAGAATATTTTGTCTGGAAATATTTATGTCATATTAAGTTATTTTTTTCTACCCACTTTAAAATAAAATAAAAAATACAAATAAAACAGCATTAAAATAAAACTTGAAATTCAGATTTATCTGTAAACCACATTTCACAATGAATATAATTCTGAAGCATCATATTAAAATTATAATCATATAGAGCTATAATGTATTCACCAGTATTCAAATTATTTCAGCCATGCGAGTCTTCTGAACCCATACGTCGACTGTGTTTGAGGAACAGATTTGGATAAGTTGTCATTCATTGAAAAATATTTCAGCCTGTCATAGCTAAGATCTCCTTTGTGCTTATTTATATGTGACACCAGTGACGTCAGACACTTAATATAAGTGTAATATATAATCGCTATGAGAATAGAACAGAAAATGGTCTCTGCATATAGTAGTTGAAGCTGTTTCTGTGTTTTGTGTCATTAAAACAAACACCTGAAGATTTCCAAAGCTTGACAAAATCCTTCAAAGTGAAGAAAATTCCTCCTGTTGGTGATTTCCTGTGAGATCAGATTGTTAACTCAGGATTAGCATTTTGGGGGCCCTAAGCAAAATTTCAAAGAGCTTACCAGAGGAATGACAGAGGCCCATAGATAACCTACTGGTTACTGTACTAAACCAGTGTTAGTGAATCCCTGCCGCTCACGGGGCTCGATGCAGCTGCCGTTCTTTAACTTTTAGTGAACAAAATGTATAAAAGTCAATGTAAAGAAGAACTACATTTGCTAGTAAAGCTCATCTAAATTTTCTTTTTCTAAATAATGTTTTCAGTGTCGACTACTGGAAAAGCAAAGCTGAACATTGTGCTGTGTGGAAATGCTTCAGCACTCAACAACTCAGTGTCTAAAATGTTTAGAGGCAAAACAAGTAAATCTCAGAAAGAGATGAGTAAAGTGTGTCGGAAGAGAGAGGGAACGATTCATGGACGGCAGATCAGTGTAATAGAGCTTCCAGCTCTCACTCAGCTCTCAGAGGAGGAAGTGATGCGGGAGACTCTTCGCTGTGTGTCTCTCTGTGATCCTGGAGTTCATCATTTCATCCTTGTTACTCCTGTTACTCCACTTACTAATGAAGACAAAGCAGAAATGGAGAAGATTAAAGAAATTTTTAACTCACTAGAGCACTTCATGGTGCTTTTCATTACTGAACGCACTGCTGACAAACGTGTGTCAGATTTTGTGAAATCCACAGAATCTCAGAGTGTTGTGAGTCTCTATGGGAGCTGGCACACTGTGATGGGGTTAAAGGACCAGAAAAACTTAGAAAAGATCTCAGACCTGTTTGATTGTATAGAGAACATGAAGATCGAACCCTATTCTCTTCAGATGCATATAAGAGCTTCTGAGAAGAGAGTCAGACATGAACTACAGGAGAAACTGAGAGTGAAAGATGATGAAATCAAAGAGTTACAGCAGAAGATCAAGACACTGGGTGAGTGGATTCATTTATGTTTCTGAATAAAGCATCTTTTTGAGAATACAGTAATAAGCTTACAGGTTATTTAGTACAGCACATCTATAATAGCTGAACCACACATGAATAAATACTCATTTATACTTAAGCTACCTAAAATAACTCAATATAATATAATATAATGTAATAATATAATCCTAAACCTTTTTTGTGAGTATAATTGTTGAATCTTTTGCAGTTAATGACTGGCTAAAGTCTATAATCTGTAGACAATGCTAGGCCCAAAGGCTTGAATACACTACATTTGCCCAGATTGTTTTACCCTGATTTACAGTCTGCAGACTGTCAATGATTAGGAAATCTGCATGAATTAAGCACTTTTCATGATTGTTAAAGTTTACACAGATTTGTGAGACAAAACAATAACATTGTATGTTCAGAAGAAATAATACGATTAGCACATGATGCTTCAGTATCAGGGTTTCCGTTGGGCATTAAAAAGCATTAGAAGTCATTAAATAGATTTTATGCATGCATTAAACATTTTTGATGGTTTTGAAGAAAAATATTACCAGTTTATTTTGCATATAGTGCTTTCATAATTAATACATTTCTAATTTGTTGTCGCAAATTGGCGTAACGCTGATGTTTGGACAGTGGTGGACTGGGACGTGGAGGAGTATAAGTTAGAAAAGAGAATGTACATTTCATAAAGTCAGAAAGAAATGGGGAAGTGCTATTGAGCAATGATACTGAGAGTAACAGTAAGTTGCACAATTTGAGGCTGACACAGCCAGTCTGGAAGTCTCGTGAAGAAATCAAAACAAATGAATGCAACAACACAGACAAAGAAACTCACAGAACAAACCTACTATGGTAAAAATGTTTAATATAAATGAATAAGTATAAAAAGTTTTTATATTCATAACATATGATATAGTCTAGTTAACCCACAAGTGTCACCAGCCCACCAGTGTGCCCATTGGCGCTCTTTTTTTTCATTGTCTTTTTCATTGTCTCACGTTTTAGTAATAATCATAAATTATATATCAGAAAGCTTAAAACTTCAAAATTGTGAAAACCATTTTGAAATCAGACAGTACATTACCATGGAAATAGTACTTTACATTTTTTTGGTGGACTCCACCCCCTTAGTGGGTGGTGTCAAGTGTCATATTAAAAAAACTATTATGGTTTTTTAAAATCAAAACTTTTTATATCCTTAACAAAACGCATATCACCGGAAAGGTGTGTCTCTATTTTGTGATATATATTGACAGAAAAATGCATCAATGCGTCTTAAAATCTCACAGGAACCTCAATTTGGGGGTGACACTTAAGGGGTGACACTTAATATGAGACCACCAAGAGAGCACTGTTTATTGAATAATAGCACAATTGCAGATTTGACACTGATTTTATTCATTCAGTAATCAATGAATAATAATCATTCAATAATCTAGCAGAAGTGTCAGTCAGCGGCCATGGGCGGGGCCTAAACAATGTGACATCACACTGCGCAGAGAATCAAAACGATTTAGGAAAAAAAATCACCCTTTCTTTAGATAAAAATTGCAAATTTAAGTTGGTAAATATCACAAAGATGCTGACTGCCATTAGTAAGTAGGTAAATTATGTAGATTTTCTCATATATCCCAGATTATCATCATTGCATCAATAAATTGGTTAATTTAAAACATATAACCAGTCAAAGTTTGGGATTATTAGGATTTTTTTAATGCTTGTGAAAGAAGTCTCTTATGCTTACCAAGGCTGCATTTATTTGATCAAAACATACAATAAAAACAGTAATATTGCAAAAATATTACTTAAATTTGTAATAACTTTAATAGTTTAAATTTATAATATCTTTTTGAATACATTTTAAAATATAATTTATTCTTGTGATTCAGAGTTGAATTTTCAGCATCATTACTCCAGTCTTCAGAGAAATCACTTTGATATGCTGATTTGCTGCTCAAGAAACATTTCTAATTATCAATGTGGAAATGTCTTCCTATTTTTTTTTTTTTTCTTTTTAATATATGTTAATGTAATATGTTACCATTCAAAACGTACTTTAGAACTTTTTTAAAAATATATAAATACTTTTATTCAACAAGAACAAACTGATCAAAAGTGATGGACATTTATAATGTTACAAAAATTATTTCAAATTAATGCTGTTCTTTGAACTTTCTATTGAAAGCATTATTATTAACATAATTTACATTATTACAGTACATTTCTCCTAGCTTGGCACACTTCAGCATGTGTTTCGACCCCCTGTACTGCACATGTCTGCAGCGCGTTACTATTCTGACAAGGCCTCTCTAGTCAGTGCTTGTGTTTATACCTGCTGCGCTGCGGCTCGTTGAAGTGTCTCTCTGCGCTGCATCGCTAAAGTTTGGCTAATCCCCCACCTCGTCCCTACACACCCCCCAACAATTCGAATTGTTTCGAGGATTTAATTTAATGATATTCTAATGTACCGCGTTGTGACATCATTGCATGCAGAAAACAAACGTTGTAGTCCAAAGAAGCCGTTCGTTGTAGTTCTTGAAAAGAGATTCTTTAAAAACGAAATATCTCCATTTAGAGTGGACTTTGAGATTTGTAACTTTGTAGATCTTTTTTATGCCCTAACACACACCACACACTGACTTAAGTTCAAAAAGTGAAAAAGCATAATAGCACCCCTTCAAGAACCATTACTAACGACTGGGCATATTAGAATGATTCTGAATGATCTGAAGGATCATGTGACACTGAAGACTAGAGAAATGATGCAGAAAATTTCACAGCAGTCAGTTACATTTAATTTAACAGATATTAACATAGAAAACAGCTATTTTACAGGAAATAATGTTTCTCAATATTACTATTACTGTTACTCTTCAGCCTGATCTCAAGGCAATTCATTTGTATTTTACGTGGTGGGTAATTCGTATGATTTCATACGAACTCACTCATACAAATTCATACATTTTTGTCTAATCGTACGTATTTTACGAGTTTACAATTTGTATGAATTCGTACGAATGCCCTTTACCTAACCCCATTCCTAAACCTACCCGTCACTAGGCAAATCGTACAAAATTGTACAAGTGAGGTCGTACGAATTAGCCACCTCGTAAAATACATACAAATTATCATGAGATAGCAATGTACTATTACATGCCATTTAAAAAGGCATTAAATTAGATTTGATGTTACCTGTAGAAACCCTGAGTATAAATTATAAACAATATTCTCTGATGACCTGAATAATTGGCAGTCTTTAATCGAAATTCAATTAATTTTATTGTCTATCTTTAGATTCAACAGAAAGAGAAGATGAACTGAGGATTGTGCTGCTGGGAAAAACTGGAGTTGGGAAGAGTTCAACTGGAAACACCATCTTAGGAAGAAAAGCATTTTTATCAGACATTTGTCAAACATTTATTCCTAAAGTGTGTCAGAGAGAGACAGCCGAAATCAACGGCAGATACATTACTGTGATCGACACTCCAGGACTGTTTGATACTGATCTGACTAATGAGGAGATCCAGAGAGAAATGAGTAACTGCATCTCCATGATCCTGCCTGGACCACATGTGTTCATCATTGTGCTCAGTTTAGGACAAAGTTTCACTCAAGAAGAACAAACAGCAGTGAAGATCATACAAGAAACATTTGGTGAAAACTCTTTAATGTTCACCATGGTGCTCTTCACCAGAGGAGATGATCTGAATGACAAAACCATAGAACAGTATTTGGGGAAATCTGGATCTGCTCTGAATCAGCTGATTGAATCATGTGGAAACAGATTCCATGTGTTCAATAATAAAGAGACTGAAGACCAAACACAGGTGACTGATCTACTGCAGAAGATAGACAACATGGTGAAAGTAAACAGAGGGAGTTACTACTCATGTAAGATGTTCAGAGAGATGGAAAGAGAAAAACAAGAACAACAGAAGAACATATTGATGGAGAGAGTGGAGAGGATGAAGATGATGATGAAGGAAGAAAGACAGAAACATGACAAAGAGAGAAAGAGAAGAGAAGAGGAATATATAGAGAAAGAAGAACGATATAAAAAAGACATTAAAGAAAGAGAGGAACAAGAGAGAAAGATACGAGAGGAGATGAAGAGAGACAGAGAGGAATGGGAGAAACAGAAACAGCTGGAACGACGAAGAAGAGATGAAGAGGAGGAGAAATGGAGAAAGAGAGAACAGGCGATGTGGGATGAATATATTAAGAGACTTAAACAAGAGGAAGAGAGAATGAAGATGATAATTGAGGAAGAAAGACAGAATCATAGAAGGAAAGAGAAATACAAGAACAACAGAAGAACATACTGATGGAGAGAGTGGAGAGGATGAAGATGATGATGAAGGAAGAAAGACAGAAACATGACAGAGAGAAAGATACGAGAGCAGCTGAAGAGAGAACGAGTGGAATGGAAGAAACAGAAACAAGAAGCAAGACAAAGAGAAGAAGAGAAGGACAGGAAATGTGGGATGAATATTATGAGCAACTTAAACAAGAGATAGAGAGAATAAACATAAAGATAAAGGAAGACAAAAAACATGATAAACATTAAAGAATGAACAAGAGAGAGCCTAGATTTGATATGTATTTGTACTATAAGTGCATATTAAATGTCTTATTTTGGAACTACTTTAAGTATGTTAAGTGTTATTTAAGATATGTTGAAGATCAATTTTAAGCTGCCATACATTTTAATATACTGTGTTAAAGGTGCACTATTTTAACTTTTAGTTACAAATTTTAATTATGCATTACAACATCAGTCCAATTTCATTATGGGTTGTTGTAGCGCTACCATGAAATTATTACCATAAAATTCAGCTTGAGATCCTTTCCATTTAAACAGGTTATATCTTTAAAGCCTAGTAGTAAATGCTTTATGAGCAGTAACATAATCTCTCTATTTTTCAGATGTCAAAGTAACTAATTTGTGATAAAGAAGCAACGTAACTGACAAAAGTTATGCTTCTCTGTGTTTAATGGATGTTTACTTTGGCTAATTGACGTTAGCTTAAAGGTTTATCTCATCAGTGTTACGATGTCAATCACAAGAAAAGGAGACCACAAATTTAAAAATAATAAAAAAAATGTTCTTGAAAATACTATTTAAAAAATCCACTTAAATAATTGTGTTGACTAACTTTTCCTCAGTATCTCACATTAGTTCACTGTTAATGTTAAGTTACCAATGACTCCACCTGATTAGCTTACTTGGGATATGCGCATTCAGATAAAGTTTTATATTATGGTGTAACTCAGCCACAACCACACCCGCATCCACCCCAAAAATCTGTTTACAAAGAAAAAGTACTGTGGTACAGTGATAATTTACAAAATTGTTCCATGGTTTTAACCTATTTTTTGGACATATACTATGGTTTTAGCCTGTTTACACCATATCTCTCTCTCTCTCTCTCTCTCTATCTATCTATCTATCTATCTAGTCAGCCCTCATGAATGAAATCCAATAGAAAATGATACAGTGCTACGGAGTGCAGATGAAGCCAAGAGTGTGGGGAAGTTTAATGTAAGTACAAATAATTAAACACAATAAATACAATAAATAAATTAATTAAAATTGCTATCAAATTTGAAAACACCCCATGTCTATGTTCTCACGCAGCAAAATGGACACTGTCAACAGGCCGTTTTGGTCCTCTTTTTTTGTAGCGGATCATCTCTTCTTCTTTTTTTACTAGTTGCAGCACAAAATAAATACGACTGAACACGAGGTATGTTGAAAAATACAGAACAATTTACAGAAATCTGTATCTAGTGTTTAAAACAGCTTGAGAACAATAATCAATGTCAGATTACATTAATCTCAGAATAGACATTCAGTAAACATAAACACAGTAGTTAATTAGAAAAATAACTAGAGATTGATAAATATATGCACTATATTACATATTCATTTTTTTTTTCACTATATTACATATTTATTTTTTGTTCATAGTTTTAATCTTATAACATTAATTTCAAACTGCATTATTTCACTGATTCTTGAGGTAAGGCCAAAACATGTTTTAGATTTTATTTTTTAATAATACATTATTATAAATGGATATATTTACAAAGGTCTCAGCTAATGAACCATGTACGGGAACAGGTTTTTCAGATTTCCCCCTAAAAATGTACACTTATTAACTTCATAACCCCATTGAAATTTGATCCATTTAAAAACAATGTAAAGTGAAAATATATTCTCTATTTTTTTTTTTTTTTTCTGTTTTCACACTATTAACAATCCAGTTAATACATTTCTTAATTTCTTTACCCTCTTTTTTGATATTAAACATGTATAACCAATGTTCTTTGGTAAATCAGACATAATATCATGGCTCCATTTATTTTAACACAGTAAATGGAAAAACAACAGATTATTTCTTTCAAAATTCAACCTTCAAATTCAGACTTAAAAGAAACCTTCATCTGATGGTGTTAAATAATGACGACCTTGACAAAAACTGACAAGGTTACAGAAACTGATTGACAAGACAACACGTTAAGGCAACTAACTAATTTTAAACTAACATTTATTTTAATATATCAACCCTTCCATGTATTCAGAATAATACTAAAGAAATTATTTGAAATAAAACTATTTAATACCCTGAGTATACAGATTTCCTTTAGAGGTAAATATTTCTTCATTTTTAACATAAAGAGGGCTTTTGTGTGTAGGATATGTTTTGTCCCTTATCTCAGGAATCAGTGATATGCAATTGTATACATATCCACTGTTAATTTTAACCTTTAATATTACAATAATATACCAGACTGGCTTTCCTATATTTTACAGCATTAATTGAGAGATTTTTTTCCTTGAGAAAAATTAACATGTTAACCTGATATATATCCAAATAAACAATATTAAATCTATATTGCAATCTAATGACAAGCTTCTGTTAGGTTGAGACATATGTTGTGTGTATTTTTTTGTTTATTTATTTTTTTTTATAGTTTATCCCGCCCTAATTGAACGAGCCCGTGGTTGGCTGAAGTGGAACAGTGCGCATCTGGATGCAGGATGTTGTTGATGGTGCTGTTGGTTGAAATTGTTCTGGTTGATAATAAGAAACAACAATAACTCTGTGTAGTACCATCTGTAAATACTCTGTCATTTATTTTCCTAATCACCTTACCCACTCAGTGTTTTTCTTATGTAAAGTTTTCTGCAGACTGTTTTCTTTTCTTTTAACGTGGCTGAGTGTGTCGCCCTTTACTGTAAATACTGTAAATACCACTTCACTTCAGCAGGGGTTGGCTGCCACTTTTATTGTTAAGATTTCATTTTCTCCTGTTTTTGGTTAGTCAGGGAGCCAGTTCAGTCCCTGTATGTTTATTTAGGGTAGCAAGTTTTTTTTTTTTTTTGGAAAAAAGTAGACTCAGTTTTGTTTATTTTGTTTGACTTCGGCCCAACCCTGAAGCCTGTTTGCTTCCTTTTCGTGTGCTGATAATTACTGTTGAACATAACTAGTGCAAAAAAGTACTAAATAAAAAGAAAGAACATAAGCAGTCTGATATAAAGAACTTTATTTATGTTATTCTCCTGGACCCTAGACCTGGAACATAATTTACTATATTTACTGCAAGCTGCGTTGTTTGGGCCTCTTCTAACCTTATGTTAAATGTAACGTCTAGGTTACGTACGTAACCCTCGTTCCCTGAAGGAGGGAACGGAGACGTTACATATGGGAACTCGCTTGAGTGACCATTCACCTCTGAGCTTTATAAAAAAGGCCAATGAGAATTGGCGAGTGGAATCTGCACGCAACGCCACTCCCCCGTAATACGGGTATATAAGGTGGCGGCGTGCATCCACTCATTCAGGTTTTTGCTGAGGAGCCGAGCCGCAGCCCGGCGTCAGCGCAGCCTAGGGTTGTGGCAGGGGATGTAACGTCTCCGTTCCCTCCTTCAGGGAACGAGGGTTACGTACGTAACCTAGACGTTCCCCTTCAGTCGTTTCACTACGACGTTACATATGGGAACAGACCCATGGAAAAGGCCACAACCCTAAGGCCGCGTTACGCAAGACACCAAGTGCTGACAGGCGGACGTGTCAGAAAGTGGAGTCAATACGTAACCTTCCCAACACCCTAGAGGCCAATAGAGGGGCCCCATAGGGGTGCCAGTTGTACTGAAGCATGGGTTGGGGGGGCGGAGCACATGTGGTTTAGGCATGTGGAATAAAGAAATTGAGTATATCTATTCTGGTTATAGATATATGAGGGAAAACACAGCCTTCTGGCTGACTGTGGAAAAATACTGAGACATTTTGCCACAACCTTCTGGGCGAAGGAGACCCAGTCGGAGCACAGTCGCGGACTACTCCGCATCTAGTCCTGACTGCGGGGCATGGAGGACCCAGGGTTCGCCGGAGGGAACATTCTGGGAAAATAGCGCACGGATCCCGTGGGAATGGCGCAGCAAGCCGACACCTGCCGGCCTCCCGCAAATTACCTGATGTTACCTTAACACACGGGAGGACACGGGCTCTACGCGGAGATTATAAAATCTCGCGAAGGTGTTAGGTGTCGCCCAGCCCGCAGCTCTGCAGATGTCTGCTAGCGAGGCGCCGTGCGCCAACGCATAGGAGGAGGCAACACTCCGAGTGGAGTGAGCTCGAACTCCTAGGGAGCACGGCTCTCCCTGGCTTTCATAGGCTAGGGAGATGGCATCTACCACCCAATGGGCCAACCTCTGCTTGGAGACAGCATTTCCCTTCTGCTGTCCTCCGAAGCAAACAAAGAGCTGCTCGGAGCGTCTAAAGCTCCGGGTGCGGTCCACGTAAACCCGTAAGGCACGAACGGGACACAGCAACGCTAAGGCCGGGTCTGCCTCCTCCGGGGGCAGAGCTTGTAAGTTCACCACCTGATCCCGAAAGGGTGTGGTGGGAACCTTGGGCACATAGCCGGGCCGGGGTCTCAGGACAACGTGAGAATCAGCCGGCCCGAACTCCAGGCACCGTTGACCGACGTGACCGCGGTGGGGCAGCCTGCGGGAAGGGGAAGGGGAAGGGGACTGGTCCCAGAAGGATGAACGTCCTGGAGAGCAGTCTGGCCGCGCTGGGCGGCACTTACCTTCTTCCCAGGTTCCCGCGCTGGCGAATGTTGGCTCCGAGTCCGAACCCGAGGAAGCATCCTGTCGCTCAGGAACAGATCCCGGGGCACTTGGCCCAGAGATGTGAAAAACTGCTCTTTCTGTGAGTGGGTGGGTACCGCCGACCCGTAGGTCGACGGCGGCTGAACACACAGAAGGTCCCGGCCCTCCCCCGGGGGTGGGGGCACAGATGTTCTCGTCCCCCAAAGAGCAGCTTCCACCATCTCCGGGCTGCCCGTGTCAGGGGCGCCGCGCAGAGGCGCGGGTCTTGGTTGCTGGCCCCTGAGCAGCGGGCGGCGCCGCTCCCCTGCGGCGGCCACGACGTCTGGCGGCGAGGTGCGCCTCATGGGCCTCAGCCGGAGACGGAGCAGGTTGTGCTTGCTTCTTGGGGGCCGCAGGGGGGCGCCCTCGGCCACGAGCAGGCTGAGGCTGGGCACCCGGGGATGTCCTGGTAGTCTCACGCCGGGGCAAGATGTGTTTAATCGCCTCGGTCTGCTTCTGGACTGCCGAGAACTGCTGGGCAAAGTCCTCGACAGTGTCGCCGAAGAGGCCGGCCTGGGAGACGGGAGCGTCGAGAAAGCGTGCTTTGTCGACATCTGCCATCTGCGCCAGGTTCAGCCAGAGGTGGCGTTCCTGGACCACGAGCGTGGACATCACCTGACCAAGCGACCGCGCCATGACTTTAGTCGCCCGGAGGGCGAGGTCGGTCGCCGCACGCAGCTCCTGCATCACCGCTTGGTCAGGACTACCCTTGTGCAGTTCTTTCAACGCCTTGGCCTGGTAGACCTGCAGGGTGGCCATGACGTGCAGGGCAGTGGCGGCCTGGCCCGCAGCCCTGTAGGCTCTGCCGGTAAGAGCCGACGAAAGCCTACAGGCTTTGGACGGAAGGCGCGGAGAGCCCCGCCAGGTGGCGGCATCTTGCGGGCATAAATGCACCGCAACCGCACGCTCAACCTGAGGGACCCCCTCGTACCCCCTGGCCGCCCCGCCGTCAAGGGTAGCGAGGGCTGAGGAGGCAGGACGTGAACGAGCCGAATAAGGGGCCCGCCACGCCCTAACCAGCTCATCATGCACCTCCGGGATGAAAGGCACTGGGGGCAAGCGCGGCGGTGCCGCAGACCTCGTCCCCAGAAACCAATCATCCAGCCTCGAAGGATCGGGAGGAGGCACCTTCGGGACCTCCAGCCCGATCCCCTCGGCGGCCCGGAGGAGCATAGCCGACAGTTCAGCGTCCGCCTCGGACGGGACAGCGACCGCGGAGGGGCGCTGCTCCGCCGAAGCGCCAGCTTCACCTGCCGACTGTTCACCCTCTGATGCAGAGATAGACATCTCTTCCTCCGGGGGAGCACCAAAAGAGACGCTGGGCCCGCTTTTAGACGGGGGAGCGGTCTGTTTGGGCATCACCACGGGACCACGCGGTGGAGCGGAAGCCCGCGGGGTTTTACCCGGCGGAACATTCTGCACCGTCACCTGGAGGTCCCCCAAGCGCCTCGCCGTAGCAGCCGTAAAGCCTTTACGGCTCGACGAACTGCCGCGGGAAGACGACGAGGGGAGCCGTCTCGCGAACGAGAGGCGGGACCTCAACGTGGCCATGGACATGCGCTCGCAATGAGCGCATGAACCATCCACAAACGCTGCCTCAGCGTGCGCTCGGCCCAGGCACGTGAGACAGCGATCATGCCCGTCTACGGAGGTGAGGAAACTACCGCACCCAGAAACGCACGGTCGGAAAGCCATACCGGGACGATGGCTCTCAACGACCGTAAGGAAATTGCTCTTTTAGATCCCGGTACGCCCAGGGAGGACGCGGCACAATCTGTGCGGTCAGAAGCTCGCTGGTAAGGCGAGAAAGCCGGCACGTTCCGTCACACAGGCAGCCGGCTCGCAGGATCGAAGACTACAGCGATGGTCTAGAGAGAGCGTAACTCAGCAGGAGTTTCTCGATATAGGCTCGTAGCGGTGAGGCTCCGAAGCGAAAATCTGAATGAGTGGATGCACGCCGTCACCTTATATACCCGTATTACGGGGGAGTGGCGTTGCGTGCAGATTCCACTCGCTAATTCTCATTGGCCTTTTTTATAAAGCTCAGAGGTGAATGGTCACTCAAGCGAGTTCCCATATGTAACGTCGTAGTGAAACGACTGAAGGGGAACAGAGTGCTGTATAGTCATGGCAGACAAAAGGATGAAAAGGGATGCTCATGTCAAGCTTGATGAGGATTTAGTCAAAGCTTTGAAAAGTAAACTAAAAACAAACCACTGAAACCAGTGTTGGGGGTAACACTGTAACATGAGTAACGTGAGTTACGTAATAATATTACTTTTTTCAAGAAACTAGTAAAGTAACGCATTACTTTTTTGGGGAATTTCTAAGAAAATATCTGAGTTTCTTTTTCTAATACGTAACGGCAGTTACTTTTTTGCCCATTTATTGATTGACAAGTCTCCTGTCGGGAAATTGGGAGTAAACTGTTGTTACTGTATTCTAGACTAAATGTGAACATGCATTAATTCATCTCACTCACAAAAAACAGATTCAGTATTCCTCAAAATGAATAAAAACAGTGAAATGCAAACTCAAAATATGACACAACCCTGCAATAATTAAATATGTTACATAAAACAAATATCCTTTATGTATTTAATCCCATTTTATTGACCAGTGTCTTTGCTGCTGACCTTCCATGATGCAATTCAGCCATACTAATATGCAAAAATTACTTTAGATAAACTAACATTTGTGCTTCTTTCTATATATATATAAATAATTGAAGAGTGATCTCCTGCATAAATGTACTTTTCTTTCAGCCCAAGGTGAATTAGTTTCACTTTTGGTGTAAAAGGGCTTTTACATTAGAATTGTTTTATATTAAAAAAAAAAAGAAGCAAGCCCTGCCCAGATATAAAGTAATGCAAAAGTAACGTAACGCATTACTTTCCATAAAAAGTAACACAATTAATTACTTTTTCAGGGAGTAACGCAAAATTGTGATGCATTACTTTTAAAAGTAACTTTCCCCAACACTGATTGAAACCATTAAAAACCACCACTGATAAAAAAAAAAGCACGTTATTCAATTCTGCGCTTTGTTTGTTTGTAGACAAGACAGAACATAGTTAACATAGATAACATTATAGCATCCTGTGCCTGTGTATTTAGAGCCTGTTATTCCACATAATAGAGCCATAATAGAGTCTTTGAATTAAGCAAAGACGCAAAAGCTCTTACAGAAAGGCGTCTGCATGTTGTTAAGGTTAATCGTAAGACAGAGCTGCGATCCAGAAAAATTAATGAATGCAAGAGGTTTCATTCTTAATTCACTCAATAAATATAAAATCACTCTTTTCTGTCTCTGCAGGCGGGGCACAGGGTCCATGGTTTTCCGTTCAATTTTGTTTTCAAGCGTGGAGATGGGAAAAAGACAAAAACATAATACTTAACTCTTTCACTTTCTCAAAATAACCAATTCACTTTAATACATTTTATTGTGGGAGATGCATTTGTGTCTCCACTTCCTAATGATGAACTCTTTAAATAATCAAACTGAAAGATGATTGGGTATGAAGGTGTAAATGGGGTTTCCTATTGGCTGGCTGATTCTCTGTGCTGTGTGAGTCCTGTTACCCTAATTAGTTCACCTGTGTAAAGCCAGCGGTAAGTAGTGTAGTATCTCTGTAATTTAAACGAACTTTTCGGTTATAAATCTCTGTCATTATCCTGATAGCACACATACATCTCAGAGACGTCTATTTGATGTGCTTGTTTACATCTGAAAGACATATTTTTTTAGAGTGTTTGCTTATCTGCAATACATCTCTAGGATTTGCGGTAGTAGCCTATTTATTCATTTTAAATGCAGGCTATAGATCATTACGTACTATATGCGTTAGAAAAATTGTAAAGTCAGCTTTTCAGTGCATAAATGTTTTTTAATTTTTTTTTTGTTTTATATATATATATATATATATATATATATATATATATATATATAATTAATGTACAACGGCTATGTTATCTCTCTCTGTATGTGTGTGGTTTATTTTCTCTAGCAGCAGCAGGTGGACACAGTCCATTGTTTGATCGCCTTATCAGTAAGTAAATTAAATCACTTGTAATGATATTCTTATTGAGCAATAGTTACTTGACTGATTCGCCACCATTAATTATGATTCCTCCTGACATATTTCTAATTGTGGAATCCTGCAATATGGATTTTTTTAAAAAATAACCTTTATTTCACCCCTCCCAATGGATGCAGGACATACATCTTACCCAGCTGACAGGCACTGAACTGATTCACCCAAGTTCACTGGTACTGTCCCCTGAAAAGCACCTAAGACTCACAGTCTGTATTGAAATAATCACCATATTGATTAGACTGATTAGAATGGTGTTAAATCCATACATCATATTTTTGAGAAAAATACTACAACAGTATTAAGATGCAAACACTAAATGTGGCTTGGCAGCTGTGTCAAACATTTATGTATTTATTTTATGAATCAAAATAGTTAAGTCTCATAAATTATGTAAAAGGTCTGTTATCATTAAACAATACTCAGTGTTGCTACGGTTCAAGTATTTGTTAACCGCAAAATGAAAATGATTTCACTTTTTCATCTGGAGCGCCTTGTATGTGCAGCAGTTGCACGAATGGTTTGCCACAGGGCTGCCAGGTTTTCACAACAAAACCTGCCCAAATGCTACTACAATCTTGAGTGTTTCAGAGAGGGGGGTAAAATACATGGTTTTTGGCAGGGTTCCCCTGGTAAAATTCACATTCCAAGGGCTAAATATCACATTATTAGGGTAGCTTTAACCCACGGACATGAAAAACAACCCGCGTCAACAGTGTTAAAGTAGCCCAATTCCACGGGAAAACCGCAGACTTGCCAGCACGGGTCTGCCAGAGCCATGCGTGTCTGTAGAGTATAGCGCAGGTTAATTCTCACACTTAAATTAATAGTTTTCACGTGATGGCACACCCTTATAGGGTGTAGGTTATTTTTACAAGGTTTGAATTAAGCAGCGATGTATTAAAGTTCTTGAATGGTTTACTACGAGCTGATTGGAATATGTTTCCTCTGCAGGAACGACGGGAGATGAACTGGAGAACGGAGAGAACACACACACCGTTGGATGACAGCGGTAGAGCTTACGACACGCACACCACTGACTGGATGAAGCTTGACTGGACGGACTGGAATGAAACAGAGATAAAGGTAAGTATCTTCAGGTGAGTAAATGTTGTGAACTCTGGGAGAGCTTCACAATGAGTCCGCTTCGTATGAACGAGCCCGGACACAGAACCTGATTTTACCAAGTACGACATGTTCCTGGATCAACATCTTTGTTGACCCTGGAACAACATTGTGATTAACCAATCAGATCTGAAAAAACAGTTTATAGTTTTTGTGAAGTTTAGGCTTACAATCAGTGTTTAGTGCTTGTACATCAGTGTCATTCATCTATAATTTCCTCTGATTTTAGGGATTACTCATGGGTAAGGTTAGGTTTAGGTGTAGGGATGTGGTCAAGTTTAAATTTTTGGATTCAAATGTTGTTCCAGGGTCAACAAAATATGTTGACCCAGGAACACATCTAACTCAGCAAAATCAGGACGTGCAGCCCGGACAAGGAGCGGTGAGTGGTGTGTGCTTTTATGTGTGTGAGATTGATTACGTGCAGGTGTGTGTGATTAAAACTCTGGTGACTGTGATCGCTGCGTGTGAGTGGTTGTAGAGCCTGGCCAATCCGTGACAGTTATAGCCTACCAACTCATTTTGTTGCTTAACGAGATTATAGTACTGTCATGAAAGCCTCCCCTTTGTATTTGCGGGTTTTTGTTGGTCTGTGTTTTGAGCCGCATTGAGCACAGTTGTCTCGCTGCAGCGGACGTGCGCCGTAAGTAAATATAGTGAATGGAAACACTCTCATGCTAATGTGTTGCCAGGTAAAATAAATAAAAGAATAAAACATAAGGAGACGTGAAATAACTGAAAAAAGCAGACCCAATGTGATCATGCCGCGTTTGCATCTTACTAACTAGCCTGAGCCTTCATAACTAATATAAATGCCTCATTTTACAGGTATCAATGGAGGATTCCTTTATAAAAATTAACCATGGTTTTATTATAGTAAAAGTGTAGTAACTATGTTTTTTGGCATATTGATTACCTTTTGTATAGCCAAGAGGAATGTGTGAATGTGAAGCAGCCTTCTCATTTGAGCGGCTTTGACAAAACTATTTTATTGATAAAGTTGCTTGCGCTTAAATGTCTAGATGTGGGAGAGATATGTTATACCCCTGAAAAGGGGAGAAGAGTTTACCTTCTACAATCTTTACCTTCTACAAAACACAACATTTTGTAGAAGGTAAAGATGCAGTTTTTTGTAAGGTTTAGGGGATATACAGTTTGTGCAGTATAAAAATCAATATGTCTAAGGAAAGTCCCCATAAAACATGGAAGCTCAATAATGTTTGTTTGTGTTTTTGTGCTCTTATTCAGTGAGTGATCTGAGGATTGTGCTGATAGGAAAGAATGGAACAGAAAACAGCAGAGTGGGAAACACTATACTGGGTAGAGCAGCATTTGACAGTGAAGCTTCATCTTTTTCACAGCAGCCCTGTGACAGAATCAGTGGAGAGGTGGAGGAGAGACACATCACAGTCATCAACACTCACCTGCTCCAGCCAAATTTCCCACAGGTAGTGATAATACAGAAAGTGAAAGACTGTGTATATCACTCTACTCCAGGACCTCATGTGTTTGTACTCGTACTGCAGTATAAGAACTTCAGTGAGAACAACAGACAGAGTGTGAAATATGTGCTGAACCTCTTCAGTTACCATGCCATGAAACACACTATAGTGCTGACTACTGATGAAGAGACACGCGGGTACATGTATCTGTCTCTTAAGAGCATAAATAATGCTATTTCATGATTTAATAAAGGAGGAGGACATCTGTAGTTTGATACAGGAAACACAGGATGGCGCTCTGAGATGTTCAGAAGGACAGAGAAGATACTTGAGGAAGAACGTGAAGAATTTCCCATCTGTAACATGAATGAGGATGAAGAGGAGGAGGATTCTGGTCTCAATGATAGCACAAAAACAGAACGTGATGGAGAAGGTCTGTCAAAGTCTTTTCAACCTCTAAGAATATAATTGTGAACTTTTTTTCCTTTATTTGAGTGTTGAAGAGACAGGAAATGGCAGAGAGAAGATGAGGAGCCCTACTGTGTGACTTGAACTACTATTTATTCTTTTTAATTAGTTTAGTTTTGGTTGAAAAGCAAAAAACAAATAAAAAAACATATTTTTGAATGGGGTATTATAGCAGACAGAAAGACAAAGAAAAGTGCAGACACAGTTTGAGTAATACTGTCACTGTTCAGCCAGACAGATAAAGAAAGATTTCCAGCGAAAATAAAGCCCTTAACACATGAATGCAGACTTCATAAAACGATCATGCTGCCATTTTCATTTAAACATTTAACTTTCAATATAATACATGTGACAGTGCATGTGGCAAGATGTTTGCATACTTGAGCTAAAGAAAGAAGGTTGTTCTAGAAATGCAAACTTTTGTAAAATTCTGTGTTTGTAACTACAACAAACAGTTGTGTGTGTATGTGAGATCAGGATGACTTGTATTTGGCTTATTTAATTCTCAAATGTTATACCTATCTAGGCAATACACTCCAATACTGCAATAAGCTTCGAAACCACCCCTATTAGTCAAACATTTTTTTTATTATTTTTATATTTATTATTTTTAATTATTATACCCTCATTGGGGGCTGAGCCCCCCTAAAATGAAAATCCTAGAATTGCCCCTGACCCAGGTGTTTTTATTCCTATTCAACAAATGTGAAAAATATATTTTTATTGTGAAGGTTTGAAATGAAAGTATTGGTATTTTATTTTGAAACATCATGTTTTTTTCACTTATTTCAGTTAATGTCATTAAACTTGCGAGTTAAGCCAGTGGTAGTAGACAGTGTTGTGTAAACATGACTGAAGATGCGAAAAAAGGAACAGACAAACTGAATCGAATTCGTTTGCACTGGAACCACTCCGATTGATTCAAATTCAAATTAAAATCGCGTATTGTGAATCATTTGATTTATATCGGGACTTTGGAGTGAATAGCGCAAATCATTTGATTTAGATTGGAACTTCAGAGTGGGTTCGTGAATCTTTTCATTCAGATCAGGATTTTTTGTTCGTTTTGTATTAAACTATTTTTGTATAACCACATTTTAAATATAATGTCTAAACCATGGTTAATTTATGGTTATTATGTAACCGTGATTTTTTTTTTTAAGCCATGGCTAATTTTTGTAAGGGATATGTTGCCAGGTTAAAAAAATAAAAAAGAAGAGGAAACATAGGATGGATATAGAGATGCAGTTTTCTAATCAGATAATTGTAGGATTAACAGAACTTTAGATAGTTTCCATGTACTTGATCAAATAAAAAAAGAGAGAGATTCAGAGCCAGATTTGAGCCAAAATGAGATCACAACTATATCACACAAATGATCATTAAATAAATCGGCAGAACAAGTGAATGAATGTTTCTCAGAAGAGTAACAAAAGCAGCAACTCAATTCAATGTCTGACTTATAATTATGCTTTTTAGGAAATTTGGATGAACTCATGAGTCTGTTGTTTGAGCTCTTCATATTTAAGGAGAGTGTAATGATTCATCACAGTGACTGGGATCCATTTGCAGCTTCATTGGTATCGTTGTCATACAAGCAGGGGTCAAAACACAGGCAATGCAGGGCAAACTGAATTGTAAACATGAGATGGGCATAAGGTTGGGGCAGACTTAGAGCAATAGTCCAAAAGACAGGCAGCAATAACAATAGTAGTCCAAAACGATCTCAATAGTCCGTAAACGAGGGGCAGGCAGGGTAGAAACAAAGACAGTCCGAAACAAGATAGGAATAAATGCTCAGTAATGTTCACCTTGGCAAAACAAGAATTCGCGAAGGACCCAGGTGAGAGCGTGTAATTATTGGATCTAAAACCTCCACGTACAACAACCTAAAACACTGTCTAAAACTTGATGGCTGCTCTGTCAACTCTTTGTCATCAGTTGGGAACCTGGGTGTGCTATTTGATTACAATCTTTCCTTCGAAAGCCACATCTCTAGTATTTGCAAAACCAAATTTTTCCATTTCAAAAATAAATCTAAATTATGACCTATGCTCTCAGTGTCAAATGCTGAAACATTAATTTGTGCGTTTATGACCTCAAGGTTCGATTATTGTAATGCTTTATTGGGTGGTTGTTCTGCTCACTTAATAAACAAACTCCAGCTGGTCCAAAATGCAGCAGCTAGAGTTCTTACTACATCCAGAAAGTATGACCATATTAGCCCGGTTCTGTCAACACTGCACTGGCTCCCTATTAAACATCGTATCGATTTTAAAATCTTGCTAATTACTTATAAAGCCCTGAATGGTTTAGCTCCCCAGTACCCGAGCGAGCTCGTATCGCATTATAGTCCCTCACGTCCGCTGCGTTCTCAAAACTCTGGCAATTTGATAATACCTAGAATATCAAAATCAACCGCGGGCGGCAGATCATTTTATCTAGCGCCCAAACTCTGGAACAATCTACCCTACAATGTTCGGGACGCAGACACACTCTGTCAGTTTAAATCTAGATTAAAGACCCATCTCTTTAACCTGGCTTACACATAACATTAATACATAACAGATTTCTTTAATTCAAATCCGTTAAAGGATGAGTCCTCTGCACAATTTGACTTTATAGCAGCCTGGAATTAAACTGCTGGTTTTGTCTGACCAGAGGAGAACTGGCCCCCCCGACTGAGCATAGTTACTCCCAAGGTTTTTTTCCTCCATTTCTGTCACCAATGGATTTTTGTTTCCATGCCATTTCATCAGAGTCTATAATTTAATGTGAAAATTTCTTGCAATTTTTCATAAATAAGATAAGGACCATAAGACTGAATATTGTGCCATCAAAATATAAGCTAGTGCTGCCTTCTGCATGTCAGGTGGTTGTTGATCAGTTTTCAACAATCTCTCTTTCATCCTTGCAGGAAATTGTAATTAAGTTAAAACGTTTCCCCTCTAATGTTTTTTTTTAAAACATGTTTTAAATGCAACAGGGCCTGACCTTTTAGAGTTTATTAATAAATGTCTTGGCTCAGGAACAGTACAGGATTTTTTAAAACATGTCTCCATCCAACCCCTTCCTAAACGGTTAAATTTAGATCCTGCAATTTTATCAAATTTTAGACCTATTTCTAAATTGTCTTTCATCTCCAAAATATTAGAAAAGGCAGTCTTTCAGCAAATGTACAATTTCTTAGAAGAAAGTAAGATTTTAAAAAGTATTTCAATCAGGGTTTCGAAAATATCATTCTACAGAAACTGCACTTGTTAAGGTGATAAATGATGTACTGCTGACTTGTGATACTGGTAGCTCTGTTATGCTTGGGCTCTTGGATTTAAGCGCTGCTTTTGAGGAGTTGACCATACCATTCTTGTGTCTCAATTAAAGAAAAGTGCAGGCATCCAAAATACGAACACATTATCCATACGCTAGAGTCATTGCACTGGGTAACGGTTATCATCATAAATATCTACTGTAGATCAGATCAGTTCACTTTCTTCACCAGTACAGTAATTTCACTTTTTAACATTCTCCTTCAACGGTTGAAGGACATGCTGGATTGTCATCACAGTCTAGATCAGATCACAGTTTTTCAAACAGTTCTCATTAACAGCGTTGCAGTTTAACTTACTTCCTTAACTTTTTTTTAAGGTTTTATTCGATAGGACAGCAGATAAGGAGAAAGCAAAATGGGAGAGAGGTAAGGGGACAGGATCAGTTCCGTCTTGATTAATGATTAACCTTAGTTAATTACTGTAATGTGACACCGCAATCACCCTGTAAATGTGGACATGAAAATCAGCAAAATTGTCTCTTGTAAAGTCATCACAAAGGTCAAGTGATATAGAATTTAGACTAAATGAATGTTGAGGATATAACTCTCTTATAAAACAATAAAAGAACCTTCTAATTTGTTATCCAGTTATATTTGTGATGTATTTATACATCAAATATTGCAATAATATTCTTGAACTGTTTCAGAATATTTTCTATTTGAAGCAATCTTTGCCATCCAACTTTAGTAAAGGTTGTTTCAAAAGCAGGACAGCATTTTGTGACTAATGTGAGAAAATGTGCAAATACCATGCATTTGTGTTACATTTTAGGCTTATAATGCAGCAATATTATTTGTTTCAAGATCAGGATTCAGTGGTCCAAAATTGTTTTTAACTTGATACAGTAGATATAACACATTCATAGTGTTGAACATCTAACGCTTTAAAGCTAGTACAGACAATAAAATTATATCTAAGATAAATTAAATAAAATTATGAATCCAAGATGGCGACACATGCACACGCTGCGGCTTCTCTCTCTCCCGACAAAACAGTGTTTTTGTGTTTTTTGTCCTGTAAGTCGCAATGTTATTGTACGTCTTCATCGCGTTTATCTGACTTAAGCGTGCATATAGTCGAACATTTTTCCTCGACATCGGCAGAACCAAACTTTTCAAGTTAAACTCCGCGGACGCCGAAGAGCTGCAAGATCTCGGTCTGCTCCGGGGGCCTACCCTATCACCGACCCCCACTCCTGCACCTCGCCCACAATGGAGGCGCCTCAAGCGGCGTGAGAAGAAGCGGAAGAGGGGTAAGCACGGAGAGATCCGAGCTAGGCTAGCGGCTAACCCACACAAACCCGCTATCCCCACCTTCGTTCTGGCCAACGTACGCTTCTTAGACAATAAACTGGACTATATCCGACTACTACGTTCATCTCAGAGGACTGTAAGGGACTGTTGTGTTTTTGTGTTCACGGAAACATGGCTCTGCGACAGTATCCTGGACCGTGCCATTCACCTCGACCAGCTAACATGCTACCGGGTAGACAGAGTTGTCGTCGCGGGAGCTAAGACCCGCGGGGGTGGGCTTTGTATTTACATCAATGACGCCTGGTGCCGCGATGCTGTTGCGGTCTGCAAATACTGCTCACCAGTGGTGGAGTTTATGGTTATTAAGTGCTGGCCGTTCTATCTACCGAGGGAATATACAGCCATACTGCTTTTTGCTGTGTAGACTCCTCCCAGCTCCAACGGCAACAACAGGAGTGAGGCACTGAATGAACTGTACCAGCACATCAGTGAGCAGCAGACAGCTCACCCAGACGCTTTTCTCGTCTTGGCTGGGGATTTCAACCATGCAGACCTAAAGAGTGTGTTTCCCAAATTACAGCAACACAGACTTTCCAACACGGGGAAATAACACACTGGACCTTGTTTACACCACCCAGAGAGAAGTTTACAAGGCTTTCCCCCTCCCCCACCTCGGTGCCTCAGACCACATTACTGTCATGCTAATGCCTGCTTACAGACCGCTCATTAAAGTCACCAAACCAGTTCGTAAGCAGATACAAGTGTGGCCAGAAGGGTCTTCAGAGGCTTTACAGGACTGCTTCAACACCACAGACTGGAGTATGTTTAAGCAGGCTGCCACCTACAACAACACCACTGATCTCCAGGAGTACGCAGAGACTGTTACAGCCTACATCAACAAATGCACTGAAGATGTAACAGTCACCAAAACCATCACTGTTCATGCCAATCAAAAGCCATGGCTGACAGGGGAGGTCTACAGCCTCCTGAAGGCTTGGAACGTTGCCTTCAGAGCTGGAGATGAGGCGAGACTGAAGATGGCTAGGGCCAACCTGTCCCGTGGCATCAGAGAGGCTAAGAGACAGTACTCCAGGGGGTTAGCCCACCGCTTCAATCACAGCAGAGACACACGGAGCCTGTGGCGGGGGATACAGACAATCACAGATTACAAACCTCCACCACAGACCTGTGACAGTACCACCTCCCTGCTGAACGAGCTGAACGAGCTGAACACCTTCTTTGCTTGCTTTGAAGCAACAAACAGCACCACTACACAGAAGACCCCACCCCCTCCTGGTGACCAGGTGATGTCTCTGTCTCGGGACAGTGTGAGGAGATCCCTCAGCAGGATCAACGCACGGAAAGCTCCGGGTCCTGACAACATTCCCGGTCACGTACTGAGAGACTCACTTAAGTTTTCACAGATATGTTCAACATATCTCTTAACCAGGCTGTCGTCCTCACATGTTTTAAAGCCACCACCATCATTCCGGTCCCAAAAAAATCATCTCCCTCCTGTTTTAATGACTACTGTCCAGTTGCACTTACTCCCATCCTCATGAAGTGCTTCGAACGGCTAGTCATGCAGCACATTAAGTCTGTCCTGCCCCCCTCCCTGGACGCCTTCCAGTTTGCATATCAGTCCAATTGCTCGACCGATGATGCCATCTCCACTGCACTCCACTCAGTGCTCACACATCTGGACAAAAAAGACTCCTACATTCGAATGCTGTTCATAGACTTCACTTCAGCATTCAACACTATCATCCCCCAACAGCTCACTCAAAAACTGGTCCAGCTGGGGCTCAACACCTCACTGTGTAACTGGTTGCTGGACTTCTTGACAGGAAAACCACAAGCACTATGGGTCGGCAGTAACACATCCAGCACCATCACTCTAAACACAGGGGCCCCTCAGGGATGTGTGCTGAGCCCCCTCCTCTTCACTCTGCTGACCCACGACTGTGCACCGGCACACAGCTCCAACCTCTTCACCAAGTTTGCGGACGACACGACTGTGGTGGGTCTCATTAGCAACAACGATGAGACTATCTACAGAAGCGAGGTGAGCCGCCTGGCCAGGTGGTGCAGTGACAACAATCTCTCTCTGAATGTGGAGAAGACGAAGGAGATTGTTGTTGATTTCAGGAGAGTGCACACTCAGCATGCTCCTCTGTCCATCAACGGTGCGTCTGTGGAGAGAGTGAACAGCACCAAGTTCCTGGGTGTGCACATCACTGAGAATCTCTCCTGGGCGAACAACACCACTGCACTGGCCAAGAAATCACAGCAGCGTCTCTACTTTCTCCGCAAACTAAGAAGAGCAAGAGCACCAGTCCTCATCATGTGCACCTTCTACAGAGGCACCATCGAGAGCATCCTGACGAGCTGCATCACTGTCTGGTTTGGCGCCTGCAATGCGTCCTGCCGCAAAACTCTCCAACGCATAGTGAGAGCAGCTGAGAAGATCATCGGTCTCCCTCTCCCCTCCCTCCAGGACATCTACAGCACCCGTCTCACCCGAAAAGCCCTCTGCATAGCAGCTGATCCCACCCACCCAATGCATAGCTTCTTCAACCTGCTGCCATCAGGGAGGAGGCTGCGGAGTCTCCAGGCCAGGACCAGCAGACTGAAAGACAGCTTCATCCATTAGGCTGTCAGGAAGCTCAACTCTCTTCCGGCTCTGCCCCCACTCCCCTCTTCCTCCCCACATACTCTTTGAACTCTGACACATACACGCAAACACACACACACTCACAGATCTGCACCAGTCACTTTGTGCAGCATTTGTCTTCATACCTATCTCTTACCTACCTCTCTGTCTGTTCTAAGACTGCTCCATTTGCACTATACTGTTGCATTTGCACAACTCTGCTTGTTTTGCACTCTCTGCCATGTGCCCTTACTTGTATTTTATTTTTTCCAGATTATTATATGTAAAATTGTATTTATTTGTATTCATTTGTAATTTTAAAAGTCTACCTTTTGTATTTAATATTATCCATTACGCACCAAGGGTCTGAGAGTAACGTAATTTCAATTCTCTGTATGTACTGTACATATGGCAGAATTGACAATAAAGCTGACTTTGACTTTTGACTTTGACTTATAAACATTGTAAACTGATGACATTGTGTTGATAAAGCAGAATATAAAGCACTGAGGGCTGTAAAAACTGACAAACAGCAACAGCAGGTTTGGGTTACTCAGTGACTAAAATGTACAGTAATTAAATACATGTATGAACCACTTGTAAAAAACAGTTGTGCTTCCTTGTCATTTCTCCCACAATTATGAAGGTTTTTTTATACCAAAACTGCAGGACATGAAGGAGTGCCTCTTCCTAACGTTTTTTTGGGTTATTTGTACAACAGATGGGTTTATTTATTTATTTTTTTTACATCTCAACAGTCGATTGGTGACTAAACCTGATTTGGTTCACGCGCATTAAACGCATACAGTACGCCTGAGTGTCCGTTTACTAGTTTGGTTGTGCGCAGTGTAGCTTTAGGGGGTTAATACATGTGAATAAAAAAAAAAAAAAAAAGAGCGACTGTGTCTCTTTAGAGGATTTGGATGAATTAACTCGATTCATATGGATTACTTTAGCTACGTTTTAATTAATTGGACACAAACCACTCAGGTTTCAGTACATAAGATCAGGTTTTGTTTCGAAGATAAACGCTATTCTTAAAGCGTTTGGAACAACGTGAGGGTAAGTAAATTTTGGAAGAGTTAGAAATGTAATTTTGTACTTAGTATTAAATAGAACTTTAAATGCTGTATGTTTATTTTTACACAGCAAGTCATTTTTATCATGTGTACAAGTAACGTACAAAGTAAATGAAAAACGTATATACACACACACACAGTTTGTCTGCTTATTCTATTTATCAGAACAATTCAAGAAGAAATTGCATCTTCCGTATTTAATGTCTGGATTAAAGAAGCTGAATGGACACAAAGTTTCATTTCATTAAATATAAAATCCCCTTTTTTTTCAACTCTGCAGGCGGGCGCAAGTCAGCTCTCTCTTTCAGTGCTTTTCTTTCGATTTGTGTTGCTGTTAAAATGGCGTCAGGTAAGAATTAAGTTGGATACAAATATATGCAGCCACGTTTCCGCAATTTATGAACTATTTATTAAATATTAGCAAAAAAAAAAAAAAAAAAAAAAAGGCAGTTGTTTATATGGTTTAATTTATTGAATGATATTTCTTCAATCAAATTAGTGTTGATCTGTGTATCATCAGCACACTGTTCTGTACTAAATTTGTTCCATTAATAATTGTAAACATTGTGAAGTCACAGCTTTTCAGTGCACATATGCTTTTATAAATTATTTATATTTGATAAATCATCTGTTCTCTCTTTGTATGTGTGTGTGATTTTTTTTTTTTTTTCAGCAGCAGGTAGACACAGTCCACCATTTGATCGCCCTGACAGTAAGTAAATTAAATCACTGGTAGTGATATTAAAGATGTGTTAACATCTTAGTGTTGTAACAGTTAAAGTATATTTCACCCAAAAATGAAAATAATGCTTAGTCCCAATATGTCAAGATTTAATTTGTAATTTATAAAGTAAAAAATAAATAAATTAATTAAAAACTGTCAATATGAATTGCTCGCATATGTGCAGCTTTCCAGAAACTATTTTCTTGATAAAGTCACTTGTTTAAATGTCTTCTTGTGTGTGAGAGACAGAATGTGCTGTAGATCAGTGTTTTTTTCAAACTGTTTGATACTAAAGACATCAGTTGTATTTGTATTTGTTTGTTTTTAATTAAAAATGCTCTTTTTCATAAAATCAAGGTACACTCTAATTTTTACTCTTATTCTCCAAAAAAAGTCACAACAAAACTACAATAAAACTCATCCATACAGATATGGCCTAAATGGCAGGTCTTCTGAATCCACACAGTAACTTTGTTTGAGGAACAGATAAGGCGTAAGTTTAAAAATATATTAGGCTGTTATAGCTGAGATTTTATTTGTGCTTATTCGTATGTTACATCTGTAGCCTAGAGTGTGTTCTCCATTAAATGTATAAATGTCTGTCCAAGTAACGATCATCCCAATAATAAATCAATGCAATTATTGATGATAACTCTTCAGTATCAAAGAAATGTACATCTTTATAGTTGTTTCTGAAGCTTCTGAAAGGGTTACTTGATATTTTAATATTACTGCTTGTGTTAAATCTGCCAATTCTGTAGAGCTTTTTTAATGAGATTCTTAAGTGATGATTGTGCAGTGCTTTTTATTGCATTTTGTTTGCGTTTGTGCTTTTTTTCAGTGAGTGATCTGAGGATTGTACTGATAGGAAAGAATGGATCAGAAAACAGCAGAGTGGGGAACACTATATTGCATACAAAAGCATTTGACAGTGAAGTTCCATCATCTTATTTACAGCAGCACAGTGTGAAAATCAGTGGAGCTGTAGAGGGGAGACACATCACAGTCATCAACACTCACCTGCTCCAACCAAATCTCTCACATCAACAGATCACACAGAGAGTGAGAGAGTGTGTGTCTCTGTCTGATCCAGAACCTCATGTATTTGTCCTCGTACTGCAGTATAAGGACTTCAGAGACAACGACAAACAGAGAGTGAAATATGTGCTGAACCTCTTCAGTGAGCAGGCCATGAAACACACTATAGTGCTGACTACTGATGAACAGACACTCAGATACATGTTCACTTGGAATAATCCTATTCAGAATTTAATAAAGGAGTGTGGAGGAGGACATCTTCAGTTTGAGACAACAAACCCAGGATGGTGCTCTGAGTTGTTCAAAAGGACAGAGAAGATATTCAAGGAAGAAGATGAAGAATTTTTCATGTGTGACATGTATGAGGATGGAGGTGATGGAACATCAGTGGATAAAGGTAGCAGATCTGGAGCTTCATTAAGAGGAGAGAACAAAGAGAAGGAGGATTCAGATCTCGAAGAGAGCAGCAAAACATTAAGTGACAGAGGAGGTTTGTTTAAGCCTTTAATGGTTAATTTGTGTGTGTGTGTGTGTGTGTGTGTGTGTACCTGGTATTTATCATGTTATGGGAACCAAATGTCCCCACAGGTATAGTAATACCAGTAAATTTTGACCTTGTGGGGACATTTTTTAGGTCCCCATGAGGAAACAGGCATATAAATCATGCAGAATGAGGTTTTTTTTTTTTTTTTTTTTTTGAGAAAGTAAACGTGCACAGTCTCCTGTGAGGGCTAGGTTTGGGTGTAGGGTAGGTGTAGGGTGATAGAAAGTACGGTTTGTACAGTATAAAAACCATTACGCCTATGGAATGAACCCATAAAACATGGAAACACAACGTGAGTGTGTGTGTGTGTGTGTGGATGTTTTTATTTTGGAGCTTGATGGTAAATGAAAAAAATAAATAAAAAGTGGGTAAATGATAATGGGGCAGCGATTAAGCCTAGTCCTAGACTAAAATGGCACTTTAAACCAGATTAACAGAAATCTGCTTTCTCGATCATGGTTTTAAAACTTTCATGGGTTTACACTTGGTTTAATAGGCTGATTTCCTGGAGCTATTTTAGGACTAAATTGAAGCCTAAATTAAACCTACCAGGAGGCAGGTTTAACTTCAGATTAACATTGTGTTTCTAGTTTTTATGCATCAAAAGTATTGGTATCCTTGGTAGATAGGAACAAAGGGGCCTGTGAAAATAAATCTGCACAGTTAATCTTTTTGATATTTTATTTAAAAAAATCAACCAAGTAAAATGGAAGGGAGCAGAAATCTCATTATAAAAGTTTTTTTTTTTCTCCTCTAATACTCATTAGCGAAAATTAATGGCACCCTTTTATTCAATAATTTTTGCAACCTCCTTTTGCCAGTTTAACAGCTATGAGTTTGTCCTATAATGCCCGATGTCTTCAGAGAACACTTGACAATATATCAGAGACCATTTCCTCATCCAGATTCACTTCAGACCCTTTAGATCCCCAGCTCCATGATAAACTCTCTCCTCTTTAGTTTTTTATAGGGTTCAGGTCAGGGTACTGGGAACAGCCATGGCAGAACCTTCATTTTGTCCTCAGTGACACATTTTTGTGTAGATTTTGATGGTCCTTTTGAATCATTGTTCTGTTGGAAGCTCCAACCACGGCCCTTTATAAGGCTTTCTGACCCCAAGACTTTACTATTTTTTTAAATCCTGCTGTGAGTTTTTGGCCACTCAAACTGTCTTCCTCACATTGCATTAAGACAGTATAGAGACAGACAATATACTGCAGGCTGATTTGTAACATTTCCTGTTGATGGGAACTCCTTAATTAAATATATATATATATTAAAAAAATATTCAATGCTTTAGCTCTTTTCTTTTTTTCTCTCTCTCTGTGCTATTTTATTGACTTCATATTTTGTAAGGTTCAACAAAAATATGTCCTTTTTTTTCTTTTTATTTAATGGATGATAAAGGGAATTTGGTCTTTGTGTTCCCTCATATTTATATTCCTGTGAAACAAGCAGTTATGGCTGGATAATTCCATGTTCCTAGTCAGCCTTGTGTTCTATAAAATGTAAATATGAATGGAATATAAAGCTTCAGATTTTGCTCAGAGTAATTTCTAGGACTACAAATAATTGTGGCCGGTGTGTATTAGAGAAAAAAAAGTCATAATGTGATTGTGTTAAAAAGTTTGATTTTTGTGTTTTGTTATTATACATTTATTTTATTTGTATTTAAAAAAGTAAAAACAAAAAAAAAAAAACCCACAAAAATCTAACTTTTTAACAAAATACCTTTAGTAGCACAGATTAGCACAGTTGGTTTTAAATTATTCTAGATTATTTTAGTTTAGGACTCTATAGTTTTGGAGTTAGTAATCTAGTTTTTCACATTTGCTAAAACACTAAACCCTGTTCTCTAAACCAAATTCTGAATAGCGTAAACCAATTTGTCAAATAAATCACACTTTTTAACAAGTTTAGGCAGTTTAGACACTGTTTGCGGATCTCATGCACTCTTTCTGCAAAACTCTAAACACATTCTCATTCACTAAGACACAATTTGCTCAGTGATGAATTTGTGATACAAAACCCTAAACACAAGAAAGCAAAAGTTAAGCACAACCGGAACACAGCTGTCATCCTTTACACACAATAATTCAAAATTCTTCACACTTATTTTGAAATATTTAAATAAGCAAAATATAAGCCAGTTCGAAGTGTACAGAAAGCACAGGTGTATCTGTCGATCTGAGAGGTACAGAAGAGTGTGAATACGAGTGTGAATATATATATATATATATATATATAGAGAGAGAGAGAGAGAGAGAGATAAATAGAGATGTGTATATATAGATAAATAGATACACATAGATAGATAAAGATATATATATAAATAGAGATGGATAGATAGATAGAAATGTACACATATGTACACACACACCCAGACACACACAAATGTACATCTATGTTTGTATGTGTGTGTGTGTGTGTGTATATATATATATAGCGTGTGGATGCAAAGTAATTACTATATACAGTAAACAGTTCTTTTTTTGTAACTGTATTCTCCATTTTTTTGATGTAGTTACACACTATGAATGATCTCTAGTGTGTATAGTATTGACTAATGTGTGTATGATTTGAAAGCTTTGTTTGATTTTGAGTACAGGTGAAATGGTTTTGAAGCAATTGTTTGCTTTTGCCAGAAAAGTCAGGGGTTCTGTGAATTTAGTTTGAACATTTGGATTTGTGTTTAAGGTTTTGAGAAAATGAGTGAAGGTTTAAAAAAATGTGTTTTAGCCATTCAGAAAAACTATCATGAGTCGTGGGTGTGTTTTGGGCGTAACATGCATTAAACCAATCAGAGTCTCATCTCCCATTCGCTTTAAAAGCCAGTTGCGCTCGTTCCATGGCGGAGTCGCTATTTACATGGTGGAATTTGTGAGAACAAAGGCCGAACACTTCTCCAGAGAGCAGGGTTGGTGCAAAGAGGGGCATTCATGGGCCGAGACCCCTCAAATGAGTTTCTGTGCACCCACTTTCAGGCACATATTACTAATGCGCTCAATGGTGTGGACTATTTCAGTTGCCTCAAAATAACAGTTGGTCTAGAAGACAATCACTGACACCCTCCACAAAGAGGATAAGTCACAGAAGGTCATTACTGAATGGGGTGGCTATTTACAGAGTGCTGTATCAAAGCATATTAAATGCAAAGTTGACTGGAAGAAAGAAATTGGGTAGGAAAAGGTGCACAAGCAACAGGGATGACTGCAAGCAGGGATGAAACTGTCAAGTAAAGCTGATTCAAACACTTGGGAGAGGTTCACAAGGAGTGGAATAAAGCCAGAGTTAGTTCATCAAGAATCACCATGCTCAGACATCTTCAGGAAAAGGGCTACCAAGCCACTTGTGAAACAGAAACAACGTCAGAAGCATCTTATCTGGGCTAAGGAGAAAACGAACTGGACTATTGCTCAGTGGTCTAAAGTCCTCTTTTTAGATAAAAGTAAATTTTGCATTTCATGTTGAAATCATGGTCCCAGAGTCTGGAGGAAGACTGGAAAGGCACAGAATCCAAGCTTCTTGAAGTCTAGTGTGAAGTTTCTGAAGTCAGTGATGATTTGGGGTGTTGTGACATTTGCTGGTGTTGGTCTACTGTGTTTTATCAAGTGCAAAGTCAATGCAGCCATCTACCAGGAGATTTTCGAGCACTTTATGCTTCCATCTGCTGACCAGCTTTATGGAGATGCTGATTTCCTTTTCCAGCAGGACTTTAACACCTGCCCACAGTGCAAAAAACACTTCCAAGTGGTTTGCTGACCATGATATTACTGTGCTTGACTACATAGAGAATCTATGGGATATTTTCAGTTGAAACAGTTGATCCAACAATATACAGACGAGTTGAAGGTTCAATAGTGCCTCTGCAGTGCCACAGGCTGATCGCTTACATGCCACACTTCACTGATGCTGTAATTTGTGCTAGGAGCAAGGAATTTGCTGTGATATATGCTGCCGACCAAGTCCTGAATGGATAAATTAACATACTTTAAAGAACTTGAACTTATTTGTTTTGCAAATCCATTTTTTGATTTGATGTTAGGAAATATTCTAATATTTTGAGATACTGGATTTTTGACTTTCATTAGCTGTAAGCTCTAATCATCAAAATTAAAACAAAAAAACTTTACTTTGACTTTACATGTAATCAGTCTAGAATATATGAAAGTTTCAGTTTTTGAAATAAGTTAGAAACTTTTCCACGATACTCTAATTTTTTGAGATGCACCTGTATATGTGTGTGTTTTCCTTTTTTTTTGGTATATTGACCAAATGTAGGTGTGATTTCTTTAGAGTGTGTGTATGTTTATGTATGTTTTTTATTGCAAAATTAATTGCTATATACTTTACATGTAATGTAGCGAGGAAGACGGGAATCGGTCGGATCCAAATGCATAGCTTTATTAAACAAAGACATGGTCAAATACAGACAGGGTCGAACAGTGGCAAACAGGTATGTGAGGACAAGACACAAGAGTAATCTGTAAGGCAGGTGAGGGTTGATCAGCGGCGAGCGTAATCCAAGGGACAAGGCAAACGAGTTAACCAAAAGGACAGACTAGAGTTCATTCGAGGGGCGAACGGAGTCCAAAGCGACAAGGCAAAGAGTTAAATCCACAACAGGCGAGAAGTCCAGGGCAGGCTGAAGGCAGACATAACAATATAACAAGGTGAGGATACAAGACAAGGATAAACTAACTAGAAACATGACCAAGGATGAACTAGACTAAGGATGAACAAGGTGGCTCCGTACGGCAGCTAACACAAAGAGAGTGCTAAACGCAATACTCAGCCCAGAATAGTGGGAAGGGCCTCTTATTTATGCTGTTTGTGATTGGCTGCAGCTGTGAGCGTGGTGAGTGAGGTGGATCATGGGAAAGGTAGTACAGGGTGTAGTGCAGCAGTCTGTGTAATGTGAAATGGCAAGGTGACCTCTGGTGGCAAGCAGACTGGCATTCAGGAGCAGATTCATGACAATGCATAATATCATATCTATTTATAAATCTATCAATCTATATATATTCACACTCATATTCACACTCTTCTGTACCTCTCAGATTGACAGATGTACCTGTGCCTTCTGTGCACTTTGAACTGGCTTATATTTTGTGTATTTAAATATTTCGAAACAAGTGTGAAGAATTTTGAATTATTGTGTGTAAACGAAGAATGCCACGTTGCAGTTGTGCTTAACTTTTGCTTTCTTGTGTTTAGGGTTTTGCATCACAAGTTCATCACAGAACAAACTGTGTCTTAGTGAGTGAGAATGTGTTTAGAGTTTTGCAAAAAGTGTGCATGAGATCTGCAAACAGTGTCTAAACTGCCTAAACTTGTTTAACGTTTTGTAGAAAGAGTGATTTATTTGACAAATTGGTTTAGGCTATTAAGAATTTGGTTTAGAGAATAGGGTTTAGTGTTTTAGCAAATGTGAAAAACTGTAATATAATTGTCAGTTTTGGGTGAACTGTTCCTCTGAATGTTGTGGTGTGAGCACAGACAGTCTGTCTGTATGCCACCACAGATTCATACATGAAGAGTGGATTCACGCAAATCGTAAGTCAGTAAACTACTGCAAGGCAGCCTTTAGCTGATAAAAGAATGTCTTCAGCTGACAGAAGAATGTACTGCAGTGTAATTATATTTTACATTATAGTAGTATTGTTGTTGTTTAATGAAGTATACATTTGGTAGCAAAGCTGAAGTAAATTTTCTGTTTCTAATTAATGTTTTCAGTGACGATTACTGGGAAACTACAAACTGGGAAGCTGAACATTGTGCTGTGTGGAAATAATCCAACACTCAAGAACTCAGTGTCTAAAATGTTTAGAGGAGTAATGAGTAAACTCCAGGAAGAGATGAGTAAAGTGCGTCAGAAGAGAGAAGGAAAGATTCATGGACGGCAGATCAGTGTAATAGAGCTTCCAGCTCTCACTCGACTCTCAGAGGAAGAAGTGATGCGGGAGACGCTCCACTGTCTGTATCTCTGTGATCCTGGAGTTCATGTTTTCATCCTTGTTACTCCTGTCAGTCCACTTACTATTGAAGACAGAGCAGAAATGGAAAAGATTAAAGGAATATTTAACTCTAAAGAGCACTTCATGGTGCTTTTCATTACTGAGCTCACTGTTGACAAAAGTGTGATAGATTTTGTAGAATCCACAGAATCTCAGAGTGTTGTGAGTCTCTATGGGAGTTGGTACAGTGTGATGGGCTTAAAGGACCAGAAAAACTCGAAACAGATCTCAGACCTGTTTAATTGTATAGAGGGCATGAAGACTAAACCCTATTTTCTTCAGATGTATATAAGAGCTCCAGAGAAGAGAGTCAGACATGAACTAGAGGAGAAACTGAGCATGAAAAATAATGAAATCAAAGAGTTACAGAAGAGGATCAAGAAACTGGGTGAGTGGATTCATTTATTTTTATGAATAAAGAATTTTTGTGAGAATACAGTAATTAAACAGGTTATTAACTTATACTTATACTGAGCAAACATCACATTAATAAATGCCCATTGATACATACAAGCTATCTATTTCAAGGAGAAAATGGATTTAAATCTTCTTAATCATCTTAAACCTTTTTGTAAGTAAAATTGTTGAATCTTCTACAATTAATGACTGGCTATAAGTCTGTAATCTCTAGACAGCACCAGACCCTAAAGACTGAAATACACTACATGACCTTTTCTCAGTGATTTAAAATCATAGTCTGTGTTCCAGACTTAATTAACTTAGTTCTATTGTTGCGATGCTCTGTTAACTCTACTCCCAGTTTTAGCTCATGCATTCATCCTTTTACCTTCCATCTTTTCTTTAGACAAGAAATGTAATGTCAAATTTCAAAATGTAATGTCAGCGGGATTCATGTCATGTAACTAATTTGGGCAATCCCAAACATCCCAGTTTGAGCACCTGAAATACCCTATATTATTTAAGCTGTACGTTACCAACTCAATTGCATTGCACTGAGATTCAAAATTCAGCATTTTGGACAACTGAATCAAGGCAATAGAAATTGTTACTGGGGAAAAGTTTAGGCACCCCATGTCAAAATTTATGTTCCTGTCAATAGCTAAGTGAATCAAAGATGATATGATTTCCAAAAGGCATGATGTTAAAGACAAAAGCAATAATATTTTAATATTATTTTAAGATTAAGTTTTTATTTCCATAGTTTACAGTTTCAAAATAAAAACACCCTGGACACCCTGCAGTACTTACAGGTGCAAATTAGAATAACATTGACAAAGTTAATTTTTTTTTTTTTTTTTTAAATGAAAGTTTCTTATATTCTAGATTCATTACATGTAAAGTAATACATTTCAAAAGTTTTGTTCGTTTGTTTTAATTTTGGTGATTAGAGTAAAAAAATAAATATACTTAATTGTATTTAAAATACATTTATTTAATGATAAGTATACTAAAAATAGATTGACATGTCTATACTAATTGAAAATACACTCTAAATGCAGTTATTTCATGCTATCATCAAACACAAACTTGGTGCACTGCAAATTTGTAAAATAGTATAGTTTTTACAAATGCATTTGGGGTAGGATGAAATGTATATATTCTTGTTTAAGAAAGTGCACTGGCTAAGTTCTTAATTCCATCTGCAACATCTTTAAAACTTGTTAAAATTGATTTTAAGTGTTGCCTGAGCACAAAAAATACTTTAAATATGACCTACAAACACACACACACACACACACATACCCATATAAACTAACTGGACGAAACCTTTGAAAGAGGATGCCAACTTCATAACCCCAATGACATGTCCATGCTCACTCAGCCCAACAACTAGTCATGGTAAGTGATGAATGAAGCAACTCATCTTATGATCCTGTGAATGTATGAAGACCATATGAATGAATGTACAGTATCTCACAAAAGTGAGTACACCCCTCACATTTGCTGCCAGCATTGCTTTAGAGGTTGCAGAAGTAGAAGGTCCACTTCAGTTTGCAAATTTGGTGTTGGTCTACTGTGTTTTATCAAGTGCAAAGTGAATGCAGCCACCTACCAGGAGATTTTGGAGCACTTTATGCATCCATATGCTGACAAGCTGTACGGAGATGATGATTTCCTTTTCCAGCAGGGCTTTAGCACCTGCCCATAGTGCAAAAAACACTTCCAAGTGACCATGATATTACTGTGCTTTATTGGCCAGTCAACATGCCTGACCTGAACCCCATTGAGAATCTATGGGATATTTTCAAGAGAAAGATGACAAACAGTTGATCCAACAATATCTGAAGGTTTGATCTGAAGGTTCAATAGTGCCTCAGCAGTGCCACAGGCTGATCGCTTACATGCCACACTTCACTGATGCTGTAATTTGTGCTAGGAGCAAGAAATTTGCTGTAATAAGTGCTGCCGACCAAGTATTGTGCATAGAGTGCATAAACGAACATACTTTAAAAAAACTTGAACTTTTCTTTTTTGGAAATCCATTTTTGATTGATCTTAGGAAATATTCTAATATTCTAACTACAGTATTTGTGGCTAATTCCCTTAACTCCCTGAATACTTGCAATACAATCCAAAGAACTATGGTATCTCGAGCTAATTCCCAGAATTCCTTGAATACAATATAATCCAATACTTCCCTGAAGTATGGTGACGGCATCCCGTCAAGAAGCTACTATCACTACCTCAATCACACATGAGCGTGCAGGTCTTTAGCATCTATACACTCTCACCGCCCTTCTCAGCTGTACGCTGTTACCTCAGCCCGAGGATGGCTCTATAGTCTTCCAACACTATCACTGTCTTTGCGGTGGTCTTCTGAGCCTAGAGTCTTTAGTACTCCTATTCCTCAGCTGCGCAGCATATACCAGACACCACTCCCAAGTTGCTCTTTGCAGGAATGAAAGTTTTATTCATGGCTGGGAGCCCACTGGTCACAACAACCAAGAGAGACTCTCTGAACAGAAAGATACATATACATTTATACCTTGTAGTTGAGTAAAAATCAATATCACTCAAGTCTTCTTCACTGTAATTGGTTATACTGATCTGGTCACTGTTTGTCATATGACTTAGTTCTACTGTTTTAAGCACTTTTTGGGTAAGTATAGATTATTTAATCATGGAGACATGGTCTTTGATCTGAGCATCACTTAGACTGCACTTTTCTGAACAAGTCTATATTGAACATACCCTTTCGACGTATTCTAAGGCCATTAAATAAAAATTTCCATCACAAGCGTTAATGTAACTAAGTTCAAATCACATCATTAAACTAGTTTATTCCTTTGACACAGATGGTGTGAAGCTGAATCTGGTTGTGTGTGGGAGTAACAGAGAATTAAAATCCTTTATATCAAATCTGATCCTGAATCAGAGCGAGAGAAGATCAGAGCTCAGCTCAGAGTGTGTGAGGAGAGACGTGGAGCTTCATGGACGTCTGATCAGTCTGGTGGAGCTTCCAGCTCTGTTCAACACTCAGCTCTCAGAGGAGGAAGTGATGCGTCAGACTCACCGCTGTGTGTCTCTCTGTCATCCTGGAGTTCATGTTTTCATCATCATCATTCCTGATGCTCCACTTAATAATGAAGACAGAGCAGAAATAGAGGAGATCCAAAGGATATTCAGCTCAAGAATCAACAAACACATCATGATCCTCATAAAGCAGAATTCAGAGCATCAGACAGAAAAACTAAATGAAGAAACACAGTCTGTTATTGAGAGTTTTGGAGGACGACATCATTTCATTAGGTCTAAAACACAAGTGTCTGTGTTGATGGAGAAACTGGAGCAGATGGTTGAGAAAAATAGTGGTGTTTGTTTCTCCACTGAGACACTGATGGAGACACAGATGGAAAAACTTAAGGAATTTGAAGAAATGAAGAGGACAATCCATTCATTAGAGACATGGTTTCAGTCACAAGGTAGTAATCTGAAAAATCAGACAATTAACACTTTTCATGCTTTCTAAAGTCTATACAGATTTGTGAGATAAAACAATAACATTGTATACAGAGTGCAGAAGAAATAATATGAGCAACACATGATGTTTCAGTATAAATTACACACTATTCTCTGATGGCCTAGATAATTGTCTTCATGTGAAAAAAATTGTTTTCAATTGCTTTTTTTTCTTCTTCTTTGATCTACCTTTAGATTCACCAGATGGAAAAGATGAACTGAGAATTGTGCTTCTGGGAAAAACTGGAGTTGGGAAGAGTTCAACTGGAAACACCATCTTAGGAAAAAAAGGATTTATATCAGACATTTCTCAAAAGTCTGTTACTAAAGTGTGTCAGAGAGAGACAGCTGAAATCAACAGCAGACACATTACTGTGATTGATACTCCAGGACTGTTTGATACTGAACTGACTAAAGAGGAGATCCAGAGAGAAATGGGCAAGTGCATCTCCATGATTTTGCCTGGGCCACATGTGTTTCTCTTACTGATACCAGTGGGACGATTCACTGAAGAAGAACAAAACTCAGTGAAGATCATCCAAGAGATGTTTGGAGAAAACTCCTTAATGTTCACCATGGTGCTCTTTACCAGAGGAGATGATCTGAATGACAAAACCATTAAACAGTATCTGGGGGAACCTGGATCTTCCCTTAAAAACCTAATTGAAGTGTGTGGAAACAGATTCCATGTGTTCAATAATAAAGAGACTGGAGACCAAACACAGGTGACTGATCTACTGCAGAAGATAGACAACATGGTGAAAACAAACGGAGGGAGTTACTACTCATGTAAGATGTTCAGAGAGATGGAAAGACAAATACAGGAACAACAGAAGAAGATACTGATGGAGAAAGTGGAGAAACTGAACAGAGAAAAAGAAGAACTGATGAACAAACATGAAGAAGAGAAAAAGAGGATGAAGTTGAAGATGGAGGAAGAAAGACAAAATTATGACAATGAGAGAAAGAGAAGAGAAGAAGAATATAAGAGAGACATTAAAGACACGGAGGAACAAAAGAGAAAGATACAAGTGGAGCTGAAGAAACAGAAACAACAGGAAAGACAAAGAGAAGAAGAAGAGGAGAAATGGAGAAAAAAAGAACAGGAATTGTGGAATGAATACAATCAGAGACTTAAACAAGAGATGATTGAGGAAGAAAGAAAGAGAAGAGAAGAAGAGGATGAGAGAAGGCGAAATATAGAAAAGGAAAAATGGGATGAATATTATCAGAAACTTGAACAAGAGATTGAGAGAATGAACATGAAAATGGAGGAAGAAAGAGAGAATCATGATAAAGAGAGAAAGAGAAGAATGATATAAAGGAGATATTAAGGAGAGGACTAAGAAAGAAAGATACAAGAGGAGCTAAATAGAGTACGAGAAAAAGAGAGAAACAGAAGCAACAGGAAAGAAATGGAGCAAGAGAGGAAATACAGTGTGGGATTAATATAATCAGAAACTAAAGGACAGAGAACGATCTTCAGTTAAAACATAAAGTATGGAAAAACACACTAAGTTGTGCTTTTTAATGCACAGATTTTTAATTGTACTATACTAAGTACATATTTAATGTCTGTTTTTGGAACAACTTTAAGTATGTTAAATGTTATTTAAGATATGTTTAAGTTTAAGCATTTTAGCTAATAATAAAACCAGCCAATGTTTGGATGATGCAAATCTGTAAATTTGCTCTACGGGATGCAGTTAACTGTCGTTCTGATAGCCGCCACTTATCCAGCACTGGACCGTGATTCATAATCATTTCCTTCATACTACCCAAAATGACTGTCCACACAATAAGAAATCATCAATTCACAATCATCAGTTTGTACTCTTTTGAAAGTTAACCAAGGTTTTAACACAGCATTTGTAGTAAATGTATAGTAAAAACAAAATTAACCATAGCTTTCTTGCAAAAACCATGGTTTAACTATGACTGTAGTAGTAAAACTATAGTAATTACAAAATTTACTATGATTTCAAAAACTATAGTTACTATGGTCAAAGCTACCACAGTTTTATACTAGTATTACTACAATTTTACTTTGGCAGAATCATCCCTGATAGCACACGTACATCTGCAAGATGTCTGTTAAAGATCTCTTGATCTGGAAAGCATCTGCTGTGTACAAATATGTGGCAGATGTCTCTAAGATGTCAGTTTTACATACATTCTAAATCATAAACATCTTAAAGACATCTAATAGACGTCTATTTGACATATGATAGGAAACCTAAACGTATTACATGCATTACATGCACGTAAAGTCCTAAACGTATTACATGCAGACGTCAAATAAACATCTCCAAGAGTCTGTGCTATCAGGGATGGCATCAAAAGAATCGTTAGAAAAAAACAAAACAAAACAAAAACAAATCAAAAAAAAAAAAAAAAAAAAAAAAAAAAAAAGGTTAATCATTGTTGCTACAGTTTTACTAGTAAAACCATGTGTAAATGTTGTATATGTAGCCTACAGCACGTTTTATAATAAATGCATGTTTCAAGGGTACAGTTGAAAAATATCCTTTAAACAGGCAGAGATGACTAAGTCATTGAAAAAGACCATCTTCTGGCAACAAAATAATGTTCATATGACAGCAACTCAAAGATAATAATAAAATAAAATAAAAGTCTAACGATTTTCAATCCACTTTGTATTGCTACAGTGTTGGTAATTTATGTAAACCAATGTAAATGTACGTCGTTACTACCCACAATAGCCCATTTTTAAAGGGGTCATCGGATGCAAAGTTCACTTTTACATGTTGTTTGAACATTGATGTGTATTGGCAGTGTATGTACAAATCAACCCTATAATGATAAAAATCCATTCAGTGGTTTTTAATTAATCTGTAAAAATAATATCCCCTTCTTCAAATTGAGCTATTCTCAGATGCCTATCAGTGTGGCGTCACACCCACAGTGGCCGCTCCCACAATAGTTGATTGACATGAGCGTCCTACCTCAGACCCGCCTTAAATCAGCTGTAACAGTCTGACCTCCATTGTTTCTGTTAACGTTTGTATTGGGTGTGCCTTCATACTGCTCATGTCATATGCGACCTGTCTTCCATATAAGGACATATGGCAGTTCCGGTTCATCAGCATACTAAGTAGTAAGCATGTTTTTCTTGCCTCCGTATAAGTTAATATAATTTACTGGTTATCCTATGCAAAATGGCTGCGCCAACAGGTTATGGGCCCAGGAGAGATGCATGTTCGGACATTACGTGCTACAACTGCGGCCAAAAAGGTCATAAAGCTTGTGTGTGCCCGACCCCAAATCACAAAAGACAGTGGTGTAATTACTGCAAAAGCTCAACGCACAAAGATGAAAACTGCAGACGCAAAAAGAGAGACAATGTTAAACAAGCCACTGATAAAGATGACAATGACGAACACACCTTTGTCAAGTGACTTCAAATCCTACGACATACAGCAGAAGGGGCTGATGGTCGATACAGGTGCGACATCGCATATCATTACAAATCTTGGAAAATTCAAAAGGTTTGACGATGAATTCCAGCCAGAGAAACACTATATCGAGTTGGCAGACGGGACCAGAGCGAGCAGAGTAGCACTGAGGAGAGGTGATGCGGAGGTGTACCTGATTGACAACGCGGGACATCAGGTGAGGACGACACTGAGGAATGCATTATATATCCCATCGTATCCGCAGAACATTTTCTCTGTTAAAGCTGCAACAACAAACGGAGCCTCGATCAACTTTCAACAAGGACAAGACGAACTCATTCACAAGGACGGTGCTAAAATTTGCATACACGAATACAATCTGTACTATCTGAACACTGAACGAAGACAGCAATAGTTGTAACGTTTGTTATGACATTCAAACCTGGCACGAAATCCTTGGTCACTGCAATTATGATGATGTTTCCAACTTGCAGAATGTAGTTGAAGGAATGAAAATCAAGGGAAAGGTTGATAAATCTAACCTAAGCTGTGAAATTTGCACACAGAGTAAATTTGTTAAGAGTAGAAACAGAGAACCTGATACACGAGCTAAGGCTGCACGGTAATTCGCAACAGGTGCTACAATAGTCGAATACACCAAACCCCATACTATGCACTGACAAGGAAGAAACCTGATCTTTCTAAAATTAAAGTATTTGGTTCACCAAGCTATGCATACAAACAAGACAAAAAGAAATTGGATGCACAATGCGAAGAAGGGATTTTTGTAGGGTATGACAAAAACAGCCCTGCATACCTGGTTTATTATCCAGACACAGGAAAGGTTCTCAAACACAGGCACAATTCATCACAAAGTGTGTTACTGAACATCAGACACAGACTGACATTTCAATGTCAGATGATGATTCTCATGGGGAAAGATATGTGTCCTCCCAGTCCAAAAAGAACATAGCTGATCAGAAATCAGAAAAGACTAATGGATCTCAAACTGAGACTGAGAATCAGAGTAGTGCTCAGATAGAGGCAGGGGATCAAAGTATGCGTTACCCTAAAAGAAATAGGAAAGCTCCCCAGTATTTGGCAGATTATGTATTTGATGTTTAGTGTGATGATCAGATTCTAACCAATGTTGACTACTGTTACAGAGTGTGTGATGTACTACAAACATTCAAGGAAGCTATGAGTTCAAACGAGTCACAGATGTGGACTAAGGCCATGGAAGAGGAAATTAACTCTCTACAGGAAAATGATACATTTACCCTAACAACTCTACCAGAAGGTAAACATGCAGTGGGGGGTAGATGGGTTTATGCCATCAAAAATAATACAGATAAGACCAAGTCATTCAAGGCCAGATTTGTTGCTAAAGGCTATAGTCAAGTGATGGGTGTAGACTACCCCAACGGCAAATATCACTTCAATACGAGCCTTAATGCAAATGGCAGGAAAATATGATCTTGACCTCCACCAAGTGGATGGAAAAACCACGTACTTGCATGCTCCTATTGATTGTGAGATTTACATGGAGCAGCCGGAAGTATTCGAAGTGAAGTCAGACACGGGTGATAAACTAGTCTGTAAACTGAACAAATCGCTTTATGGTTTAAAGCAGTCAGGCAGAAATTGGAACAAAATGTTACATGATTACCTCATTGACAATGATTTTGTTCAGAATTCAGCTGACCACTGTGTGTACAGTAAACAAACTGGAAAAGAGAGAGTGACAGTAAAAACCTGGGTAGGTGATCTGATTATTGCTACCAGTGACAATGATTTACTGAATAACGTGAAAAAGATGTTGACCTTAAGATTCAAAATGAAAGATCTGGGAAAACTCAAACATTTTCTGGGAATTGATTTCTATCAAAGTGAAGGAGTCATAAAAATGGACCAGAAAAGGTACATTTTGAGGGTACTAGAGAGATTCAGTATGACAGATTGTAAACCCAGGTTACCACCATGTGAGCAAAAGCTTGATTACAACAGTGATAGTGATCCTGTTGATCCTAAAAGGTACCGTGAGGCAGTAGGTAGTTTGATCTATCTGATGACTTGTACTAGACCTGATCTAAGTTGGGTTGTTCGTAAACTGTCTCAATACTTGTCAGACCCAAACGAACAACACTGGTCTACAGTTAAACATGTAATGAGGTACTTGAAAGGTACAATTGATCATGAACTATGTTACAAGAAAAGTGCTGAAAAACTTTAACTTGTGGCATACAGTGATGCCGACTGGGGGTCCGATCTGAATGACAGGAGGAGTACAACAGGGTTTTAGTCTTACTCAAAATGGTGCTCTGATCTCTTGGAAGTCAAAGAAACAGTCCACAGTTGCTTTATCTACATGTGAAGCAGAGTATATGGCACTGGCTGTAACCGCACAAGAAAGCATTTATTTTGTACAGTTGTTGAACAGTATGGAAAATGCCTGTCTGTATGGTTTTAAACTCTGAACAGCACTGAGTGATGGCAAAGTGACAACTGTGTATTGTCCCACAGAAGAAATGGTGGCTGATGTCATGACTAAACCAGTGACAAAGTTTAAACTAGAAAAATTCAAGAGTTTTATGTTTGGTATGTAAATCCAACACAAGTGAGTTGGAAGACTGTATCCATGTGTTATGTTATTATAGCGATATACAGTGTCGTACAGTATGCAAGCAAGTGGGGGTGTTAACATTTGTATTGGGTGTGCCCTTATACTGCTCATGTCATATGCGACCTGTCTTCCATATAAGGACATATGCAAATAAAGGCAGTTCCGGTTCATCAGCATACCAAGTAGTAAGCATGTTTTTCTTGACTCCATATAAGTTAATATAATTTACCGGTTATCCTACACAAAATGGCTGCGCCAACAGTTTCAATGCCGGAGCAGGGATTCAAGTTAGACAAGAATATCTCTGATTGAGGTGTTGTGCTGCTGGATGTAATAATGAACATAGTGGTCATGATTTACTCCTGACATCTGAGCTGCTGAAGATGCAGTGGCTTACATTTGTTTGTTAAGGGAATGCACCTCCCGATCTACCTATATCCGTCTATGTTCATGCGAATCATTCGTGATCCAGCTTCACTTACAGCAAAAGTGAATTTTTTATAAATCTTTGCAATTGCATTTTCCTAATAATGTGCTAGTTAGCAAGTTTAGCGGCTAAACGCGGCTAAATTAAACAGACTTGTCACTCCACAAAGAGAAGAGAGGGGCGGGGCGAGCAGAGCTTATTTGGTTTTAAAGCAGCCTCGACCAGAACAGGATGATTTTTGCAGAGCTGATTTTGGCAAGGTAAAAAGGTTTTAACCAAAGTATATTATAGACTTTATATGAACCCTTTAAAGCATCATAAAACTAACTAAAACCAAACCTTTTAAAAAACAAACACTTGAACACATCAGCATAATAGGAATTTCCTAAAATGACACAAACATCTTTAGGAAACCTTTATTTGAAGTGTGATTTGATTTTTGTAGTTTCCTTCACGCTCCATTCATTCATTAATTCCCGTTGATGCTTCACACTCCAGTCCAGTTGGTGGAGGTAATACACCATAAGTTTGGCATAACTTTTCAAGCGCCAGTGAACGATACGAGAAGCAACTGTTTGACTTCACTTGCAGGACATTCGCAGCACACTTGCTCTCAATATAGTGTGATTTATGGCATTAGGAAATTGCTGCTTCTGGGGATTTTTTTGAGGAGTGAGAGAGAAGATTTTCTACTACGAAGTCTGTCCGAAAACTTCGTGCACAAACGCTGTTTTTAAAGTCATTGTCTGATGAAGCATCAAGAGTTATGCTTTAAGTCTTCTAAAGGTGAGTTGAGATGTTCATTTCGCGTATTTACACACAATTGTATAAGCAACAATATGCGACATCGCGTCTGCATTGTTTTCATCGGTTACAGCGCTATTTGTGTGTTTGCTGGCTTGAATAAATACCGAGTACAGCAGATAACGAGCATGTGAGGAAAACGTGAAGAAGTCCCCAGCGATTTTGTGTTTTTGTAGGTTTTATGATCACTGTTTGCTTCTGCGTGAACAAAATTGTTATTTTAATTTGTGTTTTACTTTAATCGTAGTTATTAGAAAATCATACTATACTATCGTGCGTATTGTTAGTGTAGCCCTCTCTCTCTCCGCGTGTCTATTGGACTCTAGCACCGCCGCTGCTACTCTGCATTGTGTTGTGTTGTGTTGTGTTCGTGGGTGGTGGTAGAGGGACAGGACACGGACACAGAAGGGTTCGGGATCGTGGCTTGACCGTTTATTCGACAGCACAGCATCTATAGTATTGATAATGTGAACTCAATTCAGTTTTTGAACATGCAAAGTCCATTTCAATGCACATCCAATTCAATAACATGCTCTCGCTGCTTATATTATCATACATAGCTTTGCATCAGCCACCACGTATTAATCGTATTCAAACGAAAGAACAAAACATTTTAACACTCTATATTCGTCTGCATTTAGGTCTTTAACAGTTTAAAACACAAAATGTCTTAATAAACTGAACTTTAGTGCGATAATAACAAAGATATTTCACATTTTAATTTCTGCTGCCGTTAACATGACTTACCTATAGTATTGATAACGTGAACTGAAGACAAGATGGCGCACTACGCACGTATCAGGCTCAAACAATGCTAAAAGCACTTTATGTTTGGTGGACTCATAGCGACATATTGTGGACAACACAATATACTGCCTTACATTAGTAAAGATGGGTGTCATCAGGTTCCAGGAATTAATCTGTCTCAAATGATTTGTTTCTACTCTATACTCAGTATAAAGTGAGATGATCTGCTGCTGATTCTGAATGGCTTGTTTAATGAGTGTTTCTAGTCTGAGGCTCATCAATCAGTGGCGGTTCTAGGATTTTTCTGTAACAGGGGCCATTAAGGGGCCACATTTTACATTCAGGGGCCAAGTACAGGGTACATTCAAGCACACAAAATAATTTATTCAGTAGAGTGCAAATACATTTCGGCAGTCATTCCTTTTTCAAACGCTCTAATAAAAAATTATGAGCCAGTAAAGTTCTTAATGATTTTTTTTTCATTTATTTATACGGTGTCCTTTAGGACACAATGCATAAATCACACACACACACAAAAGTACATCACAGCGATTAATATCATTGGTTAATTTTGTAAAAAACCTCTGAATGGCTCCCTGTGTCTGTCCCTTTTTTTTTTTTTCATGCTCACTATATCTGCCAAACACGATAGTTAACATTATCACACAAAGGTCTAATTACATACGGTTAGTGCATGCAAAAACTCTAAAGCTAGCGCCACAGACGTTTGACAGTTCCTCCAGTTTTTCGCGATAGCTGAATACAACGCAAAATCAACAAAATGTTGAATTTTTTTGCGATCCTGAATAATTCCTAATTTAACCGCAAAATAATCACAAAAAAGAAAAAGACCTCACAAAACATTAAATTATAAATCAACCAATTGAAATATCTCTAGTTTAATTAAAGTTTCACTGCATTTTTACGTGAATACAGATGTTGTATTCAATAAAAAAAGCTTTATGCATTTTGTTTGTGATTTGAGTCGTATGACTATTGTGCATCTGACATAATACTATTATGGTAAATGTGATGTCCTAATTATAAAATATAAAAATTGCAAATTTTTTCACAAATTTCTGGAAATTACCACCACAAAATCAGTCATTTTGATTGCAAAAATCACACAAAAAAATCATGAAATCCTGGAGGGACTGGTTTGATAAAGTTAACTACAGAATCTTTGCTAGCGCTATCTTAGCAAAAACATGTTAACATTGCTTACAAGTTTATTGGTTTACTTGGACAGTGCTTCCAGTGCTCCTTCCACAATTTAGTTAACAAACCTAAAATAAGTGAGAGCAGCAGCTAAATATCCTTTCATATTTTGACAAACAACAGGAGGATTTGTGACTCACCAAGAATTGTCTTCAAGTTGTAAGTAATGTTAAATGGATTCTTTCTCCCGCCTACTGTCATAACGTCAGAGAATGTTCTGGGGCCCGTTCTTCGTACGTCACTTATTACATCCGAGATCAAATGACACATCCAAGATAACATAATCGCGCTAATCATGACCTGGCTAATTCGGTTCTTCGAACGCACCTGTTGTTGATGATTAGTATGGCTGGATTGAGTTATCTGTTGGTTTAAAAGGGGCTATGTATCGATACTTAAAACCATGATCAGCAATGCAGCGATCGGCTGGCGGCAAGACAGCAACGTAATGACATCATATGATTAAAAAAACACACCTGACAAAGAACATAACAAATTTCTGGACTTTTATAAGGAAACAGCCAAGCGAACAAAACTACATCATGTTTTAATAGATTAATGAAATGTGCACAGTTTTTATTTAATTTATTATTTTTTTTTTTACCCCAATTATTTATATTCACGATTTCTAATATTTGTACAGACTTTATATTTTTTATTTCAATGTAATATTTAGCAATTCGTTTAATTTTATATTTGAAACCAATTTGCTACGTGACAGCATTAATTAAAATTTAAAGGGTCAAGATCTCACGTTATCTGTATCTCATGTGCTCCATAAAGCCACTCCCATAATAGCTGTCATCATTCAAATTAATGCACGCCTCTACATTATCTGTATAACGTGTGTAAGATTCTAATACATTTATAAAGTAATTATTTTATGACGAATAAATCTTTTAATGAGTAAACATGGCTGTCTATTATAGATTACACAACATTATTATATTATTTTCAAATACATTTTTTTTAATTATTATTATTTTAAATTGTTGTCCCTGGGTCAATAGTATTCTTGTAATAAAGTAGTAGTGGTTGGGACAGATTTTAAGTATCAATTCTGCTTAAATGCAATTTGCTTAGATGCAATCTAATCCTGTTTACATAAAGTAAGCCTGCTCCCGAGCAGGTTTACGCTTACGGATCTGTTGCTATGACAGCAAGTCCCGGATGAGCTTCGAAGAACCGAACGATCCAAGATCACGCGAAATCGTCAACAATCAAATCCAGCTACGGACCCCAGGTATCGCTCAAGCCAAAGCCGCAAAGATAATATAAAGCCAAGACCTCTGCTTCTTCTCCCAAGTTGCATCGACACATTACTGCCGCCAATTGTTTAGGGGGGGAATTGCATCTGTAATCGTTGTGAAGAATTCTCCGGTTGCTCTTCTCGTCGACGATTGATGGAAGGGGGGCCAATCAGGGGCCAATCAGATTTCAGAAGGGGCCAGGGCCCCTATGGCCCCACCTCTAGAACCGCCCCTGTCATCAATATTATCAGAGCTGCTGAAAATCCTCTTTTTAGTAATATCCATTTGTATGTGACAAGATCAAAGCCTGACAACTGCACTTTTAATCTTAAATCTTTAGTGATTAGAAATAAAAAGTGGACATATGTAAATCATTTATAAACCCAAGCAAACTCAGAAAAAATACATCAATTTCTCTATGCTAACTGGTCATCGCGATTTCAAAAGAAAAGCTCAAAACTTCACTTTTGAATTTACACGTTTTGTGCACATATTCATTAAATTACAGTAGCTATAACATTTCTGTTGTAAAGAAATTGGCACATATTAAAGATTAAGTGGACATTTGAATTTAATGTTGTTTAGTTAATATTAAATAAGGATTAGATGGTGCAGTGGTGTGTAAAAAGGCCCGGCCGTTGTCGCCCTCTGCAGGCCTTTATTTTACTGCGTAATGTACATTAGTTCTGTTGTTTATAATACATGATGTATTGTATAAAGTAAATGTTTTGTGCTAACTGTGTTTTGTAAAGCACTTAATTCGTGGTTTTACTAAGAAATTTCATGATATTTTCATTACCTTCTCATGCATGTGTTCTATAAAATGGATGACGTAAGCTATGTAATTTATGTATTTTATCTCATACTATCCATTCCTTGATGTACGGTCTTTCTATTCTTGTTATTCCTGTTTGATTTAAAAATGTCTTATACGATCACAATGCCATACGTTTAAGAAGAAAAGGAAAAAACAGAAGGAAAAGAATATTGAATTGTTAAAGTCTGTTTAATTGTCATGGAAAAATTACCATATTTCAGATTCCTGATTTATTTTTGTCTGTTTTGTTTATAATACCATAGTGTTTACTGTTATATTAAGAGCAGCAGAGTTATGGCGAACTGCTGTGGGTGGAACTACAAAATCGCTGAACATGCCATTTTGTCTCCTACTGCTCTGTGTGCAGGCATCAAATAAATTATAACGTCATCCAAGTCCAGAGTCTGTGTGCTAATGAAGGGTGGGATAAAGCAGGTCCGATAAAGACAAGAAAAGTCACACATATACACAAAGCAAAATACTGTACATGTCTACTGATCATTAATGGTTCTAATCTCAAAACAGAACAATTATTTATATATATATATATATATATATATATATATATATATATATATATATATATATATATATATATATATATATTAATGATCGACCGATATTGATTTTTTTTATTACCAATACCGATTATTTGCATAATTATGTGCCCGATAACCGATATGCAGAACCGATATATTTATTATCTGTTATAAGGTAAATCAGTGACTGAGTGAATTAAGTACATACTTAATACTTAAGTCCACTGCCTTTGGTTTTTCCTCATTTAAGTCATCTTAAAAAGTGTTGAAAATTTGCCGTCTTTCATGTTAACTTTAATCTTCATATTACAACAATAAAAACATTTTATTTACAAAACGTATCAGCTGCAACACTAATAAGCAAAATAAATGTAAAATGTAGAATGTTTTCAAATGGAGAAAATAAATAAAGGACAGGAGTCATATCAACTTTGTTTTAAACTACAGTTTATACGCTGTTTAATAGGCTAAAGAGTGAAGAATTCACTGGATAATGTTAATTCACTGAATAATGTTCTCTGGAATATTGGAATATAACAAACAAAACATTGTATTTTATTGTATTTCTCAACTGGTATGTTATATCAGAATTACTAACGTTGTTTTTGTCGTTCTATTCTGAAATGCCTGCTGACGGCGCGGTTTATCTATGCATTTACATCTGTGCAACTGTGATCGCTGGCAAAAATAATAAATAATTTCCATATGGTTGTATATATTTAGAAGTGTATTAGAAAAATAATGGTTATATTAGTAAATGTTAATATAATTGAGGGTGTTTTAAACAAGTGAATCTTGTTGTGTGTGTTGCCAGTGGAGACAAGAGGCTGTGGTGGTTAAACGATTAAAACTAATTTATAGCATAATGTACATGGTCCTGCAAGTCATCTGTTGGAGATACAAACAAGACCAGCAAATCCGTCTCTCGTTTATACTTGCCCAGCAAACGCTTAATGTGGCAAAATGGACTAAGATGATAAAGACAAAATTCAGTATAAACCTTATTGTTGACAAACTATATACCAGCAGATAAGAAATGCATTAAGTGATATCACAGGGAGCAGAGAGTGCAACTGGGGGTTCCCCTGGTTTTTCAATAAAACTATAATACTTCAAACATGAAACTAGTGAAAATGGAAATGAAATGAAAAGATTTGATCGCTGTATTAAATTTAGACCTGCTCTCATTAAATCAGATTTTATTTGTTTTTACATTGTTGCGCATTATAACCAATCACACATGACTCTGTTGAGTTTAGAATGCAGTGGCCAATCAGAGGTGTTTAGAATTTTTTTTTTTTTTCCCAGACTGAAACTCCATCTTCATAAGCAACAAATTGCAGGTGTACAAACTATGTAAGTAAGAGATTCATTTATCATACAGTGTTTGGACAGCTTCATTGAGTATAGAGCAGCTATGAGTTAGGTTAGGGGGACCCCCGATAGCTTTGACACAATTTGAACAGTGCTTATTATTTGTGCCATTAACATTTACTGTAATAAACTGGGAGAAATCAATACTAACATGCAGAATGATCCATCTACCCCTGCAGATTGGTTAGTACCAAATGAGAACCAAACATCATTCCCCCACTGACTTCTCCAAAAAGTCACATCAGCTTCACAAGCATGAGACTCTTGATAAATAAGTATAATAATAAGTAAAATAAAATAAGTCTGCACATTTGCTTTGACAATACAAAAATAAAGATTGCCTTTTCAGTTGGGTTCTCATACCTCTGGCATTAATCGAAAAAAAAAAAAAAAAAAAAAAAAAAAAAACTATAGCAATCAGTATCATCATTTACCTTTTGCTCCATTTCACTAACTTTATTTTGCATTTGTTCGACTCTCAGGTTCATTGTAGCATTTTTTTTATCTACCACACTTTGCAGAACGAAAAAACTACAAAAATAAAGCTTTTTTTTTTTTTTTTTTTTTTTTTTTTTATCTACCACACTTTGCAGAACTAAAACTGTTAGTTCTTGTAAACCATGCTTCGCTTATCCACTTCCCTTTTGTTATTCCAATTCTGATGCAGAATTTTGAGGACAGTGGTACAGACAGGAATTGGTAGATGAGCTCAAAATATTAGAGAATAAATTACAATGAGAGTAAATAAGACAGCTGTGGTATTTGTCATTTTAAGCTTAAATTACATTAAAAAAAATGCTGTTATAAATTTTGAATAAGAGTACAGAAAGCCAGTAAATTAAATTCATTAGTCAGTCTACAATTTCCTTAAATGTAGGATTTAAAATACATAAAATATAACTACATTTTTGATTATACAATGATACAAACATAAATTTCAGCTCTAAATAAGAGATAAAGTGCCTGTTTTGTCTTTTTCAATTCCGCATAAGTTACAGTCTCAGTTTTTCTATTTTAATAGACATTAGATTCAAAACTATTTAAACTTAAAAAGCACGTATTTCTACATCACAGCAACCTGTACAACTGAAATGAGATGGAGATAACTGGGCATTTTCTATTTGTATGTAGAAACTGAAAATTCATTATAATTAATTGAGTTCTGAACTAATTCAATTAAGTATACATTTCATACTTAATTATTCATCATAACCTACAGGCTAACTCAGGGATAGGCAACGTTGGTCCTGGAGTGCCGATGTCCCACAGATTTGCCTGTAGCCTCATGGTGCATACCTGTAGCCTCATGGTGCGCTCCGAAAGCTTGCAAATCGATTCTTTTGGCTGCGGATTAGATGAAGGATAACTCTACAGTGGCCTCAGACTCTCAGGAGCTTGTAGATACACACCCTGTAGATATAAGATAGGGGTTTAGGGGCGAGCCAACTGATATATAATAATCCGTAGATAATGAAGATAATGAAGTATTTTGAAGGTGATGAGGAGAATCTTGTATTGAATGCGGAAGCGAACGGGTAACCAATGAAGTCTGTGTAAGATGGGAGTGATATGCGAGGATTTCTTTGAATAAGTGAGGACCCTAGCAGCAGAGTTCTGGATGTATTGGAGCTTATTTAATGTTGTGTTTGGTAGATCATAAAAAAGAGAATTACAGTAGTCAAGTCGAGAAGTAATGAAAGTGTGAACCAGTGTCTCAGCATCCTTGATGTTTAAGAAGGGACGTAAACGAGCTATATTGCGGAGGTGATAAAAGGCATATTTAGTAAGCGAAGAAATGTGAGGTAGGAAAGAGAGATAGGAGTCAAAAGTTGTATCCAGATTTTTAACGGTAGTGGAAGGTCTAACCAAGATCCCAGAAATGTTAACAGTGTCAGTACAGAAAGGAGCAACATTTTTTGGTGAACCGACAAGTAGAACATCTGTTTTATCAGTGTTGAGTTTGAGAAAGTTACTGGTCATCCAAGCATTTATGTCGTCGATACAAGCTGAAATGGAGTTAATGGGAAAGGGATGGTTGTGTCGAAAGCTGATATAGAGTTGAGTGTCGTCTGCATAGCAGTGGAAGTTGAAACCGTGACGGCGGATGATTTTACCTAGAGGAAACATGTAGATGATGAAAAGTAGAGGCCCAAGAACAGAACCCTGAGGAACACCATGAGAGACAGGAGCAGTAGAGGATTTAGCCTTGCGGATAGTAATGTAATGTTGACGGTCAGACAGATAAGAAGTGAACCAAGCTAAGGCAGTTCCAGAAATACCAAGAGCAGAAAGTCGTGAAATGAGAATACTGTGAGAGAGTGTGTCAAATGCAGAGGAAAGATCTAAAATAAACAAAATGCTAACGGAGCCAGCAGTGGTCATAAGAAGGTCATTGACAACCTTAAGAAGTGCTGTCTCGGGGCTGTGGTAAGAGCGAAAACCGGATTGAAAACATTCATAAACTGGTATGACAGCTGCAGTCTTTAATTCAAGAGGAACAACACCAGTGCTCAGGATTTTAGAAATGAGAAGTGAAATAGGCCGTGAAATAACAGGTGCAGAGTATTTGAGCAGAGATGTAGGGGCAGGATCAAGATGAAAGAAACAAGGATTGGTTTTACTGAGTAACTCAGAAATATAAGCAGGAGTTGGAGGGTCGAAATCAGTAAGAGTACCAGGTGCAAAGTCAGTAGGGAAGTCATTTGAGTGGATAGAGGAGTACACTGTTAGAAAGAGAGAATAGAGACGGAGATACAGTAATTAATGCAGTAGGATTGATACCACAGTGGTTGGCCGGCAGCATAGAATAGCGTATATCTGAACAGTTAGACCAAATAGAACGAATAGACGAGGATGTCAGAGAGCGCGATGAGAGGTAGTGGCGACCGGAACGATGAATATAACGCGGCCGTCTAGTAATCCCAAGTTCCTTGCTGAGCCTGTATGTAGATGCGTCGAGACGAGGGTGTGATTTCAGGCTTTGCAGTTGAGATAGCGAGTAGCTGAGTGCCACAACAACGCAGCCAAATAATAACCCCAGAGTTATAACTCTAAGCAGGGCAGGTAATGGAACTTTGTGAGCGGTGAAAGACATGGTTAGATGAGAAAGCACAACATCACTGACAGATGAGGAACACACTTTTCTTATAATAAAACGCAAGAGAGCTGAAACACTCGTCGCTGAAAGATCGGCACGATACGGACCTTATCAGTCAAATCAGATGGCGGGGGGGTGCCCCACCATCCAATATACTGTCCACGATAGATAGACGAGGGAGTGGAGACTCACCAGCCAGCTATGTAGAAGGCCCAGAGGAGCGCGAAGATCGACAGACAACAGCAGAGCAGGGTAAGGGCAATCCAGTCAGAGTATAATCCACAGTGAAAAAACAACAGTAGAGTCATAAACAATCCAGGCATTCAGAAGAGGAGAGGAAACAATAGACGGGAAGCAGAACGTGGCAAAACAAAACAAAACACAAAAACGTTCCAACAAAACAAACAAAAAGCCGCAGCAAAACGCGCACAACATACTCAAAACAAAGAAAACAAAACAAAACACGAAAACGTCCCAGCAAGAAGCGGCAGCAAAACGCGCACGGCGTACTCTTACCGGAACCGGAAGTAAGTACCACACAGCGCACAGCTGTAGAGTTGAGCAGACGCGGCTTCCTATCTCTCTCTGCTGTATTGAGCTGGAGTATTAAGTGGCAAGCTGTTTTAACATTTAATGCCATAATGGCTCAGGCTATAGAGTTGAGCAGATGGTTTTTCCTCTCTCTCTACTTCTGCGCTGCGCTAATGCAGGCATGTGCATTGAGTTGGTGCTTACGTTTCCAACTCTGGTTTCATGTACTGCTTTTAGGAGCAGACTCTAGGAGTCCTGCAGCAGATATTTGTCATGCACTATGGTCTTGGCGCTTCATGTTTTCCAAGCATTAGTCTGCCCGCTTGTTAATATTTCTTTCAGCTCCACTGCTGCTTTGAGCTGGAACAAATAAGTGGGCAAACTCACATATCTAGAGCAAATTCCTATGGCAAGCTGTTTTTGCACCTAATGCCAGGGGTCACCAGATCTGGTCCTGGAGGGCCAGTGTCCCTGCAGAGTTTATCTCCAACCCTAATTAAACACACCTGAACCAGCTAATCAAGGTCTTACTAGATATACTTGAAACTTCCAGGCAGGTGTGTTGAGGAAAGTTGGAGATAAACTCTGCAGGACACCGGCCCTCCAGGAGCAAGTTTGGTGACCCCTGCGAAATGCCATAGTGACTCAGGCTGCAGAGTGAGCAAGGGTTTTTCATGTCTGTCTCTACTTCTACACTGCATTAAGAAAGGCACGTACATTGTTTTGGCGCTTACGTTTCCAACTCTTGTTCACGTGACTGTTTTTAGGTACAGACTCCGCAGCTGACACATTGTCATGCATTATGGGTTTTAACAATTCATGCTACCAAACACTAGTCTGCCCGACTAATAATTATTCTTTTAGCTCTGCTGCTGCTTGAGCTGGAACAAATAGTGAACTCTGTTCTATGAGCTTGTTCTGAGGTGTTTTGGAACACACATTTGTCGTGCAACATGGTTTTTGGTACTTCAGGCTACCAGCACTATTTGCACGACTAATTTATTCTCGTCATCCCAACTGAGATGCACTGAGCTGAGCTACTGTGTGAATGAGTTCATGTGTGTGGCAAGCTATTAATGCTCACCATGGTCAGCCTACTTTATGTGATTGATGCGGCACACACTTGCTACCAACACTCATTTCACATGACTGGCTGTATTATGTAACTACAGCATACATTATTGTATCTAGAAATGTTGGGTGCTTTATGCTTCCAAGCAGTGGTTTACATGACTAATTACTCTGTTCTTGTCAGCTCCACAGTTGTACAGTTCTTACCCCAACTGAGGTGTTGTCTTATTTAGGTCAGGCGGAAAACACGACTGTGGTCACGTACCTGAATTGTCAGAGAGGATTACGTTTTTGCCCCCTGTGCAGGTTGGCGAGACATGTTCTTCTTTGGACACAGACCAAGTTCTTGTCGATCAGAGGAGTCCATGTCCTGGGTCACCTGAACTCAGAAGTGGACGTACTCTTGAGACAGAGTTTGAAGCCGGAGAATGGAGATTGCACCCTCAGATGGCTAATCTTATATGGCAGAGGTTCGGCCAAGCGGAAGTGGACCTGTTTGCTTCGAGCATACGTATTGCCTGTTTTAGTTTTCCTTGTCTCCTATGTCACCTCTGGGACACTCAAACGTGGTTCTCAGATTTTATCAATCTGTTAGCTGGTCCCCTTGGAAGGTTCCCTTCAGACGTGACCTGCAGACTCTGGGCATGTTTTGGCATCCCCTCCGATTGGGCGTGGCCCCTGAGTGGAGTGTGCATGTGTTCTGGTCTCTTGGCAGAAATTACCAACGCTATTCTTAATTCTAAGTCCTTGCACAAGATGCTGTATGCTTCAAGTGGAAGCCTTTGGCTGCTGGTGTAAGCAATGCAATCTGGACCGACTCCATTGCCCTGCCACTCTTTAGGTTTTATGTGGCAGCCGTATCTGCTGAGCATTACCCATAGAAGGATGTTACCCACTGGTTTCCTTTTTCATGCAGGGGTCAAGATGGCCTAGGCCTTTCTGCCCTGCAAGGATTCCTTGGGACTTATCTATTGTTTTGGAACGCCTGGGCGGCTATCCATTTGAGCCATTAAAGTCTGTGTCAGATAACTTTTGACCCTAAAGACAATTCTTTTGGTGTCCCTATCTTCTTTTAAGAGAACTGGGGATCTGCAGGCTCTATTAACCCCTCTTTTATGGACTTTGCCCTGGGGCTGGTTAAAGTCTTACTGCGAACTAGGCCTGGTTGGAGGCTTCTCCCTGGCTGGTGAGGGGTCAGTTGCCTGGTGGGTGCTGAAGATCTACATCAACCGCACAGCCCAGTGGTGTGGATTTGACCAGTTGTTTGTTTTGGTGGTAAGAGCAAAAGGTCTGCTGACACCAAACAGAGAATGTCACATTGTTAGTGGAGCCTATCTCTCTGGCCTATGAAGCGTGTGGTTTCACTTGCCTCTAGGGGTGTGTGCTCATTTTACAAGAGCAATGGCTTCTTCTTAGGCTCTCTTTAAGGGCCTTCAGTGAAAGATGTCTGTGCTGCGGCAGGACGGTCCTCTCCTAGCACTTTCATCAAGTTCTACAGTCTGGACATGAGGTTGGCTCCTGGCACCCGGGTCCGCTTGAGCAGACTCTTTCCTTTGTCTTCCTTTTATCTTAGGTATGTGAGGCATAATGGTGTAGCATTTCTATAGCGATGACGCCATCGCAGCATCAAAGTGAACCTATGAAAGGGAACGTCTTGGTTATGTATGTAACCTTGGTTCCCTGATTAGGGAACGAGATGCTACGATGCTGGCTGTTCCGTACCTTCAATAGTGCTTCCTTCGTCATATGGAAATCTGATGAAATAGCGTGCAGCATGCATATATGAGCATACGTGATGCAATGCACATGCCATGTGCTCGGGGCAGTGCTAAGCGTTATTGGCCAATGAATTGGCGTGATAGTATAAGGGCTTCAGACATTCGTCACACCAGAGGTGTTTCCCATAGCGCCATCGCAGCATCTTGTTCCCTTTTCAGGGAACCAAGGTTACATACGTAACCGAGACGATCTGTTGTTAAATGGACTTTGATTTTTTGCAAGATGGAGTCGTATCATGTGACAAACATCAATAGTGACGGATCAGTTGTTGGACTGCACAAGAGTCACAAGTCGAAAGTGTTTTAAAGACTTCCGGATTCTGTTCCTACAGCACAAGATTTTCCATTCTATGCCATGCTATGCCTTAGTTTTATTGTTTTATTGTTTTATTGTTTTATTGACTTTGCAGCATGATTACAGGTACCTCAGGACGTTTGCCATTCAGGAACACTGAATTATTTTGCTGTTACAATAGAATGTGAATACCAATTTACTCCATACTAAAATAGGACATTTAAAAAAGAGAAGATACTAAAATACATCATATGAATACACATGGTTCTTAAGATGGAGCCGCATCATGTGACAAACATCAATAGTGACGGATCGGTTGTTGGATTGCACAGGTGTGTTTAAGAGTCACAAATCGAAAGTGTTTTAAAGACTTCCAGATTCTGTTCCTACAGCACAAGATCTTCTCTGTTATTGCAAGTAAGTTTGAATACTTTCAAGATTACATTTATTTAGGAGACTGATGAACGGATTTTATAGCTATATGTAAGTGTGATTTGTTCAGTTGTAACTTATACCTGTTGCAGAAGTAAAATGTAGCATTAAGAATAATTCTAAAAGGGTTATTATATTTTCCCCCTTTTGTTTCCATTTTAAGACACGAGGCCGAAAGTATTCTGTGGTCAAATGAAATCTGTCCTTCCGGATAGAGAGATCGATAAACCCGAGCAACAAATGAATGTTCTTTTAAACCTCTTAATGTTCCGAAAGTTGCTGCATAGTAATGTGTATGTAAATAAAGGCATGTGTTGAGAGTGATCTGAAGAGATTATGAGACTAATTACATGGCTTTTTATATTGATTGTTTGATAACTCAAACATTCAGCACTAGTTATTTTTCTTCATGATTTATTCCTCTGAACTATCATGACATTGATCTTAGTGACACATTGTCATGTTCAGGTCATGATGAGCATCTGATCGTCTTCAGTGACACAAAGATCCCAGTGTTGATCAGTTTATCTGCAGTATGTCGGAGGAGCGAGGAAAGGACTCTCCATCTGAGATGAGTCTCCCACAGAAACAGAGGTAAGACTGAGTCTGTTTTCAAAGAAAGAAAAAAAAGAACAAGGAGTGTTTTCTCTCACCATTGTCATGTCAAATGCTTTGCAAAACAAATTAGAAATTCCTAAAAATGTTTTTAGATGGTTACAGGTTAAAAACTGCTTAAAACGTAAATGTTAAATGTCTAAAATAGGCTACAGGAATATTCAGCCTAGTTAAATATGTTTGATTTATCATATATGTATATAAGTCCTGTACAACCTCAGAATTAAAATGTTTTAGATTTTGGTTTCAGGTCACACATTTAGTTGATAGACATGTAAATAATATGGGCTGCATTTCCCGAAAGCTTCTTAACGCTACGTCGTTCTTAAGCTGTACCTTATCCTTAATATGTGTTTCCTGAAACATTCTTAGTCAAGTTTACCTTCTGTAAGTCATACTTTCGTAAGGTTGGTCTGGACCATTCTATGCCATGCTATGCCTTATTTTATTGTTTTATTTTCTTTATTGTTTTATTGACTTTGCAGCATGATAACAGGTACCTCAGGATGTTTGCCATTCAGGAACACTGAATTATTTTGCTGTTACAATAGAATGTGAATTCCAATTTACTCCATACTAAAATAGGACACTTAAAAAAGAGAAGATACTAAAATACATCATATGAATACACATGGTTCTTTTAAAAAGTTTTAAAAAGTCATTTAAAAGTCTACACATATAGGAAATAGGTGATCTCCTGTATTTTTCTGTTCGACAACTGGGGATTGTCAGTTTATCTGAGTTCCTTGTAGTTCGGTCAACTGCCCCCTGAGTGGTGGTAGCAAGTCTCTAAAGCTAGACCTGTATAACTTCCTAGCAAAATCAATACACCGTTGGACTCATCTCTCTGCTAGTGGACACAATCCAAGAAGCAAGAGGGCGCCGGAATATCCTTGGTACCTTCGACCCAATATGATTTTACAGACCCGTTTCTGCACACTTTCCAATGATTTAACTTGATCAGTAGTCAAAGAATTGTGCCAAACAGGAACTGTGTATATCCGCGGGCGCTGCGGTGATGAGATATATATATATATATATATATATCACACATACACATACAAAACATTGGCAAACAGGTATATTAGGACAGGCAAGGGTCGATCAGCGGCGAACATAATCCAAGGGGCAAGGCAAACGGGTATTCCGATGAACATGCAAGAGTTTATACAAGGAGCAAACAGAGTCCAAAACAACAAGGCAAAGGGTTAAATCCACAACAGGCGAAAAGTCCAGGGCAGGCTGAAGGCAGAAAAGACAATTTAACCAGGCTAGAAAACAAGACTAGGAAAAACTAAACTAGAAACACGACTGAACTAGACTAAGGATTAACAAGGTGGCTCCGTACATGTGGCTAACACTAGGTGAGTGCTAAATGCTCAACACAATACTCGGCAACTAGGAAGAGGAAAGTACAAGGCTTATATAGTGTGCTCGATTGGTTACAGCTGTGCGTGTCATCAGCGCAATGAATGATGAAAAATGTAGTCCGGGGTGTGGTGCAACAGTCTTTGTAAAGTGAATGGCAAGGCGACCACTGGCGAGCGGACTGGGTTCAGGACCAGATTCATGACATAGCCACCCCCCAAAGAGCGGCTTCCAGATGCTCCAAACAAACAATCCAGGAGAGTGGTGGGGCGGAGGCGGGACAGGGCGAAGGAAGGAGGGCCAGGTCCATGCAGAGGACTTGGGGACTGAGGCAGGACCGGCAGGCCAGGGAACCAGGGCAGAGCTGGCAGGATAGGTGAGGCTGAGGGCCACCAGAACAGGACACCATGGTGGAGCAGACGGACCAGGAGCCCACCAGAGCGGAGCAGACAGAGCAGGAGCCCTCCAGGGTGGAGCAGATGGACCAGGAGCCCTCCAGGGCAGAGCAGACGGACATGGAGCCCACCAGGGCGGAGCAGATGGACCAGGAGCCCAGCAGGGCAGAGCAGACGGACCAGGAGCCCTCCAGACCGGAGCAGACAGAGCAGGAGCCCACCATGGTGGAGCAGATGGGCCAGGAGCCCACCAGAGCGGAGCAGACAGAGCAGGAGCCCTCCAGGGTGGAGCAGACGGACCAGGAGCCCACCAGGGCAGAGCAGACGGACATGGAGCCCACCAAGGCGGAGCAGATGGACCAGGAGCCCACCAGGACGGAGCAGAAACTCACGGCAGAGACTGATACCTGGGGAAAACAGAGGCAGAAGAGACAGACAGAGCAACAAGGACAGAGGTAGGGAAAGCAGTGGGCTTATTAGCAGTCACGGTGGGACTGCACAGGCAGACAGTTCATAGTCAACGTCCTTGGTTGAGACAGATGGGGCAGAGAATTCTATAACGGCCTCCATAGCTGAGACAGGACGGCCAGAGAGTTCAGTGATGGCCTCCATTGCCGTGACAGGACAGGAGACCAGCTGTGATGTGACTTAATTCTGGATGACCAGCTGAGACGTGACTTGACTCTAGACGACCAGCTGAGACATGACTTGATGCATGAAGATCAGCTGTGGCTTGACTTGGCTCAAGAACAACAGCAGTAACTTGACTTGGCACATGAAGATCTGCTGTGACTTTACTTGGCTTGTGAATATCAGCTGGGACTTGACTTGGCTTGTGAAGATCAGCTGTGACTTGACTTAACTCAGAAAACACAGCTGTGACTTTACATGACACCGGGATGGCAGCAGCGACATGATGGAGCATTGTTGTCGCCACCATTTTGTGAACGGGATCTGCTATCGCCGACATTATATGATCACGCTCCGGTGCAGCCACCATTTCACGAGTGGGTTGCCATACCAGAGTAACGATCGGCACACCTGAATGTCCCGGAGCTTGCGGTTGAATAAACTTTGCGGCCGCAATCTCCGCATTCCTCCTCCGCAACGCTCACAGTGAACTGGTGTGACGCCCGTGGACTGGCGTTGAGTAGCTCATCCAACAACATAAATTTACACCAACAATGTGGTGCAGCTGCTGGGTAATCAACCCTGGTTGTGGAGTAAATGAAAACACTATGGAAAATATATTAGGATACTATAAAAAAAAACAAAAAACATTTATATATACAGGCATTTGTTCTTCAAGCCATGTTGGGTATTTTTAGGGACCAGTTCTTACTATTAACTAGTTGCTTAATAGCATGCATATTACTAGCATATTGGCTATTCATTTGTACTTATAAAGCACATATTCTGCAAGACCAGTGTTGTACATCCCTAATCCTACCTGAGAGATAAACTACCTTAATAAGCAGTATTTAGGAATTTAAGGCAAAATCATAGATAATAGTTAATGGTGAGAATTAGACCTTAGAATAAAGTGAACAATAAAGTATATTTATAATGCAATGCAAATTGACATTGCCTTTATCACTGTATAGAATACTACATAATAATAATTTTACCTCATTCTGTGACATGAAATCATGTCAGATCCCAAAAGGAAGTTATTTCAAACAGTCGAGTGATGTTATGAAATGAATTTGTAGCAAAATATTTTTTTTTTCAAATATTTAATATGTATTTGTGTATTCAAATGTTAAAGAAAAGTTTGGCAAATTACTAGTGCATGTTTTATAATATAAAAAAAAAACAAAAAAAACAAAAAAAAACACCTCTTTATTAATTCTATCAGTCATTTTTGTAATGCAATGTACATTTAAATCAGAGCTAAACTGAATCTTGCTTCATCATCTCCTCTTCTGCAGGTTTTTGGGTCCTGCTGCAGATGAAGCCTGTCAGTATGTGACTGGAATTGTGGGTAAAAACCCATTACTCCTGAGAGAGCTGAATCTAAGTGAACATGAACTAGGAGACACACGAGTGAATCAGATCGCTGCTCTACTGCAGGATAAACACTGTCAACTCAACACACTGATGTGAGTATTGTTAGTTTATTTAAAATGTTACATTACTTTTAATAGTACTGTTGTTGTAGTTGATAATATTTCCTCATTTGTTTGAGTCAGAGCAGTTTTTCTCAGCATCACAAAAAGTCACTGTAATGTGAAGTATTAAAATTAAACAGGCAATGACAAATGGCATCAAGCTTTATATCAAGCTTTAAGATTTGAACAGTGAGAGACAGAAGAACAACAGAAAAATCCAGAAAAACGCATTTCAAAAATGCTATAAAGTGATTCGCATTTTAATGAGTGAAATAAGTATTTGACCCTTCGTAAAACATGATTTAGTACTTGGTGGCAAAACCCATATTGGCTATCACAGAGGTCAGACGTTTATTGTAGTTGGCCACCAGGTTTGCACACATCCCAGGAGGTAATTTGTCCCACTCCTCTTTGCAGATCCTCTCCAAGTCATTAAGGTTTCGCGGCTGACGTTTGGCAACTCGAACCTTCAGCTCCCTCCACAGATTTTCTGTGGGATTAAGGTCTGGAGACTGGCTAGGCCACTCCAGGGCCTCAATGTGCTTCTTCTTGAGCCACTCCTTTGTTGCCTTGGCCGTGTGTTTTGGGTCATTGTCATGCTGGAATACCCATCCATGACCCATTTTCAATGCCCTGGCTGAAAGAAGGAGGTTCTCACCCAAGATTTGACAGTACATGGTCCCGTCCATTGTCCCTTTAATGCGGTGCAGTTGTCCTGTCCCCTTAGCAGAAAAACATTTTTCCACCTCCATGTTTGACAGTGGGGATGGTGTTCTTGGGGTCATAGTCAGCATTCCTCCTCCTCCAAACATGGCCAGTTGAGTTGATGCCAAAGAGCTTGATTTTTGTCTCATCTGACCACAACTCTTTCACACAGTTCTACTCTGAATCATTCAGATGTTCATTGGCAAACTTCAGACAGGCATGTACATGTGCTTTCTTGAGCAGAGGGACCTTGCGGGCACTGCAGGATTTCAGTCTTTCACGGCGTAGTGTGTTACCAGTTGTTTTCTTGGTGACTGTGGTCCCAGCTGCCTTGAGATTATTGACAAGATCCTTCCATGTAGTTCTGGGCTGATTCCTTACCGTTGTCATGATCATTGAAACTTCATGAGGTGAGATCTTGCATGGAGCCCCAGACTGAGCGAGAATGGCAGTTATTTTGTGTTTCTTCCATTTGCGAATAATCATTCCAATTGTTGTCACCTTCTCACCAAGCTGCTTGGCGATGGATGCCATTCCAGCCTTGTGTAGGTCTACAGTCTTGTCCCTGACATCCTTGGAAGCTCTTTGGTCTTGGCCATGGTGGAGAGTTTGGAATCTGATTGATTGATTGCTTCTGTGGATAGGTGTCTTTTATACAGGTAACAAGCTGAGATTAGGAGCACGTCCTTTAAGAGACTTCTCTCAATCTTGCTGATTAATAGGGGATCAAATACTTATTTCACTCATTAAAATGCAAATCAACTTCTAACTTTTCTGAAATGCGTTTTTCTGGATTTTTTGTTGTTATTCTGTCTCTCACTGTTAAAATAAACCTGCCATTAAAATTATGGACTGATCATTTCTTTGTCAGTGGGCAAACATACAAAATCAGCAGAGCATCAAGTTTTTTTTTTTTTTTTTTTTCCTTTACTGTAAATGTCCATGATTTTGCATAATAGGACTTTATCTTGCTGGGGTTTGTTGTTGTTTCTAATCATGTTACTTGTTACTGGGTTTCTGTTAGAACAAAACACAGCGAAGCAAAGACTATAAATTGTTTTTAATACGTACAGTAACTGTAATTTCAAACTGTTAAAAGAAAAGGCTCAGTAAACTGTTGCACAGATATAATATTTATAACCACAATGCAAATAGAAATGTGTAACATTACCAGATTTAGTGCTACACTTTTATTTGTCCCCCACCAAATAATGTGTGTTTTTTTTTTTTTTTTTTTTTTTTTTCACAAAATGTTTGGATTTTTGTATAATATTTATTTTATGAATATGCATATATTTTTCTCTTTTTGTGAGTTTTTTTTTTTTTTTTTTTTTTTTTTTAATGGAGCAGTCTGTATTTAGTAGGTTGTCAAAGAATGATTATTAGATCCATTAGTTCCACACACAGAGATATGGAAATTCTACATTGATTTAAGAGAAAAACTACACTTTCACCGTTTAATTCTGTGTAAATTAAAGATAAGTGGCAAAGTCAGAAAAACATAAGACTGCTGAATGTAATCATGTTTACTGATTGCTGGTATGAAAGTGTTTTGGTATGAAAGTTTTTTTTTTTTTTTTTTTTTTATTTATTTATTTTTTTTTGGTTGAAACTTACATTAAAGTTATAAAATGCTGTACTACTTGTTAACTAATGTAGTTAATGTTATCCAGTGAAACCCCCTAACTTGGATAAATAGCTTACATCTAAATGGGTAATTTTGCTGATTTTCAACTTTTGCATACCTTTGTAGCTTTTGTGTAGTTTGTAGGATATTTAAATGAACAATGTGTGGTCATTCTCCATGTTACCTGCACACAGATATCACTGTTCATTTGTTAGAAAAATTACTGGAGGACACAAAACACATTAGTAAGTTGCTCATCATAGAACTGAGTCATTGTTGTTTCTCTCTCTTTCTTCAGTCTGTGTGGATGCAGAATTACAGAGGAACAGTGTCTCATTCTGACTTCAGCTCTGAAATCAAACCCATCACACCTGAGAGAACTGAACCTGAGCAGGAATGAACTAGGAGACTCTGGAGTGAAAAACCTCAGTGATCTACTGATGAACACACAATTCAAGCTGGAGAAACTAGAGTTAGTATCATTATACCGTACAACAGTTACAGTGTAATTAAAGTTTCTTGTTAGGGCCTGAGCACCAGTGGTGTGAGGACCCTCTTGGAATTGCTCCATTTATTATTATTAGGGCCTGAGTACCGGTGGTGTGAGGACCCTGTTGGAATTGCTCCGTTTATTATGGCCCGAGTCCTGGGCGTTATTTTAGGCATTATCAGAAAACTGCCAAACCGCACCGGCCCCAGAGGGTTAAATTAGTGTAAAACAAGTAATTTCCTGTTGCCAGCAGGTGGTGCTATAATTATATCAGAACACTGGCATTTGGATGTGTTCAGGTCAGGACTCTTATCGAACGAGTGAAGTTTGGGGCAGATTGGACATTGCATGTATGAGTTACAACAACTTCCTCTTTCATGGCATTAATAGCATGCATTAGCACCAAGTAAGTGTTGTTAGCATGTTTAGCACAACATGGCATATTTTGCTGTGCTTTTAATAGTGCATTACAGAGTTAAACTCCATTGTGCATCTTTGAGCATGTTACTAGCATGTTTAGCACTCAGTGGCTTATTTTAGTGTGTTAGTAATAGTGCATCACACTGTTAAACATGTCATTGTAAAATATGTAATTTCCGTTGACAGTAGGTGCTACTATGACTATGACTGAATATTGCAACGTAGAAATGTTTAGGCCAGGACTCTTATCAAACATGTGAAGTTCGGGGCAGATCTGACCCTTCGTGTCTGAGTTACAGTAACTTCTTGTTTCATTGCATTAATAGCATGCTTTAGCATTTAGCCAAGTGTTGCTAACATGTTTTAGGATGTTTCTAACATGTTGCTCCCCTATTTAACATTTGGTGACACTTTTTAATATGGTGCTAGGCATCCATAATGGATTCATTGTATAATTAGCATGCTTTAGCAAATTAGCAAAGTGTTGCTAGCATGCTTTACCATGTTTGTAGCATGTTGCATGTTAAGTTTGGGGCAGACTGGACACTGCATGCCTGAGTTACAGCAATTTCATTGCATTAATAGCAGGCTCTAGCACTTGGCTAAGTGTTGCTAACAAGTCTTGTTTGTAGCATGTTGCTAGCCTATTTAACACTTGCTGATGCTTTTTAATATGTTCCTAGGAGACATAACAGTGTTAAACATGCCACTTTCTGTTGCCAGCAGGTGGCGCTATGACTATAACTGAATATGGACATGGACATGTGTACAGGACATGACTGTTATTAAACGTAAAGTTTGGGGCCGATCGGACATTGTTTGTCTGAGCTACAGCAACTTCCTGTTACATGGCGAATTATCAAAATTTGTCAGGCCGCCAGGGACATGCCCTTCAATAAAAACTCAAGATCTTCGTAATTTAGCATCGCACAGGCCTTATGATAACACTCAGCAAATTTGAAGATGATCGGATTAAAACTGTAGGAGGAGTTCGTTAAAGTATGAGGCCTGAAAATGGCAAAAACTGCACAAAAATCATACAGGAAATAAAAAAATCTCACTTCCTGTTGGGTTTTGGATGTTGTGCCAGGAGACTTTTTTGAACACTGTTCAAAAGTTTCCTGTATTTTTACAGTAACTTACTGGCAGCAAGGTTGCCAGTTACTGTATTGTTTTACAGCAATGTACTGTAATGTACTTTACAGTATGTACAACAATGTACTGTATAATTACAAAACAGTATTGTACTGTATTTTTACAGTACTTTGTAATTTTGTTTCTACTGTAATTTGCTGTCCTGTAATTATTATTGTGTATTGTGTAGTTGGAATAGTACATACAAATAGTTATTAAGATTGTGATGCTACTATAATTCAGAATAAAATTACAAGAAGACCAAAAACTATCCAAACATATTTACAAAAGTATTTATATTAAAACCTTTAAAAACATTTTAGTATAGTGTTCGCTACCCAGAGTACAGTGCATCAACAATTTACAGCCATGAAAGCATTTTAAGTGTGCAAGAATATAAATGAAACACACAGATGCATCTTGAGGACTGGATTGAGAATCAATGTCCTAAGAGAGAATGTCTCGGTTACGTATGGTAACCCTCGTTCCCTGATGGAGGGAACGGAGACGTTGGGTCAAGTGTACGACACTAGGGGTCACCCTTGGGAGCCCAAACACCTCTGATAGTTTGAGAAAAGGCCAGTGAAATTGGGTGTGCAGATTTACATAGCTGGCCACGCCCCGGACATCCGGGTATAAATAGGGCAGCGCATGCTCTGCTCACTCATTCTGTTCTGAGGAGTCGAAGCGTCTCAGCTCACTCAGTGGCGGTCCAGAGTTGTGGCATGGAGGACACAATGTCTCCGTTCCCTCCTTCAGGGAACGAGGGTTACCGTACGTAACCGAGACGTTCCCTATCTGTCGTACACTCCGAGTTTTGTCAAGCGTACGACACCAGGGGTCCCTATATAAGCACGCCACAAGTCTGGCCGCGTCACGAGTGATCGGGCGCAAATAGTAACAAGACAAAGTGTTAACATAAGTGCAGCTCACCTCTTTGTGACCTTCCAAAGTCCAAGAACTGACCTGTCACAGGCAGGGTTACCTGCAGCCGGGCCTTTCCTCAGTGGAGCGGCTGAGTTTCTTGAGAACGTTGGGAAAGTGCTTCTTTCCCGTAGGAAAAAAAGGCACTACGGAGATCACAACCTGCCCAGAGGGGGGGTATAAAGTGAATATCATTAGATATGGGACCTAAAGTGGGTCTCACGTTAGGGGAGACTACCAAATTCAGATCTTAGAGACAAACCTGTCTTCAGGGGAAACACCGCACCAAAGAGAGTTATAGGTGGAATTACACACATGGGGCCACATAAGGAGCCACTACATATGGCGCACAAATCCAATCAAGAGTTAGTAAAGTAACCATACCTTGTGTTGGTTTTTGCAGCGAGTTCCTCAGCTGAACTCTGCCATGTCCAGAAGTGCCAAGTGATGGAGAAGGTGTCCAGGATTCACGTCAGGAAACGTACTGAAACTTAGAAGCGTAATCACCATTAGGGGAAGCACTTAAGCAAGCTCTACACCCAACCAGAATGCTGAGTCAAGAGCTTGTGTTTAAGACTCTAGCCGACACTGGTTCCATGCGCAAATTGTAAAATCTGGCAAGTGTATTAGGTGTAGCCCAACCTGCAGCTCTGTAGATGTCTGTTAATGAGGCCCCATTCACAAGAGCGATGCCCCTGGTTGAGTGGGTTCTCACTCCCAGTGGGCAGGGCAAGCCTCTGCCCTGGTAGACCGTACAGATTGCATCCACAAGCCAGTGGGCCGAATTCCAGGCACGAATGTTGATGGAGAGGGCTTGAAGATTTCCCGCTCTTAACATAGGTGAGTGCAATCAGGGAGGCCGTCTCCATGGAGAGGGCACAGAACCAAGCGACTGAAGGGCTCAACGGATCTTACTGTAGGCCAGAAGCACCACAGACAGATCAAGAGGAGATGTGGTGCTACCAGGGAGGGTTCACCTTCCGGGCATCTCTAACAAATCGTGGCCCACCGATCTGCCTTCTACCAAGTCACGGTAGCTGTGCACAGACCTTGGTGTAGAAGCAGAAAGGTGCCTATCCAGGCCTCCTTGGAGGAGGGATAGCACAGATTTGATGCCGCAACTCTGTGGGTTCTACCCCTAGGAAGAACATCTGCGCCATTTCCAGGACATGCCACCGCCTGGTGGAGGGGGCTCAGTCCTGTATAAGGTGCTTACCACTGCGGGTGGAAGGTTTCTGGAGGCTTCCTGGTCGTGTCCAGGGACCATAGAAGGAAGTTCCAGAAATCTGGGCACGGGTGCCATATTGTGCCCTTCCCCTGAGAAAGGAGGTTCCTTCTCAGGGGGATGTGTCAGGAAGGAAACGATGGTAGGAGTATGAGCTCTGAGAACCAAGTTCCGTTGGGCCGAACAGGGCTACCAAGAGAATCTGTTTCGAGACCTTCCCGACACTGCACCGTGTCTGTGCAATAAGGCTCACTGGGGAATAAGCCGTACGGTCAGCTGAGTGCCAATGGATCTGAACCGAGGGAGTCCTCGGTCAGGCCATACTACCACTGGCAATGAGTGGATTCTGGTGAGGCAACAGATCTACCTGTGCCTGCCCGAATCGACTCCAAAACAGCCAGACCATCTGAGGGTGGAGCTTCCACTCACCTTGGGGCGAACCTATCGCCCGGAAAGTGAGTGGCGCACAGAAGCCTGAGTCTGTGCTGGCTCTAGGGCAGGAGATGGCGGGTGAGTTGTGACATGCGAAAGTAGCGTACACTGTCCTGATGGTCAGTGTATACCACAGTCGCTGTGTTGTCAGTGCCAACCAACACATGCTTACCCTAACAGAGGCCGAAACCCCTTCAGGGCCCAAAAGCATTGTCAACAACTCGAGGCAATTGAATGCCCAAGCAGCCGAGGGCCCAACCGAACCCCGAGGCTGTATACCCGTTGCACATGGCGCCCCAGCTTGACTTGGAAGCAACTGTTGGGACACAGTGCATCTAGACACTTGTCCCAGGGGCATGCTTGCCCACAGAACTAATGTGTCCCCAAGGGCTGAAGGTTTGCAACACAAAGTGTGATGTACACACGATGTGAGCCTGGTGCCACGCCCATCTCGGGACTCGGTATGAAGTCAGTGCTACAGCGGTTCCATATGCATCGGGTCCAGCAGCGTGACCATGGCTGAAGATGCCATATGTCCCAGAAGCCCTGGTACATGAAGGGAGACGCTGTACTGAACCAGAGTGCACTCACGCACTACACTGTCTATGCACAGTCTTAGGCAAGATGTGAAGAACAGTAACCGAGTCCATACAGAGAAAAGAGAAACCCCGTACTGAGGAGAGTTTACTCTTTTCCCAAATGACCTGAAGTCCCAATCAAGCCAGGTGGTTGAGAACCACATCCCTGAGAGTGTCAACTGAACCTCATGAGTGTGCTAGGACATCCTGTCACAGAGATAACGGAGAATGCATATGCCCACTTCCCCAGGGGGGCTGCGATTTCCGCTTAAAGAACCACAGCATTTTTGCCGCGTAGCCAAGTCAGGTAGTTCTGAGAAGCTTAAGGGGAGGGATGGGGCCAGAGCCCGACCCACGGCTGAGGCTGGATACATGATGGCCTCTGTCTGCTCTTTTACCACCGTGAAGAACTTGCATGCAAATTCTATCACAGTGTCGCCAGAAGGACCAACCTGGGAAATGGGGGGGGTAAGAACCGTTTTTTTTTTTTTTTTTGTTTTTTTTAAATCGGCTTTCCGCGATTTGATTGAAAACAGGCACTGGAAATGAGCGTACAGATCGTAACCCAGATGTCTATTAATCAGCCTCTCCTTGGCTGCCCGTTTCAGGCACGGCCACCATTTTAGCATCTGCCTCAAACTGAGAATCAGCCCTCCGCAGAGGTTTGCTCAGCTAAAGCTTCAGCTTCAAACAGCTTACGCCCTCCTAGCAATGCTGCTGCTAACCATTTTCGCCCATTTAGGAGCTCCGAATAAGAAAGTCAGCTGTACTGAGACAGACTAACAAACTCATCCGGTAGCTCGATCGAGGGACACAAGGAGCGAGAGGTTTGCGGGGTTTTCACCCAGCAGAACCTTCCCTGCTTGTTAATGCTCGCCAATGCTCGCCACCGACGGACATCGCAACGGCCTCATACCCGGAAGTAGAAGGACCGGAGCGGGAAGCAGTCGAGGTGAGCCGTGGCTTCACGTAAAAGCACACGGCTCACGAGCAAAGCGCGCCCATGATCATGTTCTCGCAAGCAAAACATGAATCAACAACAAACGCTGCATCAGCGTGAGCATAACTCAACACTGAACACAACGGTCGTGTCGATCGTTTGGAAGGTAAGCCGCAACCAGCATGACACGGAGGGAAAGGCATGCAGGAAAGGAAATGCAGTGCATGTGGGTGGTGGCAAACAGGCCACTGACCCACTGTGAAGTCTTCCATTTAAACATAATTTTGGACTGAAAAAAGCTGTTGACATGCAGGGCTGATGGCCATCACTCTGCACCACCGTCCTAATCTTCTGCTCACTCTCTGTCTGGCAGTATATTTATTCCCATCAGTGGTGAAACTGAAACACAGTCATGAAACAGACACAAAGACAAAACCTGTTATCCACAGCACCAAGAAAAATGAACAGACAGCTTGGGGAAAATAGTGAATGAAAATTCTGTGGCATAGATGAAAAATAAATGAATAAATAAATAAGTTTAATTCAAAAGTTTACATACACTTTGCAGAATCTGCAGAATGCTAATTATTTTACCAAAATAAGAGGGATTATGCAAAATGCATGTTATTGTTTATTCAGTACTGACCTAAATAGGATATTTCACATAAAAGATGTTTACATATAGTCCACAAGAGGAAATAAGTTTAATTTATAAAAATTACCCATTCAAAAGTTTACATGCACTGTTTTTTGTTTAGTGATAGTTTTTCATGAGTCCCTTGTTTGTCCTGACCAGTTAAACTGCCTGCTGTTCTTCAGAAAAACCCTTCAAGTCCCACAAATTGGTTTTTCAGCATTTTTGTGTATTTGAACCCTTTCCAACAATGACTGTATGATTTTGAGATCCATCTTTTCACACTGAGGACAACCGAGGGACTCATATGCAACTATTACAGAAGGTTCAAACGCTCACTGATAAATATATAAGAAAAAATGTACATATTTTCTTAATTCTGTTCAAAACTTTTTACCTCTTAATTGATCATTTTTCCTTCTGGAGCACCAGTGAGTGTTTGAACCTTCTGATGGATCTTATGGAAATCATACAGTCATTGTTGGAAAGGGTTCAAATACAAATATAGCTGCAAGCAGCAATTGCGGGGCCAAGCACAAAAGAGGCAGAATGAGGAGTTAAGCACGGCAAGGAGCAGCAGACCGACTACAACAGTGAGTAACTTAAGCCATTTTAGGATAATATCAGTTGAAATGGCTGAAAAATCATAATTACAACCAATCGTAATAAAATTTAATGGCTTATCACTTTTGACCAACAGGTGGTGCTGTTTTCAAATTGATGTGACGTGTTCTGTGTGAAATGACAATGACACACACAAAGTTTGCCGTCATTATGTCAAAGCTTTGCAGAGATACAGCCTTAGATGTAGTTTGGCATCTTTCCAGCAAATTTGTTGATGCGCTAAACGAAAACGGTTTCGTATATCGACACAAAATTCATAACTTTTTGCCAGCATAGTCTGAAGATGATCTGAGTCAAATTTGGTGAAGATCGGACTAACAGTCTGGGAGGAGTTCGAAAAAGTAGGTTTTGTACATTAATCAAAATGGCGGACAGGAAGTTTGGCCAATTTCGGCATAATGGGTATCAATGTTCTCGACTTGACCCAAGGAATCTATTGGCATCAGTTTCATTCCAATAGGCTAATGTAAACAGAAGTTATTAGCATTTTTGTAAATTTCATTATTAATGTTTAGTGAATGGCGTATTACTTCTGACCCATAGGTGGCACTGTTACCAAATTGATGTGGCTTGGTCAGAGTGTGGTGACAATAGCACATATAAAATTTGGTGTCAATATGTCAAAGCTTTGCAGAGATACAGACTCGGATGCAATTTGGCATCTTTCCAGTAAATTCGTTGATGCGCTAAACGAAAACGGTTTCGTGTATCGACACAAAATCCATAACTTTTTGTCAGCATGGTCTGAAGATGATCTGAGTCAAATTTGGTGAAGATCGGACTAACGGTCTAGGAGGAGTTCGAAAAAATAGGTTTTGTACATTAATCAAAATGGCGGACAGGAAGTTTGGCCAATATTGGCATTATGGGTATCAACGTTCTCGGCTTGACCCAAGGAATCTTTTGACATCAGGTTCATGACAATAGGCTAATGTACGCAAAAGTTATTAGCATTTTTCGAAATTTCGTTATAACTTTTGACCACAAGGTGGCGCTGGCCCCAAAATTTTTATGTACATTCAGGGCATGGTGCCAAACATTTTTGTAATTAATGTCGAAACGATACGCTAATCCGTTCTTAAGATACAGCATTTTAAAGCTAAATTCAAAATGGCCGACACCCAAAATGGCTGACATGGGAAAATTGGATATGGTTCGACTCGGTATGACACACCGAATCTAAAGAGACCAGTTTTGTGATTTTTGGACAAATCATTCAGACGTTATAAAGAAAAATAGCCATTTTTCGTATCTCCTGACCACTAGGGGGCACTGCACCGAAACACTGCAGGTAGGCTCAGGTCATGCTTGTTATAACACACACCAAGTTTGGTGTCAATATGACAAACTATTACGGAGATATAGCCTCACATTGATTTTTGCTAGCTTTTCGTAGAATTCTTTCACGTGTTATTCGTGAACGGCTGGACGAATCGACTTGAATTCCATAACTTTTTGCCAGCATGGTCTGAAGATGATCTGGATCAATTTTTGTGACAATCGGTGCAACGGCCTAGGACGAGTTCGAAAAAGTAGGTTTTACGAACAATTGAGAATAGCGAAAAAAAAAAACTAAACCTTACGATTTTTGAATTTTGGTGTCCATTCAACTCGGCATAAGCCAAGGAATCAGAGGAAAAAAGAATTTTTGTTGTGTGCCTTACGGTTCAAACGTTATTAGCATAAATCTTTTGAAAGTTTGGACAAGTGGTGGCGCTAGAGAGTTTGAGTTAGAGACTCCAAACTTGCTATGGTTAATGTTGGGACTGTCCTCTATCAGTGTGCAAAATTATACAACTTTCCCGCAAGCGGTTCTATGGGCTGCCATAGACTTGCGGCGGAAGAGGAAGAAGAAGAAGAAGAAGAAGCGGAATAATAATAACGCCAACGGATACAATAGGTGCCACCGCACCTCTGGTGCTTGGCCCCTAAAAATGCCTGAAAAACCAAAGAATTTGTGGGACCTGAAAGATTTCAGTGGGCAGTTTAACTGTTCAGGACAAACAAGGAACTCATGAACTCACTTAACAAAAACAAAACAAAACAAAAAACAAACAAACAAACAAACAAACAAAAAAACAGCTGTAGATCATTCAGGTAACAGCACAGTATTAAGAAAACTTTGGTAACACTTTACAATACGTGTGCACAAATATGCATTAATTCATGCTTAACTAATGCAGAGATAATCATGAGTTAATATATAACTAAACCATTTATTAATAATTACTTCATCAGCAACTAATGAACATTCTATATGATTTATAGATTAGGTAATCGATAAATTGTTATTAGCTAAATGTGTCAATGTATTAATTCCCTAATAACTTATTTTATGAACTAATAGTGTAAATTCATGTGTTAATTACCACAATGGGATAAAGCCATGCATTTAATTTTCCAGTTGTCTGCTTTAATTAATCATTAGCTAATGATTTGCAAAGATATCGTTATCTTGTGACTTTACCCGTTGAGGCTCAGAACTATTAACTAATTGTTAAGTAATATGTCTTTGTAGTTATGGATTTAGAATTAGTTAGTTAGTCATGTGCCTCAACAAGTAAAGTCATAACATAATGATATCTTTCCAAATCATTAGCAAATGATTAATTAAAGCAAATGGAAGTTGAAGTACATAGCTTTGACCACTGTGGTAATTAACATACAAATTTACATCATTAGTTAACAAAATAAGTTAATAGGGAATTTATACATTATTAACACATTTAACTAATAACAATTTATTGATTTACTTAATCTATGAATCATATAGAATGTTCACTAGTTGCTGATGTAGTAATCATTAATAAATTGTTTAGTTCTTCATTAATTATACATTAACTCATGATTATCTGTGCATTAATTAAGCATGAATTAATGCATATTTGTGCACACGTATTGTAAAGTGTTACCAAAACTTTTGAATGCGGTCATTTTTACAAATTCAACTATTATTTTCCCTTGTGGACTATATGTACTGTAAACGTCTTTTATTTGAAATATCTCATTCAGATCAGTACTAAATAAAAAAAAAAAAAAAAAACATGCATTTTGTATGATAAGCTGTCTTATTTTGGTCAAATAATTACCATTTCGCAGATTCTGCGATTATGTAAACTTTTGACTTTGACTGTAAATAAAAAATAAATTTATTTAAATAATACTTACAAAAAAAAGTGCCTTGTGGCAGCATTGCCCTTCCCAGGGTTGCAAAGACAAGTGGACTACACTGTAGAGCTGCAAGAATCAAATAAATTTGATTAAATAATGTGTCAGCCTACTTTTTTTGACCGTGTTTGTGTGTGTGTGTGTGTGTGTGTGTGTGTGTGTGTGTGTGTGTGTGTGTGTGTGTGTACTTGTTCTTGCTACATTGTGGGGACCAAATGTCCCCACAAGGATAGTAAAACCTGAATTTTTTGATATTGTGGGGACCGGCCATGGACCACGACCGTGAAGTGCACTGCACCGTAAATGTATTAATAAATAGTGCTTGTGTTTGTCATTGACAGGCTCGAATCGGACTACATTATAAAAGGGATCCCAGAGAGACAGACAGTTGTTTTATCGTAATATATATCCCTTTTGTTTAAACTCAAATTACCATATATCGATCTCCTTACCCCCAGCAGACGCCATTGACAAACACGGTCTCGCATACCATAATAAAGCAAGCTTTGTTCAAACTCGACAGAGACAAAATAAAACTCACCAAAACGCCCTCGGTTTGTCTTTCCACAGTTCCAACAAGCATCGACTCTAGTTTTGGTCGAACTAAAGCATAAGCTAATTCACTAGCTTTGAAAATGTCGGGAGAGCAGCCCCAGTTAGCAAATTTCCTTTGGCCCGGATCTGGCCCAAACCTACAGCTAAAGTGTGGCCCAGATTAGTTTTTGTTCGCCGGCCCAAAATTGGCCCATATGTTTTTAGCCAGAACTGAACCAAACCAGAGCCATAACTCCACCTATCATGAGCCAAGTAAAACATTTTTATGTGGCCCATATATGGGCCTCATGTTTCATTTTAGTAAGGCTGAGTTCTGTTAAGACCTCACTGCCCTAATGTGGCCCACATGCGGCTGACTGTATATGTAAAATTTGTATTAACTAGAGAGTAAATCACACACTCAACAACAAAAAATGTAAATAAAATAATTTACTTTTGTCAGTGCAGGTTAAATGCGCTTTACAGTTACTCAGTATTGAGTTAGAATATTCTTATAAATATATAACACATATTTAGCATTACAATTTGAGTTGGAATCATTTTTTAAGAATATAAAACAAACACAATATTCAAACCAAAGATTATGAAATTTACAAATTTGAGTTGGAATCAATTTTTAAGAATATTCAACAGATATACATTTAGCATTAAAAAAAAAATAAAAAATTAAATGGACAAATTCGAGTCGGAACCAGTTTTTAAGAACAAATAACATTAAACTTGAGTCTTGAGAAGAAAAGTGTTGAAAAGAGAAGAGTTGCTTTAAAGTGTGTTGGTGTTAGTAATGCTGCAAACTGTCTAATGGGGGTCAGCAATGCACTGTTGTTTATTCATTCTCTCTTTCCTCCCACCATCTCGTTCTCCAGTCAGGTGCAGCCACTTTATAAAGTTATTTTCAGTGTCTTTATCTCAAGTCCTTCCAGTCAGGGGATTCTGCCTGACAGCACCTACAGTGAAGAGAAATTTAATAATTATGATCAGTATTACAAACTGAAAGGTAGACCTGCAGGATTACACTAAAACTCAAAATGCTCAACAGTGTGGGATAACCAAATACATGTAATCTGGATTATATAATCAATTTGTTACATTTTCAAATACATTTTCAAACTATACTTACTTTTTACTTTTAACATATTATTCACACAATGGCAACAAATTATTAATGATTATCTCATGAATTCTTTTTCATCTTTAAAATTTTCTTTCCTACTGCTAATATAAAGTCTTCAAGTTTTGTGGACATTCACACAAACACCATTTACTAGACTATACTTACCTCCTGGGCATACAGCATTTGACTTGAAATACAAAAAATATTTACATTTTCTAAGTATTTTCTCAACATTGCATCAAGTACTCATGAATGGTGGAGTTATGGCTCTGGTTTGGTTCAGTTCTGGCTAAAAACATATGAGCCAATTTTGGGCCGGCGAACAAATACTAATCTGGGCCACACTTTATCTGTAGATTACGGCCAGATCCAGGCCAAAGGAAATTTGCTAACTGGGACATCTATAAAAAGCTTGACATGTTGTCAATCGTTTGAGTTTTTGAAAACCGTTTAAAATGATTTAAAAAAAACGGGACTATGAAATCGGGATTACTACGTTACATCAAAGCCCATTTTAAGAAATGTAAACTGATTTTTCTAATGGCTTCGACTGTTATCTTTCACGTCAAGACAGCCTGTATGTTTTACCACACCATAGAGCAGTGAAAAACAAAAACGTGAAAAATGCTTTATAAACGTTTTCGCAAATCAGTCTCTATCTAAAATAAGTGATTTTGTATTAACCCACTTGTGTGACTCAAATCCGTGAGGGAATTGCCGCCTTTCAGTCAAATTGACGCGGTCGTCGTAGCAACAGAGGTGTGGCCTGCCGGACATCAGCCAAACTTGATGTGTTTTCCAAGTGTAATCCAAATGTTAGCCAGAAGTCGATGTTTACCAATGTCAGCCATAGCTAAACCTTACTTGGCTCTAATGTGTTTGTTGTTATCTGGACCATATACCTCAAAAGGAGCTGTGAACCAAGCAATGATTTCCCGCAAATTTTAAACTTATGGCAAAACATATATGGTAACAATCTGGCCCGTATCTGTTCAGCCATGCCATATCTAAGCCACATGTGCCAGCTATTGGCCACATTTGGCCCAAAAGTTCTTGCTATCTGGGGCGGGTGAAAGAGAACTCAGGGAGTTTCGACTACAGATACAGTAGATTATAACGTTTGATTATAACGTTTCCACACAAAAACATCTACACTATATAATAAAAACATGATAATCAAATGAACTTCCCGACCTTGCAGAAATCTGCCTTTTCTCTATCTGTCGTTCACTCCAACGTTGTGTCGAGTGTACGACACTAGGGGTCGCTCTTGGGAGCCCAAACACCTCTGACAACTTTAAGAAAAGGCCAATGAAATTGGGTGTGCAGAATTTGCATAGCTGGCCACACCCAGGCTGGAAATTAAATTAGGCTACTGGTTGATATGTACCGGTCTCAATAAAGTTTATGCTTTTGGACTGTGAACTAGATATTGCTCAGGATGTGCGCTGTCTGTGGTAGTTTGATAGGATCGGTTCCAGAAATAAATATATTTTTTGTCCTGTCCATTGCTTAGGTTATCACCCCTGCCACCCCTTTATTTTTCTTGTGTAACAAGTGTGACATTCTGTGTTGTAAGGAAGAATAACATCTTTTTTTAATAGACTTTCAGACTGCAGTATCACTGAAGAAGGTTATAAAGCTCTGGCTTCAGCTCTGAGATCAAACCCTTCACACCTGATAGAGCTGGATCTCACAGGAAATGATCCTGGACAATCAGGAGTGAAGGAGCTCAATGATTTACTACAGGATGGACTCTGTTCATTAAAGACCATCAGGTGAAAAAACACTTAAAGTATTTAAAAATGATCACAGATGTGAAATCAACTGTATGAAAATAGATAGAAGGGTCAAATGCATCATTGTTGAATAAGAATGACATGAACTGGAATTAAATAGCACTTCAGAGAAATTCAACAGACACAGAGTTTGTGGCAAACATAATCCAAAAATATAAATGATCTGAAATCCTTATCTGCTTCCTGTAGGTTTTTGAAAAGTCCTGCTGCAGAGGAAGCGTGTGAGTATCTCACTGGAGTTCTGGGTAAAAGTCCATTACTACTGAAAGAACTGGATCTGAGTGGAGATAAATTAGGAGATCTGGATGGGGAGAAACTCTCTGCTCTTTTGATGGATTCTCATAGCAAACTGGAGAAAATAATGTGAGTGAACATGATTTATACATTGAAACCTCTTTGATTATTCATTATTAAAGACTGTCAGTCACATGTGTAATCAGATATGAAGAGCTGTTGATCTGATGTGTGTTGAATATGTGCTGAATAATAATAATCAAGCATTACGTTTAGTTCAGGCAGACCACAGCAGTCAAGCTCACATCCGCTGATAGTCAGCTGTTCCTGACGTGTAAAAATCCAGTCTTGACACTTATCACAGCGGTTCATTTCATTCCATTCTTTCAGCATCTCTTTTATCACATCACTGCTCACAATCAAACTCCCTCCTCCAACCCCAACTCCACCCAACTCAACCTGTAATCTAATCTGACTTTTTTTTTTTTTTTTTTTTTTTCAGTATCAGTTCACTACATTGCAAATATTCTTTACCATGTATTTGTATTTTCTACAGCTTATGTAAATTGTGAATTGTAAATATGTAGGCATTTACTGGATCTGTTCTGTACCCTATAGGGGAGTTTGACTAGCTGCTCTCCCCGCTCTGTTCAAGCATGGGTGCATGGACAAGCGTGTGGAGTTTTGCCCAGAACAGAACTATACCACCAACACTAACAGTATGCAATATAATGGCAATAAATATACTTGACAAAAGTGGTCCTGACTGAAATGCTGTTCTTGTGTTCAGGCTGAATAATTGTGAGCTGACAGAGAAAAGCTGTTCAGTTCTAGCTTCTGTTCTCTCCTCCAAAACCATCCTGAAAGAGGTGAACCTGAACAACAGTCGTCTGCTGGACTCAGGAGTCAAAGAGATCTGTGAGGGACTGAAGAATCCTGTGTGTGAGCTGAAGATACTGAAGTAAGTACATTTCACCAGCAGCTACACTCAACACCACAGCAATGAGATCAATACTGCACGATGGCTGATGATGGGAATATTATATTTGACCCTGGACCACAAAACCAGTCAAGATTTATACTTAAATCAACATCTGAAAGCTGAGTAAATCAGCTTCCTATGGATGTGTGGTTTGTTAGGATAGGACAATATTTGGCAGATTATTTAAAAATATGGAATCTGAGGGTGAAAAAAAAAATACATATACTGAGAAAATCACCTTTAAAGTCGGTAGGAAAAATGGTAGGAAAATTACAATGAAATGACAGTGGAGTAGGCCGGATAGGAACTGGACCTGTGAATAATATGTAGAAGTTGCCTGATGTTTGAGAAAACTGGACTTGTCATAGTTTATGACTTTATCTGTACAATTACTTAGTCTATGGGCTAAAGTTTTAGCGAAGAGTTTCGCATCTGTAGTTATTAAACTAATAGACTAATAACTGGCAGATTCTAAGGGATCTTTGCCCTTCTTGAGTAAAAGGGTTATGAGAGCTGTATTTTTATCCCTGTGAATGGTTCCATTTTCGATCGCAAAATTAAAAGAGTTAAGAATAAGTGATGATACTATATCTCAGATGGTGGAAATTAATTCAGGGGGAATTCTATCACTACCTGGAGCTTTGTTCTTTGGCATGGAGTCTAGAGCCAGTTTCAGTTATTCTAGTGACAGTGGGCCATTTAGCATCTCTAAGTGATGTTCATCAAATTTGGAGAGGGGAAACTGCTGAAGAAAAGATACATTTTGTTGATAACTAGAGGAAGAATTAGAAGTATATATTTCATAGTTAGAGTCAAAGAATGTGAGTAACCAAAAAGTAGCTGGTCTACTTTGAGCAGCTGTTTGGTTTCAGGTTTAGGTTAAAAAAAAAACAACAACAACTTAAGAGTAAGTAAATGAATTAATTTTGTGTGAACTATCCCTTTAATGTTAATAAAACAACAAAACACAAGAACTTTAATACAGTTGCTTTAATAAGAATCAATGTATAATTGATGTACTCTATTTAGTGGTTTATTTTTATATTTGTTAATTCATTTTCTTGAATGCTACTTCTAAATACACCAACTCTACATATAGCATTCTTTGTTTTATTTGTATATTATATGTATTTGTAGTGTATATCTTTGTTCTTATTTTTTAATAACAAAGATAAAATAATAGGGATGGGACAATACATCGATTTGTGGATTGATTCTGAGATCTTCCGAATGCATCTCCATTCTCTTTGGAATCGATTCTGAGCTTAGATTTTTACAGCAGATGGTGTTCTAATCTAGTTTTTATCCGCACACTCAAATGCTCATAAAGAAGAGTGCTGAAGAGAACTTGTGCGTTCGGCTGAGTCATGTAATTTCACCACGGTTCAGATTACCACAGACGCAAGATTATTGTAAACACAGCCCACTGTAAACACCCTTGTAAATTGCTTCAACCTTTTCAAATTGTATAAATGATTATTTTAGGTTCAAGTGGATGTAAGGATTTGGAAACGAGCAGAGCACGGCTGTTTCTAAAGCAAGCAGTTCTATCTGCTGTTCAAAACTAAGCTCAGAATCGATATGAGAAAGAATCACGTTGTGTTTGGAAAATCTCGAATCGATGCTGAATCATTTCTCGATTCGTGTTGCAACGATTTATCGTCCCATCCCTATAAATTAATGACAAAGATTTTTATCTTTGCCCACTTTGGCCTAAATCTGTGCCACTCTTTTTTTTGGTTACACTTTATTTTGATAGTTCACTTTAGACATTCTACTAACTATAAGTAACTTTGCAACTACATGTCAACTTATTCTCATTAATTTGCAACTACATGTCTACTAACTCTCAGAGCAGACTGTTAGGTTAGGTTTAGGGTTAGTAGAATAAGTTGACATATACTTGCAAAGTTTAGAAGAGTGTTAGAAGATATTAAGCGGACAGTCTACTAATACTCCAATGACTAGTTGACATGCAGTTGCAAAGTTACTTACTGTTAGTAGAATGTCCAAAGTAGACCATCAAAATAAAGTGTTACCTTTTATATATATATATATATATATATATATATATATATATATATATATTTTGTTACCTTGCAATGCTTTTTCATTTTAAAATAGGGAAATTAGTTTGACTGTACTCCTTAGACATCTTGCAAAATAGTAAAGCCAACATGGCAAAGAATTGTGAAAAAATCACGATATTCCTGAAAAAAATTGTGATATGATATTTTTGCCATATCTCCCACCCATATATCGGTCAGACAGGGCTGATAAAAATCAGATATTGTGTGTACTGTTCTATCTTACAGTTAACCACAAAAAAGGCATACAAGCACTAAAAGCACACAGTTTTTGTGCACAATATTCCAATGCATCTGAAGCTATTCGATCATCTGAAATCCTCTTGCAATGGCGCAGGAAGCTCTTGGAAAAACAGTGAAGCAGCTGAAGCAAGAGAGGAAAGAGACCAAGTGAGGGTGCCCCAGATGCCCATGCCAGCTCCACAACCACAACCAACAACCAACGCTGAGAATAAAGCCAACCAGTTTACCCAAGTTAAGTGGTTTTAAGGGGCATTTCCATCAATGGAAGAGAGATTGGAAAAATCTGCAAAAGCAAGGGGAGCCAACCGGCTCAGTTGAGATGAAAAATATCCAACTCTTGGACAGCATAGATGACAGAATGTGCAGAGATCTCTTTTTGTTCACCTACAACACTGCTGAAGACATTTTCCGAGTGCTTGTGAACAGGTATAGAAACAAGATCACAATTGCATTGGAAATGATTGAAGATCTGAAAAAAATTTAAAGATCCCCATTTAAAGAGCAAATCAGCCGAGGAAAGTCATTGACTTAATCCAAAGTATAGAGAAGGCCCTGGATAACCTCACAGAGCTTGGCAATACAGGAGCCATTAACAACCCTCTAGTTATCAAATCAATAGAAAGACATGACAACATGAAAAGAGACTGGCTTTTCTTCATGGTCAACTCAGCAAATGGCATCACTCCAGACAATCACTTTGATAACCCCCTAATGTTCCTGAAACACAAGAAGAAATTAGAGCAACTGGGAGTAAGTAAAAAAAAAAAAAAAAAAAAAAAAAAAAAGGTTGGAAAAGAAACATCTTTGTATGGAAAAGAAGTATGCTTCCACACGGTCCACGAGGAAAGGTGGATGCATCATCTGTGGAGATGAAAAGACCGGAGAGACGATATTCTTCTGCAAACGGTTCAAATAACTGAAACCTGGCTGAATGCTGTGGAAAAGCTAGGTGCAAGCAAGAGGTATGGTATGTCATGGTGAAGATGACAAATGTAAAGATATATACCTGTGTAGGAACAGGGAATGTAAGAAGAGTAACTCTCTAGACCAACATTTCTTTCTTTGCCTGAAGGAGACTTCAAAAGGAGTGAAGCAGACAAAGGAGGAGAGCCTAATGTGAAAAGGCATCAGTTCACAGAGGATCAAGAAAAATTAATATCTGAACTCTCACCAGAGATGGCAGAAAAATTCAGAAGAGCTTTTACCAACATCACTGCAAAAGCAAACTGTGTTGGAAAGAATCAATTTGGAGTGATGGAGTTAAGTGCACTGGAAGAGCTGCCTGTGATTTAAATGTTATTGGAGGTAACTGCCAACTTAAGAGAAAAGATCGGGACCCTGATAAATTTGGCATCAGACACCAGAAGATACTTTCTCAGAGTGAGGGTTAAGACTGCCATACGCACAGAAAGAGCTCATGAACTTGTTTGCTATGGTTTGGATGAAATTGCCAAGGTAGACAGAGCAGTCAAGCCTGAGCAACTCAAGAAATTCTTCCCAGGAGTCAAACTCAAAGATCTGAAAAGACCAAAGACCACTGAGCTGCTGATAAGTCACAGTGAGGAAAGACTTGCTCCACAAAGAGTGAAGTTAATTGGAGACCTCGTTTTATGGGAAGGCCCATTACGGAAGACTGTTGGTGGAGCGCATCCAGACCTCTTCAAAAAGGTAGATATGGCTGTTCACAAGTCTGAAACACATTTTGTGAAATATCAAGAAATCACAGAAGCACAAGAGTTCAAAGCTAAAACCAAAGTTGCTGGCAGAGAGTTTCTAGATTGGTGGAAATAGGACAGCATCGAAGCAGCCTGTGAACCCAAGTGTGGAGGATGTCGGTGTGGCAATTGCCAGCCAGGCGGAAAGGAGATGACTCTAAGTGAAGAAAAAGAATTGGAAGTCATAAAGAAAGGACTTACCTATGTGAAAGCAGATGAACACAGTGATCCCACTGGGACACAAAGTACCCTTGGATTGAAGACCCAACTTCTCTGCCTAGCAACAGGAGTGAAGTAGTAAAGGCGTAAGGACAGAGAAGCAACTGAAGAAAGAACCAGAGTGGCAAATAGCATTTGCAGCTCAAGTCCATGAAATGGTGAAAAGAAGAGCAGCAAAGAAACTTACCAAAGAGACCATTGCCAGCTGGAAAGGACCAGTATGGTATGTAAGTCGTTTGGTAGCACCTAACCCATATTCTGTAACAACACCTGTGTGTCTCGTATGGAACCGTAGCCAAAAATTTAAGGGAATCAGCATGAATGACCTACTGCTGAAGGGGCCTGACGTTCCCAATCCAATTCGAGCAGTCCTCCTCAGGTTTAAAAAAACATCAAAAAAAAAAAAAAAAGTACAATTCTGTGTGGTTGGAAGACCTAGAAATACATCTCCATAGATTCCTGTGGAGAGACACAGAAGATAGAGAAATTGAAGAGTATGCCATTACCCAAGTTGATATTGATGATCGACCAGCAGGGTGCATTGCTCAACTGGCCATGGAAGAAATGGCAAAGCTACCCGAGTTTGCTCACCTGGAGGAGGATCCTGTAAGAAGATTTGTGTGTTGATGATATCTTGACTTCCCACAATGACAAGAAAAGGCTAGATGAGATCACCAAAGAGGTTGAAGTAATCCTGAAGGCTGGTGGATTCTTTCTCAAACCATCGGTCGGGTCAGGCCAAAGTGAGAAGCAGGAGCATTTACCAGAAATGGCCAAAGCATAAGTAGGGAAAGTGCCCATTCTTCCAAATCAAATAAGAGGAGAAGATGGTAAAGCTCTGGGAGTCATATATTTGGTTGAAGAGGACAAACTATATCTAATGAGCTCAATCAACTTCTCAAAGAGAAAGAAGAAAATGAGAGTTAGAAAAAATCTCCTCGAAGAAGAGGTGAGAGGGAAAACTCTAAACCAATTAATGAGGAGAGAGCTGCTAAGCCAAGTAGCTAGCCTTTATGACCCGATAGGTCTCTTAACACCTGCTAAACAAAAGGGTGCTATTCTGGTAAGAAAGGCATTTCAGGAAGCTGGAAGCAAAAGTCTAAGTCTATGTCTTCAGTTCTTTGAGGAATATGTCCGCCTCAGCCACGTTACTTTCCATAGAAGCCTCACATCATTCAACTGGATTGAGAGACCTTGGAGTAACTTTCTCTGATGGAAATGACAAAAGCTATGGAGCTGTGGTGTACTTTAGATGGGAGACAGAAAAAGGTGTTTAAGTCCGATTGGTTGAGTCCAAAGCAAAGCTGTCACCACTAGGTCAAAAAGGAGAAGCAGTCAAAGCTGAAATATGTAGTGCAGTCTTCGAAGCATGACTTAGAAGACACATTGAAAAGCACAGTCAAATGGAAATTGATCAATGGTTTCATCTGCTGGATAGCCAAACTGTGTTAGGAGCAATCCAAAGAGACAGTTATGGTTACCACACCTTTTTTGCAAACAGGGTTGGAGAGATTCAGGAAACAGAGTCTGTGCAAGACTGGTGGCTGACCTCATAAAAAGGGGGCAACTTCAGAGTTTGGTCTCAAATAAACCAAAGTTGGAGGAATTTTCTTCTACAAAAGATGTGTCCAGAGTCAAACCTACTGTGCTTACTATTGGAGAATGTGAAGACGCATTAAGAGATCTCTTCTTTGCGACTCAGGAGGGCATAACCTTTCAAGATACCACTCTCAACAGACTTACAGGACTCTTAGTTTGTAGAGGAAGGTTCCAAATATTCAATAAAGAAAAAATGGCAGTACCCATTCTATCATATAAAGCATGGATATCCACTCTTCTAGCTCAAGAAGACCATGGAGTGAACCATGAAGAAATAGAAGGTACTGTCCTACGAATGAGAAGGAAAGCTTGGGTGATAAAAGGCAGAAAATTAGCAAAAAGATTTGTTGACAACTGCGTGACATGCAGGAAAGCCAGGGCAGGAAAGTGTCTGCAGATCATGGGTGACCTTCCACCAGAGTGAACGACACCATCAAGACCATTTGAATACACAACAGTAGATTTATTTGGACCTTATGAAGTGAAGGATGAGGTGAGGAAGAGAGTAAAGCTTAAAGTGCATATTGCAGGTTAGCGACTCCAGTGAATTGATGTATAGAAAAATAATGTAGGAACCAGATTTTCTTTAAAATATACTTAAAAATACGCTATTAAGGCTTCTGGAGTCGTTTTTGTGAGAGAATTTTACTTCCGCATCTGAAAAACTGCCAAAACCGGCAGTGACGTAACGAGAGGGAGAGCGGTCAATGTAAACCATAGGAAAACAATGGATCGCAATGACCGTTCGGATGCGGAGAAAATTTTAAATGTTTATTTACACTCGTATGACGAACCACAGACACAATTATGAGCCTGCTATGTGGCCAAGAGAGCAGGGATATGCCAGGATTAAACAGAACAACGGTCAGAGGAGACAAATTAAGTTGTGGTGTGAGGAGAACAGGGCAAGTGTCTGTGAGAGATCAGTGTCAGCTGACGCTATCTAATCGGGAAAAAGCATAGCACTGGTCATCTATAAGTATTGATACTACTTACCAGTAGCAGAAACTAATAATCGTTGATCAAGCATCAGACTCGTTAATATCCGACGCTAACGTTACGTGATATAGCGGGTTTTTATCTCCGCGCGCGCGCGCGAGAGAGAAACGTTTTTGTTTCATTATATGCTTATGTGGGAAATGCCCCCAAACTTGATGTGCTGTCTCTGACTCTGCACCCAGGCTTTAAAGGCTTGCAGTCTGAACTAATAACAGGAAATACTTCAGGCAGGAGCATACACCTCTCCAGGCCAGCAGACATGAGTATGTTTAGGGTAGAGATAATTTATTACTCTGAGCTAAATACGTACAAATAAATAGTAAACTTAAGATTTGAATATCAAAATGTTTGTTTCTCAATTACAAGTTGACTATATTTAGGTCATGAATACCTATAAAGTCACACTTTTTAATGCCATTGGTATAAGACAGTTAATGTTGACAGCATACAGGCAAGTTGTCTGCTGGTATTCATCAGGAAGCCCTCACCTGCATGTGTAGTGTCAGCTATGGGACAGTTTACAAAGGAAGGATGACTTTATAAAGGTTTTGAATGGTCCCATTTTGGTGACAATCAATGAAAAATAATCACAATCACAAATTGTCTTACTGTATAAAAAATTGTTTATGAAGTTTACAATACATATATATCGAGCAGATCTGCATTTATGTTTAATTCAGTTCAGTTTAATTTATACAGCACTAAATAATATATATTATTTCATAGTACTGTTAATACCCAACTCAAAACACAACATTGCAACTGTTATTATATATATATATATATATATATGTAGATGTACCAAACATATACCACTGAAAGAAAAATATTTTCAGCGTGGGTATCACAATAATGTGTTACATTAGAGGTGGTTAATAACAACTGGCGTCCACTGCTTTAGATCTTCACACATCCTCATGTCTTGCAATGTCTCCCAAAGCCCTATAAATACATGAAAATAAATTACAAATTAGCTGTGCAAACAATGTGACTAGACTTGATGGTTATAATATTAACAAACTGAGGTTAACTGACCAGTAATGCCTTCTCATATGGTACCGTTTTTACACGGTTCTTAAAATTATATTACTAATGCTTACATGCTAGCTACGGTGCTTTACAACAACATATACACATCTCGTTGTGTCTCATTATTTAAATAAATATGTTCACTGATTTGGTGGTTATCAAAAGTTAAAAAACAAGACTTACGGTGCACAGTTCACATTTTCGTCGAGCTGCATCTCTGACGGCTTCGGACGAACCACAGGCTGACGGCGGACCCGATGAAGGTGCTGTGTGCACCGAAGGAACCGCACCAGCTTTGAGCCTCACTTGGTTCTTGCTTCGGCATCCCATGTTGAAACTGCATCAAATCGCCGGGATGACAATCCTCCGGTGTAAAGTGAACGCGTTTTTCGAAGCAGATGCATTAGTGTAGACCCGTCTCTTCGCCCGCACAAACCATAGCACCGTTCTTTTATTGTAAGTAAACCCGTGGACACGATGTCCTGACAGGCTGGAGTTTGTGCAGCCTCCATAAACACAACAATTTACCATGACGATGATCAATTGAAATAAAAAAATAACTACCGAAAACACACTAGCTCTCGACTGCTCCTACTGAATAGCAACAGAGTTTGGCGAACTACTCCCTCTCGTGACGTCATATGAGGCGGTGTGAAAAAAAGCTGTTTTTGAGCGCTGTCAAGGAAATCGTCACTTTGTCTTCACAATTTGTGGCCTTGCGTCTTGTAAAACATTTTCAAATCCTGCATGAACGGTTCGTATAGTATTTCCATACACGGACATATATTTATCTGGAATTTTTTTTTAACCTGCAATATGCACTTTAAGGTATGGGGGATTGTCTTCTTTTGTATGGCATCTAGAGCTATGCACACAGATGTTGTCAGTGACCAGTCAAATGCCTACCAAAGATTTACGGCATTGAGAAGGCATCCAAGAAAGCTGTGGTCCGACCCTGGAAAAATCTTTGTGGGAGCCACACCTGCCTTGAAGGAGCTTTGTATGTTCCTGGACCAGTTGCACAGGTCAGAATTGGAGAATGAGGTTTCCAAGCTTGGGACAGAATGGAGTTGGAAAATCCATCCAGCAGACTCACCCCACAGAACCAGACCTACAGAAAAGCAGGCCTTGCATAATCTGTGAGGAGATGGAGTCTTCAAATGAAGTGAGTTCCAAACATTTCTACATGGCCAGCCTCGCTAATGAAATACCTATAGATGCCAGGACTCAGAGCCTGGAAGACTGTGTGGACTATATCAGCCCAAACTATCTTCTACTTGGAGGAAGTGGACCTAAAGCTCCCCAGATCTCCTTTGAGTTTGAAGGCTATCCCTATAAAAGGTTGAGAGTCAACCAAACTGAAGTAAACTGGTTCTGGAAAAAGTGGAGTCAATTGGCTGGAACTAATCTATTCGTGAGGAGTAAGTGGCACACAAAATGGCGAAATGTTGCTATAGGAGACATCGTCTGGCTAGCTGACCAGAAAGCATTAAAAGGACTTATGGGCATTGTAAGAGATGTGAATGTGAGAAGTTACCCCAGTTATCCAGTTTCAACTGTGAAGCCTGTCCAAAGAGAACTGTCAACCAGAAATGATGCTACAATCCTTCATAGGGACATCAGACAATTGATTTGTTTTACTTCCTGAAGAAGAACAAGAGCAAGAATAAAGGCATTGTTATAGCAAGGTTATTGGTGTGACCTCCTTAGGTTAGTACACCAGGAGGTCAAGTGGGAGGTGTTGTGTCAAGAAATTCCTGCAGAGGGCAGAATAGTGTGGTGGCTGAACTGGAACCTGCAAAGTTGTTTCCAGGGAAATCAATTTAAATGGTGCACCTCTAAGAGTACATGTAGGTGAAAGTTTGGAGAAGGTCTTCATTTACAAACAAAGGACTTTCACCCATTCAGCTCAAATTCAACCCTGAAGACACAACTGGTATGAACATAGATAACATTTTCATTTGTGTTGATGTAAAATATCAGTTTTGAAGTTGTAAAATGTTAGTATTGCATTTAAATTATGTAGATTTTGTTTAATGGAAATTGTTAGTCAAGTCAAGTCAAGTCACCTTTATTTATATACCGCCTTTAACAATACAGAATTGTGACAAGGCGGCTGTACAGTATTAGATAGGAAACAGTACATCAACAATGCCAAAGGCAACAGTAAACACTCACATTTTAGGTAAAGGTAGTTAATCAAAAACAATAAAATAAAATGCAATATTGTGTTGAGAGAAAGTGTCCCCAACTAAGCAAGCCAGAGGCGACAGCGGCAAGGAACCAAAACTCCATCGGTGACAAATGGAGAAAAAAACCTTGGGAGAAACCAGGCTCAGTCGGGGGGCCAGTTCTCCTCTGGCCAAAGGTCCCGTGGTCTTGTGCCGACAGCCGTCTAGGTGACGAGGTCTTCACTGTGGATCCGTCTCTGGGGCTCATCTAGTTGATGTGGACTCCGATGACATTCAGGGCTGTAGAGGTCGTCACTGGGTGCTGATCCACCATCTGGGCTGGGTTCGGACTGGATCCGGGGGACTGCAGTGACCATCTGATCTGGATACGGACTGGATCTGGTGGTTAATGTGACCTCGGGATAAGAGAGAAACAGACTAATATTAGCGTAGATGCCATTCTTCTGACGATGCACTGAGTACATCGGGTGTTATGGGAAGTGTTCCCGGTTCCGGTTGACCTAATTAATGCAGCCTAACAATCCTTTAACGGATTTGAATTATAAGAATATGTTGATGTGTTATGTGTAAGCAAGGTTAAAGAGATGGGTCTTTAATCTAGATTTAAACTGACAGAGTGTGTCTGCGTCCCGAACATTGTAGGGTAGATTGTTCCAGAGTTTGGGCGCTAGATAAGAAAATGATCTCCCGCCCGCGGTTGATTTTGATATTCTAGGTATTATCAAATTGCCAGAGTTTTGAGAACGCAGCGGACGTGAGGGACTATAATGTGATAGGAGCTCGCTCAGGTACTGAGGAGCTAAACCATTAAGGGCTTTGTAACTAATTAGCAAGATTTTAAAATCTATACGATGTTTAATAGGGAGCCAGTGCAGTGTAGACAGAACCGGGCTAATATGATCATACTTTTTGGTTCTAGTAAGAACTCTAGCTGCTGCATTTTGGACCAGCTGGAGTTTGTTTATTAAGCGAGCAGAACAACCACCCAATAAAGCATTACAATAATCTAACCTTGAGGTCATAAATGCATGAATTAATGTTTCAGCATTTGACATTGATAGCATAGGTCGTAGTTTAGATATATTTTTGAGATGGAAAAATGCAGTTTTGCAAATACTAGAGATGTGGTTTTCAAAGGAAAGATTACCATCAAATAGCACACCTAGGTTCCTAACTGATGACGAAGAATTGACAGAGCAGCCATCCAGTATTAGACAGTGTTGTAGGTTATTACACGCTGAGGTTTTAGGCCCAATAATTAACACCTCTGTTTTTTCAGAATTTAGCAGTAAGAAATTACTTGTCATCCAATTTTTTAACTCAACTACACAATCCATTAGTTTTTCAAATTGGTACGTTATGTTAGTGTTGATTGATGTTAAGTTGATGCAGTTTGATTTATGTTGAATGAAATGGAATGTGAAATATTAGTTTAAATAATATCTTTATTGTATTATACATATTTTGTGTTTGTATCTCATATTAAAGGTTCTTCAACCTTCTACTTCAACTACTGCAATTGCGACTGTACCATTGCTTCTGCCATTGCCATTGTGGAAAAAAAAACAAAAAAAAAAAAAAACAGATGAGTTGTGAAGCCATTTGTCATGTTTGGGCAGAGCTGAAAGGGAAAAACTAAGAGACTTGACTTCACTATATATATATATATATATATATATATATATATATCCCTATGATGCATCATGGTCACTACAGTGGACAGCTATTTGGAAGCCATTTTGATTTTAAGATGTAGCATCACATCCCAAACACCAACTGGCAAACCCCCAATGTGCTGTCTACAATTCCATTTAATTAGAGATGCACCAATGTATCGGCCAATGCAATTTTTTTTCACTATCGGCCATCGGCCAATTGTTCAAAATCAGTCGATGACCCTGGTGAAAAAAACAGCATATGCTGGTAGGTATGTTTTGAGCTGGTCCTTAGCTGGTTTATGCTGGTCCTTAGCTGGGTTATGCTGGTCCTTTGCTGGTTTATGCTGGTCCTTGACCAAACCAGCATCCCAGCATCAAAACATACCTACCAGCATATGCTGTTTTTTTCACCAGGAGATCAGGTCTAATAGTATCTTGTCAATCAAAAGTTGGCGGAAAAACGCGTGAGACTGCAACTCATAGCGTACTGTGAGTGAAGGTAATCTTTAATTTAAAAATGTTAAATTAACATGACAATAAGACATTAACAGTTAAAAATAGCAACATTAAAGCAGGCTCTATTTAAACACGAATCAACCGTAGTTCAAGCCAGCATTGCCAGCTCCGCAGTTTTTCTCTACAGCAAACATTTGCAGCACGCCCCGCATCCAGTAATCACAAAGAGCTCTTTGCTTGCTTACTTCTAATAAGAAAGAAATTCTCAACTTTCAAATCCTGTACATTTAATCACAAAATACAAACAATGAATGCTGCTGACACTTTTAAATGTGACTGACAGATCGCTATTGCTCCTCAGTTTGAATGGCAGCGCGGAGCACGACTCTTCCAGTTTAATAAGTTATAGCGCAAAATACACATGAATGTACATCATAAGGTGTGTTGAAAGATACTGTATGGCTTACCAACATGTATCATGTCTAATGTAATCACTCAGTCAGTGTTTTTTCAACCGTGGAAAGATGCAAATAAAACGGATTATAAACAGTAAGTCACTTAATGTGACATTGACCTCAGAAACATTATCTGCCGTTCACTGTTCATTAGTTAGCTATAAAACAACACTGAAGAGAAGCTTTTTCACTTATTATTATGGTACTGTATTTTTGAATAAATCTGGCATTAAGGTATTTATGAAGGAAAAAAAGGAAAATTTATGTTTAAGTTTATGGTAACAAAAGTGGTTAACATTCAACCTGTTCTTTTTCATCAGTATTATTTATGATCTGAAATTTGTGAACGGGAGTTCCTCTTTTGCTGTGCTATAAGCCGGGCTTCGGATGCTTTTACTTTAGATTTCAAATTCACGACCTTGTCACTTTTTACAACAAATTGTCTGTTGTGTTTATATCTATTCGCTCTTTAAAACTAAAACAAATGTTCGAAAGATGGATTTGTTGTTATTTTTAATTGAAAAGCACAACAACAATAAAACGGTAGGCTTCAAACCATCTTATATAATGTTAATATTAATAATGTTTATAATTATTAAATATATTTTGACAGCATTTATTAATCTGTTAGTAATTAATGTTAGTTTATATAATTATTCATTGTTCATGTCAGTTCACAGTGCATTAACTAATTAATACAAAACTTTTGAATTTAAAACTATAAGGAAATGTTGAAACTTTAAGGTTATTAAATGCTGTACTAGTTCATCATCAGTTCATGTTAACTAATGTAGTTAATGTTATAAAGTGAAACATCATAACTTGGATAAATAACTAGCATCTTAATGGGTAATTTAGCTGATTTTTAACGTCTGCATACCTTTGTAACTTTTGTGTAGTTTGTAGTATATTTAAATTAACAATGTGTAGTCTTTCTTCATGTTACTTGCACCCAGATATTACCATTTATTTGTCAGCAAACATCTGCTGGAAGTTGAAAAAACACATTAGTAAGTTGATCATCATAGATCTGATTCAGTGTCTTTTCTCTTTCTGTCTTCAGTCTGTGTGGATGCAGAATTACAGAGGAACAGTGTCTCATCCTGACTTCAGCTCTGAAATCAAACCCATCACACCTGAGAGAACTGGACCTGAGCTGGAATAAACTAGGAGACTCTGGAGTGAAAAACCTCAGTGATCTACTGATGAACACACAATTCAAGCTGGAGAAGCTGGAGTTAGTACAGTTAAAGTTTATTTATTTTAAGACAACAGGTCTGAAGTTATATTGTTTAAAGCAGTGCGCTGGTTTTGCCATATTAGTCACATTTTGTATTATTTATTTATTTACTTATTTTTTATCTAAGTAATTGTTTAATTTGCAGCATTTGTTTTAATATTCTAATTGTGTAAATGCAGAAATCAGCCTTTTAGCAGAGAATAAAGACTAGAGGCATTAAATAAATAAAGTAAAAGAAGTAAGAAATAAGTAAGTAGAAGCAGTGCCTGCCCTCATGCAAAACTAATGTGACTCAAAAACAAACTTAGAAAGTAAATGCCTGCTGTAGCTGTATTATGTTCATCATAGACCCTAAACCTTAGTTGAAATCAAGTAAAAAACACAGGAGTGAATCACTTATGTGACGTACTGAAGGATTCACACTGTAAACTGGAGAGATTGAGCTCAGTAACATTCACATACAAGAATCAGGAACATTATAATAATGATAATATTTTCTTTTCTTATTTTATGCTGTTTTTGCCATTGCAGGTTAAGCAACAGTGAAATGACAGATGAAGGTTGTTCTGCTGTGACTTCAGCTCTGAAATCAAACCCATCACACCTGAGAGAACTGAACCTGAGTGAGAATGAACTAGGAGACTCTGGAGTGAAAAACCTCAGTGATCTACTGATGAACACACAATTCAAGCTGGAGAAACTAGAGTTAGTATCATTATACTGTACAGCAGTTACAGTGAGATTAAAGTTTACTTTTTAGTTTGACCACTGGGCTCTTGTCACATCATTCAACAAGATTCAGGAATACAGTGTTTTATGTGCATGTGTAAAAACAGCATGAAACCTGCTGAATTTTGACATTTTTGCTGTGAAACAAAACAGAAGTGACAACAAAAAACAGTCTAACAAATGACAGTAGATGTTTCTGACAGTTTGATTTATACTGCACTAATGGTGTATTTCACTTTTTTTTTTTTTTATGAAAGGAAATGTATATGTAGTATATTTGTATAGTTAGAAATGAGAAACTATACTCTAAAATGGCTTGAAAAAAATGAATGATTGATTTGATAATTTTATTCCATTAGAAATGTGAAAGTAGACCATTTAATGTTGTTAAATTTACCATTGATTCTACATATTAATTTCCATCAGTAAAATTCAGTTACTTGTTGACTGAGGGTCCAGACTTGGATTGTAACTACTCTCCTGAAATACTCTCTTGGTTTCTTCATTCATATATTAGAAGTTTCCATGATTTTGCTGGTGTATTAGTGAATGTATGGCATTTGTTCATGATGCATCATAGATCTGATTCATTGTCTTTTCTCTTTCTGTCTTCAGTCTGTGGAGATGCAGTATTACAGAGAAACAGTGTCTCATCCTGACTTCAGCTCTGAAATCAAACCCATCACACCTGAGAGAACTGAACCTTGGCGAAAATCCAATAACAAACACAGGAGTGAAACACTTATGTGACGTACTGAATGATTCACACTGTAAACTGGAGAGATTGAGGTCAGTAACATTCACATACAAGAATCAAAATAATTAAAATCACTTCAACAGTTTAATCCAAAACACTTTATACTATCTAACGATGTCTACAGACAATGTCTTAAGTGAGCCCATCCAGTAGATAAAACTGTTAAAGTATATTATAGAGTTATGGTCCTTGCACACTGAGTCTGTTATTTCCGATGTTTTTTTTTTTTTTTTAGGAAAACAGAGAATGGTGGGCAGTATGCTTTTAATATAGTAAATATAGAAAGAATATGTCAGTCATTAATGTAAATGTAAACATGTTAAATGTAGAACAAGTTACATCCTTTTGCCAGCAGTTGGCTCTCAAAATTCACATCAGTGTCAAAAATCACACCTAAGTTTTTAACAAAAGGATGAATATTTGATGACAAAGACCCAAAAGTATTAGTGATATCAGAGACAGCACCTGGGGCTCCAAACACAACAATCTCGGTTTTGCTCTCATTTAATTGGAGAAAGTTTCTGCCAGTCGAATATTTAATGTCATCATAGCAATTTAAAAGGTCCGAATAAGAGCGATCAGAGAAAGAGGAATATAGAGCTGGATATTGTCAGCGTAACAATGGTATAAAATATATTTCTTCATGATCTAACCCAAGGGGAGCATATACAGACAAAATGAGATAAGCCCTAAGAGGGACCCCTGAGGTACACCACAGATAAGCGATGCAGAAGGAGAGGAGAAGTTTCCAATCATCACCTTAACTGATCTATCGGAGAGGTTTGATGAGAACCAGTCTAATGCCGTGCCCCTATTACTGACTTCATCCCTTAAACGTTTAAGAAGGGTCACATGATTAACTGAATCAAATGCAGAAGCGAGATCAAACAACATCAAAATAGCAGTCTACAGCAAGAAGTATATCATTTGACACCTTAGACAAAGCAGACTTGGTGCTATGATGGGCTCTAAAATCAGACTGAAATTTGCCAAAAATATTGTTTTAAGAAACAAATGCAGATAACTGATTAAAAACAATTTTCTCTCAAATTTTAGACAAAAACGACAGCTTAGAAATGGGCCGGAAGTTGTTAAGATTGATCATGTCCAAATTTGGCTTCTTTAAAAGAGGCGTGATCACTGCTTGTTTGAGACACATGGGAGCACAGCCACTGTCTAAAGATCTATTTATAATAGCCAAAACACTAGGGCTAATAGTTTCTAAAACCTCTATAAAGAGCCGAGTGGGGATAACATCCACAGAAGAAGTAGTAGGCTTAATCTTGTGATCTATATTACCACGCTCAGACAGGGATATAGGTTCAAACAGAGCATGGCATTCAGCGGGGTCATGACTGCACATTGTAACAATGGACCGTGTAGCATCCATCTTTCCCATAAAAGAATGTAAGAATGCTGCACAGGTCTCAGGAGTACTGTCCAGACCAGAAGCATTAGCAGGAGAGAAAATATTATTTAAGGTATTAAACAACATTTTTGGAAAATATTCTGTTTTTGCTTTTTTATGCTGGTAGGCAGAAAGAGCGTTTTTCAAGATTTCATAAGACACTTGCAACTTGTCTTTTTTCCAGTTGCGCTCATCTTTCCTACATTCCTGTCTGAGAGCTTGCGTATTTATTCTATTCAAGTCTATTCAACCAAGTTTCTGACCTTTGTTTGGATTTTAAAACATTAAAAGGAGCAACAGAATCTAAAACACAAGAGCAGGCATTATTAAAAATTGTTATCATCTCTTCTAATCCAAAATCTGAATTTGGAAGTTTTACCACATCTTCAGACAAAGCAGAAAAGGCCTCAGAAAAAAAGACTGACTGTGCCAGAGGTGACAACATGAAAAACAGAGTGTGAGGAGGATGATTTTTGATCTGGACTAGACATAGTGATATTAAAAAGAATAGGTTTATAGTTAGATACAAAAAAATCAGAAATCACAAAATTATGTACAGAAATGGCACATGATAAGACCAGATCCAGTGTGTGGCCATGGTCATGAGTAGCGCCAAAAATATGCTGCGTAAGATTAAAAGAGTCAATGAGCTGAATAAAGTCCTTGATATTGGCTTGAAGTCCTGAATAAAATCCTTATTGTAATTTGATGGCCTGTACATTAGAGCACAGAGTACAGGACGAGGCATCTGTAGCTGGAGTAATTGAAATTCAAAGGAGCAATAATGATCCGTGGGCAGCAGATGGCATTTTAAAATGAAAGTTTTATTATGAAGAGATCTCGAATTTACCATAGCCAAATTAATAACATGAATAATTCTTTCAGAGGATCTAATCGATGGCTTTACATAATCCAGTGACCGGATTTCTTTGATTAGTGCCTCTTTTGATAATCTGCAGCCACGCTGTAGCGCAAACAGGTATAGCCACATTTGGAAGGAGGGGCCATAAGCAGGTGTATCCAGGTTGTCATGAATCTGTTCCTGAACGCCAGTCCGCTCGCCACCAGAGGTCGCTTTGACATTCACATTACACTGACTGTTGCACCACACCCCGGACTACATTCCCCATCAGCCATTGCGCTGATCACCTTCATCCAATCAGACACTGTATATAAGCCTTGGACTTCTCATTGCCATCTGCCGAGTATTGTATTGCGTTTAGCACTCTTTGTGTGTTAGCAACTGTACGAAGCCACTTAGTTCATTCGTGTTTTCTAGTTTAGTCTTGTTGCTGTTTCTAGTCATTCAAGTCTTGTATCTACGCATTGTTATATCGTTTAGTCTGTCTTGCTGCCTGCCCTTTGGAACTCTCGCCTGTCTATTTTGATTACCCTTTTTGATTACCACCTGGATTACGTTCGCCGTGGATCGACCCTCGCCTGCCTTACGGACCACTCTTTTGTCTTGTCTTCTCATACCTGTTTGCCATTGTCTGACCCTGCCTGTTATATGACCATGTCTTTATCGATGTCCTTTAATAAAAGCTCGCATTTGGATCCACCCACTTCACACTTCCTTCACTCCGTAACAGAATACTTGGCCAAACTAGGACCCAGCAGCTTTTCACACAGACATCACCCAGGTATGGACATTGCAAGACTGTTATTAGCCCTCGAGCAGGGCACACGATCGTTCAAGGGCTATATTCAAGAGTATTTGGACATTGCACATTATTCTGATCTTCTGGACTGCATGCTGATAGATTTTTTCCTCGAAGGAATTAATCAGCCGCTGAAGTCATGGCTCAGACGCGAGGGTCCACGTTCATCACTCTGTCAGTGTATGGACTTTGTTTTATTGGGTGTCGCGGAGGATGAGCGCAACAACGCGGTGATGGTGGCCGCGCCGGAGCGCGCTCACTTAATGGTGGTGACAGTGGAGCCTGTTCACAAGATGGCAGCTGTTGTTCCTGAGTCAAGTCAAGTCAGAGCTGCTCTTTCTGAGTCAAGTCAAGTTACAGCTGATGTTCCTGAGTCAAGCAAAGTCAAAGCTTTTGTTCCTGAGTCAAGTCATGTCCGAGCTGCTCTTCCTAATTCAAGTCAAGTTACAGCTGATGTTCCTGAGTCAAGTCAAGTCAGAGCTGCTCTTCTTAAGTCAAGTAAAGTCAAAGCTGTTGTTCCTGTGTCAAGTTACAGCTGATGTTCCTTAGTCAAGTCAAGTTACAGCTGTTTCCTAAGTCAAGCAAAGTCAAAGCTGTTGTTCCTGAGACAAGTCAAGTCAGAGCTGCTCTTCTTAAGTCAAGTAAAGTCAAAGCTGTTGTTCCTGTGTCAAGTCAAGTTACAGCTGTGTTTCCTAAGTCAAGCAAAGTCAAAGCTGCTGTTCCTGAGTCAAGCAAAGTCACAGCTGATCTTCATGAGCCAAGTCAAGTCACCGCTGATCTTCATGAGTCAAGTCGAGTTACAGCTGTTGTTTCTAAGTCAAGTAAGTCAAAACTGTTGTTCCTGTGTCAAGTCAAGTTACAGCTGTGTTTCCTGAGTCAAGCAAATTCAGAGCTGTTGTTCCTGAGTCAAGTTACAGCTGTTGTTCCTGAGTCAAGCAAAGTCAAAGCTAATCTTCATGAGCCAGGTCAATTCACCGCTGATCCTCATGAGCCAAGTCAAGCCACAGCTGATCTTCATGAGCCAAGTCAAGTCACCGCTGTTCTTTATGAGCCAAGTCAAGTCACTGCTGTTCTTCATGAGCCAAGTCAAGTCACAGCTGACCTTCATGAGCCAAGTCAAATCACAGCTGATCTTCATGAGTCAAGTAAAGTAACAGATGTTCTTCACGAGCCAAGTCAAGTCACAGCTGGTCTTCACGAGCCAAGTCAAGTCACCGCTGTTCTTCATGAGCCAAGTCAAGTCACTGCTGTTCTTCATAAGCCAAGTCAAGTCACAGCTGATCTTCATGAGCCAAGTCAAGTCACAGCTAACCTTCATGAGCCAAGTCAAGTCACAGCTGACCTCCATGAGCCAAGTCAAGTCACTGCTGATCTTCATGAGTCAAGTAAAGTCACAGATGTTCTTCACGAGCCAAGTCAATTCACAGCTGGTCTTCATGAGCCAAGTCAAGTCACCGCTGATCTTTATGAGCCAAGTCAAGTTACAGCTGTTTCTTCTGAGTCAAGTTACATCTCGTCCGTCCATCCAGAGCCCCTTCACGTCTCGTCTGACCTCCCAGAGCCCCGTCATGTCACGTCTCATCTGTCTGTCCAGAGTCCCGTCACATCTCGTCTGACCTCCCAGAGCCCCGTCATGTCTCGTCTGACCTCCCAGAACTCTGTCACATCTTGTCTGACCATCCAGAGCCTCGTCACACCTCGTCTGACCATCCAAAGTTTTAACCTAGCATGATGGCCAGTGTGATGGACCCACCACTAATTTCAGTGCGGGCTGCAGGCCTCCCTCTGACATCAGCGCCTTTAAGCCCGACCATTAAAGAAATTTTGCCATCCGCTGTTGCTCTTCCCCTAATGGCGGTCGCCATTTGGTGCGTGTGGGCTGCACACTGTGCCCCAGAGGCCTCGTCTGTCCACGAATCTACCCCAGAGGCCTCGTACGTCCATGAATCTGCTCCAGAGGTCTCGTCTGTGCATGAGTCTGCTCCAGAGGCCTTGTCTGCCCATGAGTCTGCACCAGTGCCCCCGGAGGTGGCAGCTCCGGCTGCAGAACCTCCTAAAGGGGCCATGTATACCACCATTGAGTCTCCAGAGGTGGCGGCTTACAGTTGCTAACACACAAAGAGTGCTAAACGCAATACAATACTCGGCAGATGGCAATGGGAAGTCCAAAGCTTATATACAGTGTCTGATTGGATGAAGGTGATCAGTGCAATGGCTGATGGGGAGCGTAGTCCGGGGCGTGGTGCAACAGTCAGTGTAATGTGAATGTCAAAGCGACTTCTGGTGGTGAGCAGACTGGCGTTTAGGAACAGATTCGTGACAGAGCCCCCTCCCCCAAGGAGCGGCTTCCAGACGCTCCAAACACAAAACAAAAGTGAGCGGTGGAGCGGGGGCGGGACAAGGTGAGGGATGGAGGGCCAGGACCATGTGGAGGACCTGGGGACTAAGGCAGGTCCGGCAGAGCAGAGAACCAGGGCGGGGGTGGCGAGACAGGCAGGGCTGAGGGCCACCAGAACAGGACAGACAGACAAGGATCCCTCCAGGGCAGAACAGATGGACCACAGGACAAAGTAGATGGAACAGAGAACCACGGTTGAGACTGGGACCTGGGGAAAACAGAGACAGAAGAGACAGACAGAGCAACAAGGAGAGAGGCAGGAAACACAGTAGGCTAAATGGCAGTCTCCGTGGGGACAACGGACATAGCCGAGAGCATACAAACTGCCACCATCATAGTGACAGTACGGGCAGAGACTTCAGTAACGACCTCTAAAGCCATGATCGTACGGAGCCACTTAGTTCATTCATGTTTTCTAGTTTAGTCTTCTTCCTGTTTCTAGTCATTCGAGTCTTGTATCTACGCATTGTTATATCGTTTAGTCTGTCTCGCTGCCTGGCCTTTGGAACTTTTGCCTGTCTATGCAGATTACCCTTTTTGCCTAGCCAACTGGATTATGTTTGCCGTAGATCGACCCTCGCCTACCTTACAGACTACTCTTTTGTCTTGCCTTCACATACCTGTTTGCCATTGTCTGTCCCTGCCTGTTATATGACCATGTCTTTGTCGATGTCCTTTAATAAAAGCTTGCATTTGGATCCGCCGGCTTCAAGCTTCCTTCACTCCGTAACAGAGGTATTGTAATGCGCTGAAGAGATCCCAGCCAACGATTCCACGCAGATCACAGGAGCAAGACGTGGATGTGTGCAGGGAACTTTTAATCCACACCAACATGCCAGCCCATTTCCCACACTTTCTATGGCGTCTTTTCCGATTAAATGAACACCCGACATGGCAGACAGCCTTTGGAACCACTGAGAAAAATCGGATGTCAAAAAATTTCTCTCCATTCGGATTTCGAGCACACATATCCATAACAGTGGATTGTATATCCAAGAGGGTTTGGCGATTATAGGAGAGCAAGGTACTAATTCCTTGAGTACACATGCACATAGCACAAAAACGTAAAAAAAAAACAGCAAAGGACAAGAGTGACGGCAAGCCAGTGGCCGCAAGGGCGCCATCTTGAAACGTTTTGAAAACTCTCAGTGTTGTCACTGTGGCTTGTCAGGGTGATTCACCATCAATTTAACCAGCTTTTAGAAATGCTGTCTTGTCTGTAACCTGCCAGCAGATTAAACAGAAGTCTTTATGTACTTCTTAGCACTTAGTAAGTGTTGCTAGCATGTTTGAGCATGTTTTTAGCAAGTTTAGCACTCACTGCCTTATTTTACTGTGTTGCTAATAGTGTATCAGAGTGTTAAAAATGTCACTTCCTGTTGCCAGTAGGTGGCGCTATGACTATAACTGAATATGGGCATGTGTTCAGGCCAGGACTCTTATCAAACATGTTAAGTTTGGGGCAGATTAGACATCGCATGCCTGAATTACAGTAATTTTCCGTTTCATTGTATTATTAGGATGCTTTAGCAAATTAGCTAAGTGTTGCTAGCATGCTTTACTATGTTTGTAGCATGTTGCATGTTAAGTTTGGGGCAGATTGGACATTGCATGCATGAGTTACAGCAATTTGTCCTTTTCTTCGTATTAACAGCATGCTTTAGCTCTTAGCTAAGTGTTGCTAGCATGTTGCTAGCCTATTTAACACTTGCTGACACTTTTTAATATGTTGCTATGAGTCCATTAAAAATGTCACTTCCTGTTGCCAGCAGGTGGCGCCATGACTAAAACTAAATATAGACATGGACGTGTGTTCAGGACATGGCTGATAATAAACGTGTGAAGTTTTGGGCATATTGGACATTGTTTGACTGAGTTACAGAAACGTCCTGTTTCATGGCAAAACATCAAATTTTGTCAGGCCGACAGGGACACGCCCTTCAATGAAAACTCAAGAGTTTTTAGCATCGGCCTTATGATAACACTCAGCAAATGTGAAGATGATCGGATTAAAACTGTAGGAGGAGTTCATTAAAGTACAAGGCCTAAAAAAATGGCAAAAACTGCACAAAAATTGTACAGGAAATTCAATATAATGGACTTCGTGTTGGGTTTTGGATGTTGTGCCAGGATACTTTTTTGTAGGTATTGGTGTGTTACATGTGTGTACCGAGTTTCGTACATGTACGTGAAACGTAACTCGAGGCGCACTCCATTGAAATTTTATAGGTGGTGCTAACGAGACATTTTGCCACACCCACTTCTGAAACCCATATCAGATGTAAATGTTCGCCAGGTCTGATATGTGTGCAAAGTTACATGACTTTTTGAGCATATTTGGGTAGCAGGTTGCGCTATGATTGTTACAGAATTTTGGCCTTTAGATGTGTTCAGGCCAGGACTCTTATCGAACATGTGAAGCTTCGCCTCTTTGGGCTCGGGCCCTAATAATCCTAAGGAAATGAATAGGGCATTCGCCCTTTTAGTAATAAATGGAGCACTGCAGTGTAGTCGTTCATTGGTAGTTTGTTAATTCACAGTCCATTAATGTTAAGAAACACAACTTTTGATTTTAATAATGCATTAGTAAATGTTGAACTTAGTTCATGTTAACTATACTAGTTAACTAATGTTATCTAATGAACCTTATTGTGAAGTGTTACCATTTATATAAATATATCTGTATACAATAAAGCCACAATAACAACTTTTACACAGTGTCTATTATTAAGTAAAATACAGTGGGGTTCTGTTTATTTTTGATTTCTGAAAAAAGTAGCAGTTTAGGTCATATGAGGTTTCCGGCCAGCAGCAAAAATGTATTTTGCCTATGTCACAGTATGATGTAAATCCAGCCCTGTACATGATACTGATACTGAGAGCATTGACTTGAGTTGATTAAAAAAACAGCTTGGATGTAGTACTATTTTTGCCATGTTACTGTAGCTTAGCTTGCTACATTTCCCAGGAGGATATTTTCAGTGTAGTGAAGCTTCATTCAATGAAGAGTAACTGTTAGCTTAGCTCACTACATTTTCCAAGCAGCTTGACCAACACTGTTAAAAAGTGCACAGTTCATTTGTGGAGTAACCTTCCTATCACTTCAGAATATTTACAGCATTAGGGTCATCATGACAAGTATTAAATTTTCTTTGTATTTCTATCAAGAATCAGGACAAATTGTACAGAAACTACGAGAAGTGTAAATGGTTTGATTAAATGAACAACTTTTGTTTTGTTTTGTTTTGAACACCAAATTGTGAAAAATTATCCAAAGGTATTCAGACACTCTTCCTCTGTTTCCTTTTTTTTTTGAAGATATTTTGACTTTATTAAACTGTTTTCCTCTATCTTCTCTCTCAATGCAGGTTAAGCCGCTGTAAAATGACACATGAAGTTTGTTCTGCTCTGACTTCAGCTCTGAAATCAAACCACCTGAGAGAACTGGACCTGAGCTGGATTAAACTAGGAGACTCTGGAGTGAAAAACCTCAGTGATCTACTGATGAACCCACAATGCAAGCTGGAGAAACTAGAGTTAGTATCATTATACTGTACAGCAGTGACAGTGTGATTTAAAGATTTCTGACATTATTTCGGTACTTATTATGATTTATTTATCATCATAATAATCATATTATCTTGTGATCTGTAACGAAAATAACTTTCCCCTCACAAAAATGTTTATTTTCTGGTCTGATGACGTGAGGGTGGGGAAACCTGTCATTCGAATGAGATCACAGCAATAGCAAACAACAATTATCAAGCTTCTCATCAAAAATGAATTCATGACCTGCATTTTTTCACTCAGACATGCATCACTATAAGAACAAAATATTATCACAAAATGTTGTATTTGCTGACTGTAAACTACAATCCTAAACTGTCTTGAAGTAAATTTTGACTTATGAACAGAATTTTCTTGATTTGTTACATTTAAACTGCATTTACATTAGTGTTATTTAAAGTGGTTCTATAGTTGATCCTGTATCTCGGTTACATTACGAATCACAAACTTTTTTTTTTTTTTTGGTCTGATTTTTGTCCAGACTTGAAATGTAACTAGTATCCTCAAATCCTAGTTTTGTTGTTGTTTTAGTTTATGGCTGTATGATTATTTATTTACTTATTGTGTTTTCAGGTTTTAGAAACATTTTATTTATTGCACTGTAGGGTGTTTACTCATGAGTCATTTAACTCACACATGAACAACATGTCTGATTCATTGTCTTTCTCTTTCTGTCTTCAGTCTGCAGTCTGTAGTCTTCTTTGGATGCAGTATTACACAGAAACAGTGTATCATCCTGACTTCAGCTCTGAAATCAAACCCATCACACCTGAGAGAACTGAACCTGAGTGGGAATAGGCTAGGAGATTTTGGAGTGAAAAACCTCAGTGATCTACTGATGGACCCACAATGCAAGCTGGAGAAACTACAGTTAGTATCATTATACTGTACAGCAGTGATAGTGTGATTAAATATTTCTGCCAGTATTTTGGTGCTTATTATGATTTATTTATCTGGGTACATCGTTTATTTCCAAAAATTAATGTACCCTTGTGATCTTTAATGAAAATAACTTTCCCCTCACAAGAACATTTCTTCTCTGGTCTGATGACGTGAGGGTGTGAAAACCTGTTAGTCACATGAGATCACAGCAATAGCAAACGTCTCAGGTTACGTATGTAACCCTGGTTCCCTGAGAAGAGAACGAGACACTGCGTCCTCTAGAGGTCGCTATGGGGAACATCTCTTACGTGACCCGTGTCTGAAGCTACATATATAAAAACTACATGGTACTGGCCGGCGACAGCCTATGACGTCATTGCCGGTGCGACGCGTCGCTGCTGGCGCATCATATCAGCATGACCGCGTTGCATAAAAGGGCGCCGGTTGAACACAACATCCGCTTCTTCGTCTGAAGCTTGTGTCCAAAGCATGGCCACAAGTCTAGAGGACGCAGTGTCTCGTTCCCTTCTCAGGGAACTAGGGTTACATATGTAACCTGAGACGTTCCCTTTCGAGGAACTCGAACTGCGTCCTTTAGAGGTCGCTATGGGGAACGGTTATACCCACGCTGCCATGCTGAGGGGAGTGCAAGCCAGACACACAAGGCGAGCACTCAGTACCAGCTCCACCTGAATAAGGGGGGCTGCCCCAAAGGACGTCCAGGCGGCTGTCAGTGACTTAATCCCTTCGGCCAAAGGCCTTAGCTGCATACCCAAGAACTTACCTGTAATGACCGGGCTAATGATGCCTGGCTGTAGGGCAAAGCTCGGACTTGGAATCAGAAAGAGATTCCTTTAAGGGATATAGCCTATAGTCTAGGACAGTAGCCTAGACCTTGGCCTGTCACCAGGGGGTTTTCCTATTGCTTGTGTAACCCTGCTCGAAGGGAAAGCAGCATAGGTCATGAGAACCCCATACAGAAGTATCGTTTTTAAGCGATAGATAGGTCGAGTGTAGCCCAAGATTCAGGGGCTACCACCTGGAAAGCCGGAGCCATAGGGAGCGGAGGTCCTTCTCTCAGCATAGAGAGGAACTTATGAGCTCCAAATAAGAGTGACATGCTCACAAAAGACTCCCCTCACTTGAGGTGAGGGGAGCATTTGTCAAGCTCATGCAATGTCAGGAGACATCACTGGGGCAGGAAAAACTGCTGTCTACGGGGCTTCTAGAAGGCCCTAATGGATCGGAGCAGCTTCCGCACACACAAGTGGCGAAAGGCAAAACACATCGGGCAGCAGCAAGCGGCCGATTCATCCGATGAGATAAAAGCTCAATCTAGTAACCAAGGTGAGCATTTAGCAGCCACAGGGTAGGTACCTCACCCACGGAAGGGAGGACCCCTGTGCGTTCTACTAGGAATGGTGCATTCAGACGACCCTAAAGAGGGAGGCACTGCCATGCTCCTCTCCTAACAGGAGGGATATAAAGGCAGAAACGAGGTTTAGTGACCCGTGCCGCCGAAATTGTAAGCCAGACAGCCTTGGATACCCATAAACAGCTTCCGTACATTCCAATGTGACAGAAGCAGAGACACGTTGGGCGGCAGCAAGCGGCCAACTCATCCAGTGTGGCAATGATGGGACGCACAGCAGTTATAGGGTAGGTACTTAACCTACTATAGAGGAAAGGACCTACCCGCTCTGCCCAAAGACAGCCTGCTTAAATAACCCTGCATAGCAGGGAAGCACAGCCTACTCACCTCATGTCAGAGAGACATCACAAGGGTAGAGAAGAGGTCTAAGGACCAAGATTGCTGATTCTATGAGGCTCCAGGAGGCAAAGGCCTCAAATACCCAAATAGGGTGGTCATCTTCCATACACGTGAAATGTGATGGGAGGAAAAACACATCGGACGGCAGCAAGCGGCCGATTATCCGATGAGGTTGTCATTGAGCATCAGCAGTCTCGGGGAAGATACCTGACCCCCCTCAGAGGGGGAGAACCTTCTCACTCTACCGAAGGATAGTGTGCTCTAGAACACCTCGTCCCTAAGAGGTGAGCACTACCTTATCCTGAGATGAGTCTCCAGAAAGGGGTATAGAACGAGATCCAGCATTGAGGGGGAGTTGAGTCGTTCTTACAAAAATGGGTTGGAATTGCCCAATAACAGATAGAGCGCCCTGGAACCTCCAGCCGTAGCTGAGGCGAGCACCGAGGCTAGCCCTTTATAGAAGGGAGCCTACCAGGGCGACCGCAATGGCTGAAAGGGACATCACCACCTTCTAGCATGATAGGTTTTAGCTGTATTCACCCAAGTAATACGTGTTATAGAACCTTCAGCCCGTAGCTGAGGCGAGCACTAAAGGCTAGCCCTCCATGGAGGGGAGCCTACCCAGGGCGACAGCAAGGGACGTCCTCACCTTCCGCCAGGAGGGGCTTTAGCTGTATTCGCCCAAGCAATCCGCAATAAAAGCCTAAACATGCTTTAAAACAGGCTGCCACTGCTCAGAGTCAGCACCGAGAAAGGGGTTTCCGCAGAAACACCTAAAGCATGAGGAATGGGTGGATAGCTCAGCAACAGAAAGCCCCTCAGGGCGAGGCATGAGAAGAGTGTGATGTACTCAGCCATAGACGTCAGGGGCATCTCGTGAAGAGACTTCAGAGAGCTTACCTAGAAGAAGCACAGAAAAGTCCTGGAGGAAATAGAGGTGAGTAGAGATAAGAAGAACCAGAAAAGGTTACCTGAATGGTGCTCGACAAGCCCTGGGGGTTGCAGTAATGTAGCAAGGACCCAACATATAAGAACTACCCTGTAGTGTCCAGTGGTACCGCTGTCAGAAACAGTAGACAAATCCTCCAAGCCTGATGTAGAATGGAGACATCAATAGCATCCAGGGGTCCTGTCCATAGGGGAGCGTCCTGCCCTGAAACATAGGGAGGAACACAACAGCCCAACCGTATATACTGCAACACAAGCCAAAAAAGGCTTAACACCAAATATAAATATAATGAAGGGGATCGAGGATCATACTCACCCACCATGGTCCATCGGAACAGTTTACACAGGGACTTAGAGTCCGAACCATTAGTAAGGCTGCTCTATATAAAATAGAACAAAACCCAGCACATCATGTGGTTAGACACATAATAAGGGATTGTACTCACCCATCATGGTCCTCAATCATGGTGCATCGAAATGGTTTACACAGGGATAAAGTCCAGAGAGGAAGGTGAGTAGATGTTATTATATTTTTTTTACTCTGGTCCGGACGAGAGCGTTGGGAACGCCTCGCCTGGACCACTTCTCCCAGATCTTGACAACCTCCCCTCGGCCCACGCCATCTCCTGGAACCACCCATGGGTGGAGGAGGGGCACGGGCCGTAACACTAGCCTGCTGAGCCTATCTCCGATCCTCAGACCGGGACGGGCCAGGACTAGTCTGAAGACCGCCATCGGTAAGGCTGAGCATTAGTTAGGCTGTTCTAACATAATAGAACATAACCCAGAAAGACAGCACCATCTCAGCAGTGCTCCAGGTAGATGCTATTAAGAACCCCAAAGAAGGGTCTTAGTAAGCACATAGCTACCCTCAGATAGCTATGCTTCCATAGATAGCCTCTAAAGTAAGTCCATCTTACCATAAACATGGCTGAACTATAACCACCCTCAGATGGCTACACTCAGGAGGTGTCCATAAACCCGATTTTGGCAGAAAATTAACACCGCAACGTGCAGCATATGTTCAGCTCCCACGGGAGTTTAAACACGCTCTGCCCACACGCTAGATTCCCCCGGGAACCAGACGAGAACGGAGCCGGAGCCGCCGCCACCGCGAATGCGTTGTTAATGCTGTTTTTTGGCGAACGCACTCATGCAAATTCGGATAAATTCTGAAATTAGGACTCACCTCCGTCCTTTTGCGAATGCATCGCGATGAGCACATCCAGTTCCCTCGAGAGCTGGACGCGCTGCTCTCAACCACACACACACAGCTCGCGAGCTCGTGAGAGCGGGTATGAGAGCATGCCTGTCTCTCGCAAGAAACAAGCATTGAATGCGACGATCGCGTTCAACTCCCTGGAGACTGATATTCTTACTCCTCACCATAAATACACAGCTCGTGTAGTTCCGTATAGAAAGCTGCAGGTATCAGAGCGTGTTTGTCTCTCGCAAGAGACAAACAAGGAGCGCAATAAACTCCCTCGAGAGCTGAAACTGCTTGCTCTTTACCACACAACGTCACAGATGAGCCGTCCTGGTGAGAGAAATGCACAAAACAAAAGGTCAAAATGAAGACGAAGAAGAGGATGTTGTGTTCAACCGGCGCCCTTTTATGCAATGCGGTCGCACTGGTATGACGCGCCAGCAGCAATGCGTCGCGCCGGCCAGTACCATGTAGTTTTTATATATATAGCTTCAGACACGGGTCACATAGGACACGTTCCCCATAGCAACCTCTAGAGGATGCAGTTCGAGTTCCTCGAAAGGGAACAACAATTATCCAGCTTTTCATTAAAAATGAATTCCCGACCTGCATTTTTTCTTGTTCAAAAAAGCTGTTTCACTCAGACATGCATCACAATAAGAACAAAATATGATCACAAAATGTTGTATTTGTTGACTGTAGAGTACAATCTTAAAATGTCTTTAAGTAAATTTTGATTTATGAACAGAATTTTCTTGATTTGTTACATTTAAACTGCATTTTTACATTTACATCAATGTTATTTTAAAGTGGTTATATAGTTAATCATGTATCTCAATTAAATTACAAATCACAAACTTGTGGTCTAATTAAAGATTCTCCAGGCCTGAAATGTAACTAGTTTTCTCAAATTCTAGTTTTGTTGTTGTTTTAGTTTATGGCTGTATGATTATTTATTTACATATATTGTTTTCAGGTTTTAACAACATTTTATTTATTACACTGTATGGTGTTTATCATGATTAATTTAACTCACACATGAACAACACGTCTGATTCATTGTCTTTTCTCTTTCTGTCTTCAGTCTGTGTGAATTCAGTATTACAGAGAAACAGTGTCTCATCCTGACTTCAGCTCTGAAATCAAACCCATCACACCTGAGAGAACTGAACCTGAGCTGGAATAAACTAGGAGACTCTGGAGTGAAAAACCTCAGTGATCTACTGATGAACACACAATGCAAGCTGGAGAAACTATAGTTAGTATCATTATACTGTACAGGAGTGACAGTGAGATTAAAGATTACTGTTTACTTTCATGAAGTCACCATAAAATGAAAGCTGACAGTTATTTTATGGAATATTACAGTGCTTAAATGATTTATCCATGCACATAATATATTTCAAATTTATGCGCCCTTCTAATCTTTTATCTAATTAACTTAAATGACGGTAATCCAATTAATTGTTAATGGACCAAATTAAATCCTGCCATACTTTTTTTTACACATTCACTCAGACGTACTGTACAATAAAGAATGACAGTTGCAAAAAAAAGTGTTTAGTGACGATAAATTACTCTTAAAATGTCTTTAGGTAAACTGTAATTCAGAAAGAGGTTTTTAAACTCAATTTTCACATTTTTAATGTTATTTTTAAGTAGCTCTATAGTTGATTTTATATCTTAATCTACTTTGTTAATCTTTTTTTTCTGTTCTTGTTTATGGTCATATAAGGTTTTTGGCAATGTTTTAATTATTGCACTGTGTGGTGTTAACACATGATGAATTTACTCACATGAACTTGACACTTGTCTGATTCATTGTCTTTTCTCTTTCTGTTTTCAGTCTGTATAGCTGCAGTATTACAGAGAAACAGTGTCTCATCCTGACTTCAGCTCTGAAATCAAACCCATCACACCTGAGAGAACTGAACCTCAATGGGAATAAAATAAACACAGGAGTGAATCATTTGTGTGACGCACTAATGGATTCACACTGTAAACTGGAGAGATTGAGGTAAAGAACATTTACCAAAATGAAAGAAACAAGTGCTTTGGTATTTGACTAAAACAAAATGAAAAGTTTGTTTTTTGTTCATATTTCTCCTAATGTAGGTTAGAATGCTGTGAAATGACAGATGAAGGTTGTTCTGCTGTGACTTCAGCTCTGAAATCAAACCCATCACACCTGAGAGAACTGAACCTGAGTGAGAATAAACTAGGAGACTCTGGAGTGAAAAACCTCAGTGATCTACTGATGAACACACAATTCAAGCTGGAGAAACTACAGTTAGTATCATTATATTGTACAGCAGTGACAGTGTGATTAATATGTTTAAAATTGAAATCTATTTAATTTATTTGTGTTGAAACTACATTAATATTTCTTGTTGGCTTAACTAACTGGGCAGTGGATTTGTATTCCCAGCAGGGGCGATTCTATGAATCATGAAGTGTTCAATGAAGTGTTATTTTATGTGTTTTTCTGTTAAAGGAAATACATGTTAGTGTTTAATGTTCAGTTATGCTGGACAGTTTCTGTAATGTTGTTGAATGTTGTGCTTCCCATTATGCAGAAGAGACGTTTGTGTTTAGACTGTGGCTCTTGAGTAATAGATATTCAAATGTCTTTTTTTGTTTTATATTCATTATTGTGTTTATTTATGAGTGAAACTGCTTGTTTAAAATAATAGTAATAATTAGACCTCAGTGAATAAATAAATTGTAATTTGTTCCCACATAAGATTTTGTTTGACAAATGTACTAAAGTTGAGCTAACCAAAACTAGTGTAGATTAATTTAATGTAAGTCAGCTAAATTGTGTTGACCCAACTGAGCAATTTTCATTTGAATGAAATAAGTTAAATTGTAAAAACTTTCTTTAGTAAAATTAAATAAGCATAAGGCAAGGCAGGGCAAGGCAAGTTTATTTATATAGCACATTTCATACACAAAGGTAATTCAAAGTGCTTTACATAAAAGGAAGTAGAATAATCATAAAAACAATATATAAAAAAAAAACAATAATTCACAAAAAAAGGCAGTAGAATAATCATAAAAACAATGATCACAACAACAAAAAACAATAAAAACTTTTGAAATGATCATAAGTATTTTTTTTTTTTTTTTTTTTTTTTTTGACTGGCATTTACTCATGATGCATCATAGATCTTATCCATCGTCTTTTCTCTTTCTGTTTTCAGTCTGTGTTTATGCAGTATTACAGAGGAACAGTGTCTCATCCTGACTTCAGCTCTGAAATCAAACCCATCACACCTGAGAGAACTGAACCTGAGCAGGAATGAACTAGGAGACTCTGGAGTGAAAAACCTCAGTGATCTACTGATGAACACACAATTCAAGCTGGAGAAACTAGAGTTAGTATCATTATACTGTACAGCAGTGACAGTGAGATTAATATGTTTAAAATTGAAATCTGTTTAATTTATTTGTGTTGAAACTAAATTAATATTTCTTGCTGGCGTAACTAACTGGGCAGTGGATTTGTATTCCCAGCAGGGGCGATTCTAGCATTTTCGTTTTAGGGGGGGCTCATCCCACAATGAGGGTATAATAATAAACAAACAAACAAACAAACAAAAATAATAAATAAATAAATAAATAAATTAAAAAAAAAAAAGTTTGACTAATAGGGTGTCATACCCCTGTGGACTGTTTTTGTGTTTTTCCCCTTGTATGCCCTTATTTGGTCCTTCCTGTTCCATTTTCAATTATTACGTCACTGTTTGATTGTTCACACCTGTCACACCCCCGCGCTCTGGATTATCGGCTGCAAGTATGGCAAACCAAATATATATATAGGACACTATGGATTCATGTGGATTATTTTCTCTTGTGTCTTCGCTGGTACCGTCCAGCTCTCCCAAGCCTCCACTGGTCCCGTCCATTCCTCCAGCGAGCCCTCCAGAGCACGAGCTGCCTCCAAGTACAAGCCTCTTTCCTTAGCTGACATATGCAAACCTCTTTGCCACATGCACTAGAAACTATTAAAAGTTAAATTTTCAAATGAAAATGGCAACATGATTGTTTTATAAAGTATGCGTTTATGTGCTTCATTTTTGCTGGATGACTGCATGCTTGTAAATTTAGGGATGAAGTGTTATTTTATGTGTTTTTCTGCAAAGGGAAATACATGTTAATGTTTAATGTCCAGCATAACTGAACGGTTTCTGTAATGTTGTTGAATTTTGTGCTTCCCATTATGCAGAAGAGTGATGTTTGTGCTTTAGATTGTGGCTCTTAAATAATAGATATTCGAATGTCAGTACTGACACCAGTTTTTTCATATTCATGATTGTTTAATTATTAATGAAGCTGCTTGTTTAAAATAATAATAGTAATAATTAGACCTCAGTGAATAAATAAATAGTCTTTTTTTCCCACATAAGATTTTGTTTGACAAATGTACTAAAGTTGAGCTAACCAAAACTAGTGTAGATTAACTTAATTTAAACCAGCTAAATTGTGTTGACCCAACTAAGCTATTTTCATTTGAATGAAATAAGTTAAATTGTAAAAACTTTTAGTAAAATTAAATAAGCATAAGTAATTTATTTTTTGACTGTATGGCATTTACTCATGATGCATCATAGATCTTATTCATTGTATTTTCTCTTTCTGTCTTCAGGCTGTCTTCATGCAGTATTACAGAGGAACAGTGTCTCATCCTGACTTCAGCTCTGAAATCAAACCCATCACACCTGAGAGAATTGTACCTGAGTATGAATCAAATAAAAAACACAGGAGTGAATCACTTATGTGACGTACTGAAGGATTCACACTGTAAACTGGAGAGATTGAGGTCAGTAACATTCACAAACAAGAATGAAAATGATTAAAATCACTTCAACAGTTTAAACCAAAACACTTTATACTCAAAATCTCATGATGAGTCTGAGTTCACATTATATTTTTGAAAAATTCTTCTCCTTAATGATTTGTTTGTAAGATGATCTTTCTCTGTTTGTCTCTTTCTAGTCTTCATAACTGTGGAATTACAGATGTTTCTTCTTTAACTCAGTCTTTGACAAACACAAAAGCACTGCAGTTTCTAAAATGGCTTAGTCTGACAAAAAATATGATTGGAGACTCAAAGCAGCAGCTCATTGATGTGCTACGAGACTCAAACTGTAAACTGAGGTGAGTAAACTTCACTTTCTGATATTAAAGAGATTCATTTACCTCTACTATGTAAACAGATATAAACTTTCAAATATTTGTGAAAAGAGTTTATCAAATTAGCATCAAGCTTTATTTCAAAGGGTTTGTGTCAGGATTAAATGTAAAGTTAATTAAAATGTTGAACACAAAGGAGGAAAGAGAACAAAAGCACACTGTCAGAGCTTTATACAACAACACCTGCTTTATTAATGACATCAGTAATAGTGAATCATTACAGTTTGAAATAGATTTGGTCAGATTGTAGGAAAACGCTGGTAAAATCAGTGCAGATTCCAGCTTCAGCTCACAGCCATCCAGCATCACATGATCAATGTCTCTGTCTCTTGTGTTTTTATTTTGACAAGCAACACGTCACATTACTTATGTAAGGTTTAATCAGGGTGTGATTTGTTGGGGTGAATTCCTCCCTGGTAGAACTGCAACAGCTCAACAGTGTAAACCTGGGAAACATGCTTCATTCTGATAAGGCTTGTTGTAATATGCTTATTGGAGAAACAATGACAGCTCAGTTAGTGGACTTCATCAGAAAGTCATCTGATAAATTCAGTTTTCTCATTGATGTGAGTGCATCTGTGTCAAATAAAACATGCCTGATCATCCACATTAGAATTCCTTATGAAGGTGAAATCTGCAACAACTTCTTTCAACTTGTTGAACTGCAGTCATGCACTGGGGCAGCCATCTGTGACCTCCTGTTAAAAAGTCTTGATGCGCAGGGCGTCTCTGAAGACACGTTGCGCTCGTGGCTTGTTGGCTTTGCAGCTGATGGGGCTGCTTCTATGATGGGCCGATACAGAGGAGCGGTCATGCTCCTGCATGAAAAGATGAACCCCGACCTCCCCGTCATTCACTGTATGAATCACAAGTTAGAACTTGCCATCCATTATGCTGTAAAACGCATCACAGATGCAAGTCATTTTCAGATGTTCATTACCTCTCTGTACTCAATTTTCTCTCAAAGCCCCAAAAATATGAGAGAGCTTGAGTCTGCGGCTTCTGACTTGGGGATACACACTCACAGGATAGGAAGTGTTTGACTTGTGCTGGCTATTCTCATCCTGCACGTCTGTGACAGCTCTTTGGGAAACCTATCCAGTGTTGGTCAAACTTTTTGAAAGCAAAGACCAATCAAGGTCTGCCATGAAGAGGGCCTGGTGTAGGGGCATTGAAGTCAAAATTTATTTTTTGCTGGAGATGTCATTGTTAAAAGATGCTCCAGAGACCCTGCAGGCCTTATCCCTGTTTCTTCAGATAAGAGATGTCACAGCGGTCAGTGCTGATTTTGAGGTGGGCATTGCACTGAGAACACTGCGGTCTATGAGACAAGCCAATGGTGTGAATGCAAAATGCACATATGATGAATTTGAACAGTTCCACACGTTCAAGGGTGTAAAAATGTCTCGACCAAGTGACAGAGACCATCAAAAGGCAGAGGTATTTCGTGAATGATTTTTTCGAGCGCCCTCCTTTCGTTTCAAAATTGCTGCAAGATATATATATATATATATATATATATATATATATATATATATATATATATTAGAGTATATATATATTAGAGACATATTTAAGGAAATGTTTTGATCCACTTCAAATGTTGACTACTGTATAACAAAGAGTGAAAAATTTAAGGGGGTCTGAATACTTTCCGTACCCACTGTATATGCAGGTGCTGGTCACATAATTGGAATATCTTCAAAAAGTTGATTTATTTCACTAATTCCATTCAAGAAGTGAAACTTGTATAATGTATACATTCATTCCACAGAGATGGATATATTTCAAATGTTCAAGTTGTCAGTTATAATCATCAAAATGAAAAGAAATAAACACTTGAAATATATCAGACTGTGTGGAATGAATGTATGCATTATACAAGTTTCACTTCTTGAATGGAATTAGTGAAATAAATCAACTTTTTGAAGATATTCCAATTATGTGACCAGCACCTGTATGTATGTGCCACACTCTAATCAGCTAATTAACTCAAAACACCTGCAAAGGCCTTTAAATGGTCTCTCAGTCTAGTTCTGTAGGCTACACAATCATGGGGAAGACAGCTGATTTGACGGTTGTCCAAAAGACGACCATTGACACCTTGCACAAGGAGGGCAGGACACAAAAGGTCATTGCAAAAGAGGCTGGCTGTTCACAGAGCTCTGTGTCCAAGCACATTAATAGAGAGGCGAAGGGAAGGAAAAGATGTGGTAGAAAAAATTGTACAAGCAATAGGGATAACTGCACCCTGGAGAGAATTGTGAAACAAAACCCATTCAAAAATGTGGGGGAGATTCACAAAGAGTGGACTGCAGCTGGAGTCAGTGCTTCAAGAACCACTACGCACAGACATATGCAAGACATGGGTTTCAGCTGTCGCATTCCTTGTGTCGAGCCACTCTTGAACAACAGACGGCGTCAGAAGCGTCTCGCCTGGGCTAAAGACAAAAAGGGCTGGACTGCTGCTGAGTGGTCCAAAGTTATGTTCTCTGATAAGTAAATTTTTGCATTTCCTTTGGAAATCAGGGTCCCAGAGTCTGGAAGAAGAGTGGAGAGGCACAGAATCCACGTTGCTTGAGGTCCAGTGTAAAGTTTCCACAGTCAGTGATGGTTTGGGGTGCCATGTCATCTGCTGGTGTTGGTCCACTGTGTTTTCTGAGGTCCAAGGTCAACGCAGCTGTATACCAGGACGTTTTAGAGCACTTCATGCTTCCTGCTGCTGACCAACTTTATGGAGATGCAGATTTCATTTTCCAACAGGACTTGGCACCTGCACACAGTGCCAAAGCTACCAGTACCTGGTTTAAGGACCATGGTATCCCTGTTCTTAATTGGCCAGCAAACTCACCTGACCTTAACCCCATAGAAAATCTATGGGGTATTGTGAAGAGGAAGATGCGATATGCCAGACCCAACAATGCAGAAGAGCTGAAGGCCACTATCAGAGCAACCTGGGCTCTCATAACACCTGAGCAGTGCCACAGACTGATCGACTCCATGCCACACCGCATTGCTGCAGTAATTCAGGCAAAAGGAGCCCCAACTAAGTATTGAGTGCTGTACATGCTCATACTTTTCATGTTCATACTTTTCAGTTGGCCAAGATTTCTAAAAATCCTTTCTTTGTATTGGTCTTAAGTAATATTCTAATTTTCTGAGATACTGAATTTGGGGTTTTCATTAAAATAAATAAACATTTGAAATATATCAGTCTGTGTGGAATGAATGTATACATTATACAAGTTTCACTTCTTGAATGGAATTAGTGAAATAAATAAACTTTTTGAAGATATTCTAATTATATGACCAGCACCTGTATATGTGTATAATATATAAAAGATATGAAGGCCCACTGTGCTTTGTGATACTGTTGAAAAAAAAAAAAATTAAAATCATCCACAAATCACACGCTGGGTATAATGTCCATCCAGCTATCCAGGACATCCAGTTGTTATCACAGAATAAACCGACAGGTTGTTCAGGACTTGTATCATCCTGAAGGGGTTTATTCTGTGATAACAACTGGCTGGGTATGCATTATCCCACTGAGTATATTGTTTCTTGCCACATAAGTGAATAATAAGTGGGCTACCCTCCTGAACGGTGTACTCAGCCATGGCTCCCCGAGCTCCCTGATCCGCCATGGCCGCCTGGACTGTGTGCTCCGCCATGGCTCCCCGAGTTCCCTGACCCATCATGGCATCCCGGACTGTATGCTCCGCCGTGGCTCCCTGAGCTCCCTGACCTGCCATGGCTCCCTGAACTTCCCGATCCGCCCTGGAGGTGTACCTCCTCTCCCTCCTGTGTCTGCCCTGCACGAGCCTGCACGAGCCTCCAGGGCGCCCACCCCCCCTCTCACGCCGTATTTGTTACGGCGTGAGACGCACCTTACGGGAGGGGTGAGTAATGTCACACCCCTGTGGACTGTTTCGTTGGTTTTTCCCTCTTGTCTCCTTATTTGGTCTTTCCTGTTCCGTTTCTTATGACGTCATTGTTTAATCACTTTGTTTTCGTTGTGTTTGCGTGTGGTTTCCGAGCTGTTCCTGTTCTTTCCTGTTCCCTTGTATGGATTATATTAATAAAGTGCGTTTTCCTGACTTCCTCGTCCCAACTCCTCCTTCCCGCACACGACTCCTGACAATATGACTGTGTGTTATTCTGTGTTGCTAATGACAACAGTTGTTATCAGGGAATAACACACCTCAGAATGTCACGACTGACCAATCAGAATCGAGTATTCCAGGAGCTGTGCAATAATTTCAGTTATTTACTGAGACCAATACAAACATGTTTAAACTAGAGGACAAACAGCTTTAACTAGTGGAACATTTCACTGAAAGGTTTTTGATTTAAATATGATTGAAATATAGTAACTAATTTGTAGTTTGTTCCACTGAACTCTGATTATCTTCTTCTGTTCCTCCTTACAGTGTAGATTGAGATCAATCACCAAAAGTCCCTTATAGAGTTCAGTCGCAAGGAATACCTAAAAGAGTTCATTCAACAAAAGACAATAAATGCTGTATATCATAATTTGAAGTCATCTTGAGAGGAGCAGTAAACATCAGGTGAGGATCCACAGAAGAGCTTCACTACTGTGTCTATGAGGAGAAAGAAATGTGTGATAAATGTGTGAATGTGATCCATACAGGTGAAGAGACTCAGACTTTACAATGAAATAATGCAGCATGTGTGTTAGAAACATGTGATATTGAATGATTAATGTTGCTTTAGTATTCAAGCAAATGATCTTTTTTTTTTTTATTATTTAAAGCTGGAACTGATTAGGAAGAAGCTCAGATGAGTCTGTCTTGCTTTTCAGTTGAATAATATTTGTGATTAAACTCATCCATAATGATTCAAATGTTTAAATCTGATTGTCAAGTGCAACACTTAAATGTATCAAAAGATATACAGCAAATGTACAATGTGAAATTTCCACGTTGCTTAAAACGTTTACATGATCTCTTTTACTTTTTTTTTTTACACATTATTCTATATAATTGTATATTAAGTTAGCTATGTGTCTGTATGTTGCTAATGTACAGATGCACAATCACAATCACTGGTCACCATTATTATATGATGGCAATTTAATGTCTTTTTAAGATTTTAAAATAAAAGTTTTTGTTTGTCATCAAGTGTTTGTTTCCTACACTTTTACTTTTAGTTTTACAAATGAGGGCAATCTATGAAGAATTAACAAAAATATTTTTGGTCATAATATTAAAATAACATTTAAATTGGATAATATTCAGATGTTTAATCTTTGAAGTGTAGTGTGAAGTGTTTGAAAGTGTGTCTGTCATGTCGAGGGAGTTTTTAGAAAGACAATACCAACCCTGAAAACAGAGTGTAGCAGCTCCAGTAAAATGATTCATGAATTCCAGTAGATTTTTCTTTCTAGGGTCTTTAGACAAGACTGTTCAATCTCACCGCTGCTCATCTGCTCGTCACACAGGCTCATTCTTATTACAGAAATATGAAATCTTTTAAGGTATCGCTGTTTTTGGAAATGATAAAAAAAAAAAGTCAATTGGCCGATGACTACACTAAAAAAAAACATTTTGAGATATTCTTAATATTAGCAAATATGAGAGATTTCCACTGAAGAGTGTTAACTTTGCTGAAATTGAAGGAATCTCTGTTAAGGAGGAGGTCACACACAGTGGAGTAAAACTGTGAAGATCATATTGTGCTTCTCTTAATTTTCATGCCATTCTCAACAGTACAATTTTTATTTATTTATTTTTTTTAAATAAGTGAGTTAAAACAGTTTATTAAAAGTAATAGTTCTATGTGGAGTATCTTGTCTAAGCATTTATTTAAACAGTTTGGTGGTGTCTGTTTTCTTTTTCTTAGATGCAAATTTGATGTTAACAAAATACTTTTAAATGATCTGATTTTGTGTTAAAGTTTTAAACAACTTTTCTCCTCACTCTTTTTTTATTTGAAATAAATATCACACAAACAATAAATAAATACTTTTCAGACATTGGTTTTGGACGGTCAGCTGTTGAATAATGTTTTTTTGAGTATTAATGAGCTACAGGTCCTTCTCAAAAAATTAGCATATTGTGATAAAGTTCATTATTTTCTGTAATGTACTGATAAACATTAGACTTTCATATATTTTAGATTCATTACACACAACTGAAGTAGTTCAAGCCTTTTATTGTTTTAATATTGATGATTTTGGCATACAGCTCATGAAAACCCAAAATTCCTATCTCAAAAAATTAGCATATCATGAAAAGGTTCTCTAAACGAGCTATTAACCTAATCATCTGAATCAACTAATTAACTCTAAACACCTGCAAAAGATTCCTGAGGCTTTTAAAAACTCCCAGCCTGGTTCATTACTCAAAACCGCAATCATGGGTAAGACTGCCGACCTGACTGCTGTCCAGAAGGCCATCATTGACACCCTCAAGCAAGAGGGTAAGACACAGAAAGAAATTTCTGAACGAATAGGCTGTTCCCAGAGTGCTGTATCAAGACACCTCAGTGGGAAGTCTGTGGGAAGGAAAAAGTGTGGCAGAAAACGCTGCACAACGAGAAGAGGTGACCGGACCCTGAGGAAGATTGTGGAGAAGGACCGATTCCAGACCTTGGGGGACCTGCGGAAGCAGTGGACTGAGTCTGGAGTAGAAACATCCAGAGCCACCGTGTACAGGCGTGTGCAGGAAATGGGGTGCAGGAAATGGGCTACAGGTGCCGCATTCCCCAGGTCAAGCCACTTTTGAACCAGAAACAGCGGCAGAAGCGCCTGACCTGGGCTACAGAGAAGCAGCACTGGACTGTTGCTCAGTGGTCCAAAGTACTTTTTTCGGATGAAAGCAAATTTTGCATGTCATTCGGAAATCAAGGTGCCAGAGTCTGGAGGAAGACTGGGGAGAGGGAAATGCCAAAATGCCTGAAGTCCAGTGTCAAGTACCCACAGTCAGTGATGGTCTGGGGTGCCATGTCAGCTGCGGTCAATGCAGCTAGCTATCAGGAGATTTTGGAGCACTTCATGCTTCCATCTGCTGAAAAGCTTTATGGAGATGAAGATTTCATTTTTCAGCACGACCTGGCACCTGCTCACAGTGCCAAAACCACTGGTAAATGGTTTACTGACCATGGTATTACTGTGCTCAATTGGCCTGCCAACTCTCCTGACCTGAACCCCATAGAGAATCTGTGGGATATTGTGAAGAGAAAGTTGAGAGACGCAAGACCCAACAATCTGGATGAGCTTAAGGCCGCTATCGAAGCATCCTGGGCCTCCATAACACCTCAGCAGTGCCACAGGCTGATTGCCTCCATGCCACGCCGCATTGAAGCAGTCATTTCTGCAAAAGGATTCCCGACCAAGTATTGAGTGCCTAACTGAACATAATTATTTGAAGGTTGACTTTTTTTGTATTAAAAACACTTTTCTTTTATTGGTCGGATGAAATATGCTAATTTTTTGAGATAGGAATTTTGGGTTTTCATGAGCTGTATGCCAAAATCATCAATATTAAAACAATAAAAGGCTTGAACTACTTCAGTTGTGTGTAATGAATCTAAAATATATGAAAGTCTAATGTTTATCAGTACATTACAGAAAATAATGAACTTTATCACAATATGCTAATTTTTTGAGAAGGACCTGTATGTGTTAAATTAAAGTGTCATATTTCAGCTGTAGAATATTGTATTGTCATAAACTTTGTCTCTGTCAAAATACTTTCTCTGCTCAGAAATCAGGACACTTGGTGTAAGACTGTAGGAAGTAAAGTCTCCAAATATTTGTTTTTAGATCAATTTGATTTAATTCATGAAAAGTGCAGGAACCAGTCAGTTAGATCTCTTTGTTTATATTTCTTCTCCTCCTTCAAATATTTTAATGGGTAAATATGTTTCCCTCATTTGTGTGGATCATTTTAGGAAGGTTCTTAGTCATTACTGTATAACAAATCAAACTAGAGTCATTTCAAATATAAAACCTTGTGAAAGACTCATTAGAGCATTTTCAACTGGATATCGATTACAAATGCTCTTTTGGTAATTGTGAAAGAGAGTGTTACATTAAATTTCGGTCTAATCTTAAATATGTCATCAGTTTTACTTCATTCAAATGAATATGACTTTTCAAAAAGAAAAATATATATCGATTTGTTTTTGTTGTTAGGAAAATATTATATTCATAGACTAAATGGAGTAACTCATAACTGTGAAATGTCTCGAGAATAATCAAATTCCTTTGCCAAATTTTGTAATATTTCCACTGTATGACTGTGCATGTATTGACTTGGAAATTTCAGATTTTAAAGTCTCTTAAGGAAGCCAGATTATTGGAAATTAAATGCCTCTCTACAAAATACTTATTGTTTGGGTATAAAAAAAATGTTTCTTTTAAAACATACTAATATTCTTCATACTTTAAATTGAGAGTTGTTTAAATACAAGAAAATTCTGTCTTTCCAAATCAAAATACAACATTATTAAAATCTCTCTAAATGAAGCAGTTACAGTGCCCTCCACTAATATTGACACCCCTGGTGAATATGAGCAAAGACGGCTATGAAAATAAATCTGATTTGTTTATCTTTTTGATCTTACATTAAAAAAATTCACAAAATGCTAACGTTTCAGTGAAGTAAAACAATTAAAAGTGGGGGGAAACATACGTTATGAAATAAATGTTTTTCTCCAAAGCACGGTGGGCACAATTATTGACACCCTTAGAAATTATAATTAGTAAAATATCTCTGAAGTATACTCCCATTCATATTTGCATTTATTTAGCACACTAGAATGACTAGGAGTATGATATTGTCCAGCCATGACTTCCTGGTTCACAGGATTATAAATATGAGGAGCACAAAGGCCAAATTCCCTTAATCATCGATCACAAGGAATAAAACCAAATAATATAGTTCTGATGTGCAGAACAAGATTGTTGAGCTTCACAAAATAGAAAGTGGCTGTAAGAAAAGAGCTAAAGCATTGAAAATCCCAATTTCCATCATTAGGACAATAATTAAGAAATCCAATCAACTAAAGATGTTACAAATCTGCCAGGAAAAGGATGCGTGTCTATATCGTCCTAATGCATGGTGAGGAGGAGAGTTTAAGTGTCCAAAGACTCTCCAAGGATCACAGCAGGAGAATTGAAGAGATTAGTTGCGTCTTGGGGTCAAAAGACTAAAAAAAAAATTCAAGCAGCCCCTACATCAACACATGTTGTTCAGGAGGGTTTTAAGAAAAATCCTCCTTGCTCATCCAAAAACAAACTCCAGCATATTCAGTTGTCAGACACGACTTGAAATTTAAAAATGGGACTGGCTTCTGTGGTCAGATGAAACTAAAAAAGAGCTTTCTGGCAGCAAACCCACCAGATTGGTTTGGTACCAAAAGTACCCCATGCCCACAGTTAAATATACTGCTGGATCTTTAATGTTGTGGTCTTATTTTCCTGCCAGAGGTCCTGGACATCTTGTTCAGATACATGGCATCATGAAATCTAGCAAATACCGACAGATAAAAAATCTAAATAAAGTTCTAAAGTTCTATAATGAGCTGTGGTTGGATCCTCCATCAGGACAATGATCCAAATCATACATCAAAATCAACACAAAAATGTGTCACTGAGCATAAAATGAAGCTCCTGCCATGGCTGTCTCAGATCCTGACCTGAACCCTATAGAAAATGTGTGAGGTGAACTGAAGAGAAAAGGCACCAGCATGAAGCTGGGAAACTGAAGGATCTGAAGAGTTTCTGTATGAAGGAATGGTCTCTGATCTATTGTCAGGTGTTCTCCAAACTCTTCAGGCATTAAAGGAGAAAACTCAGAGCTGTTATCTTGAATAAAGAACAAAGGTAGCGGTCGGTAACTCTGGTGTAATTTGGACGGGAGCGGGCGGTCTAATAATATACCGTTCCTGACGTCCTTTCTGAACAGCATATCTGCGCTTTACTCATTCTTATCGAGCACCTGTACGCCTGCGCTCATGACTGTTATGCACGCACTGCAGGCATGGACTGCGTCACGCATTTTATAGGCAAGGTCTGTGCACGCAGGATTTGGCGGTCATCAGAGCGGGCTGTACCGAGGATGGTAGAGCAAAGTGTGGATGCGCTGTCCTTGAAGGACGTTCATCTTGGACTAGAAAATGGTCAGTTTACTGTTAAGAAACCCACATCGGGCAAGTCTGATGTATGGGAGTCTTTTTTTTTTTTTTTTTTTTTGGGAGTTTTTTTTTTTTTTTAATAAAAATAATAAATATGCTACAATTTTGTAATTTTTTTTCTACTTTTTCTACTTTTTTTTTCTGCAACACATTTTCCGTATTAACAGCATCTTGACAAGAAGAATAAAAATAAAATTAATTGTTGTACAACCTACAATTTTTTTTTTGTTATCTCTCTCTTTCGGTTTAAATGTGAGATTCTGGAAACAGATAAAAATTTAGCGGGAATGGTCGGGTCGGGAAGAAAATTATTCTAAGCGGGCAGCGGGTGAACAAAGAGTGAATATATAGCGGGAGCGGGTGGGTGCGGAATAAAACCTTGCGGGAGCAGGATTAAAAAAACAGTCCCATGCAGACCTCTAGACTACACTCTCCACTTCCACACGCTGGCGGCGACTAGCGGATGGAATGAGAAAGCGCTGCTTGGAGCCTACAGACAAGGCCTCAATCCGGACATTCGCGCTGCGATGGCTTTGTATGATGACAGTATTGGATTAGAGGCTTTTCTACAGAGAACAACACATGTCGCCCAAAACCTAGCCGCCTGCCATCCATCCATAACCGCTCCTCAGCCTGCCTCGGTGGTTGCTTGTTCCCCAGTGCCAGAACCAATGCAAATAGATTCAACACGCCTTTCTCGAACCGAGCGGAATCGAAGACTCACGAATGGACTCTGCCTATACTGTGGTCAACCTTGTCATCGTCTCCGAAACTGCCCCATCAGACCCCCACGCCCTGTGGTGAGGGCTTTCCACTGAGGTGAAAACTACCTCTCTCACCCTGTTACTGTATGTTGTGAATAGGCTTGTTTGATTCGAGATGAACTGCTTTAAAAGTGCAGTTATCATGCCTTATATTTTGTGTTTTGTGAAGTTATAATCGAAATCTATAATTTATAATGTTTTGTGAAGTTATAATTTAAAACTTTGCACAAAGCGTACTGGGTTTACCTATAACATTCATGTACATGGCATCGCAAGGAATCGCTCTGGCTGCTCCTTGGTATATCACTTTCTCTTTTCTTCCCAGAACCTTTCTTCCAGAAGTGCCCTAGCATGAGTCTGCCTCTGCAAAAGGAACCACTCTGGCTGCTGCTTTGCATTTCTATTTAATTTCTTTCTACAACCTTTCTTTCACAGGTGTACTAGCGTGAGGCTGCCCCCGCAAAGATGCCAGCCTCTTTTCTCCACCTTGCTAACTATCGACCCCATCTACATCAGCTGAACAGTAATTTTGCACTGTCTTTACAGCCACTCACATAGCTGCCCCAACCTATACTGCTGCTGTGGAACCTCTGCCTGTCTGGGTGTTTTCTAACCTTGTTTTTTTTTTTTTTTTTTTAATTTATTATTATTATTTTTTAATAAAGGAGTCTGAACATGTTCCACTGGATTTGGCCTGTATGTCAGCACTAAAAATATTGCAGAACTTTGTAAACCAAGTCCATCTTGGAGGTGGTCAGAGTATGATTTTGTTTTAGCTATCAATATGGTGCATTGTGAACACAAATGGCTCCAAGCTTACTTCATGTACGCAAAATCCAATTTCGCAGGTCATCAGATGGTTCTGTTCAAAGTGATTATTCCTCATGGCTGCCTTTCCTGGCAGATTTCTACAAAGTATATTGACTGCTTACTTTTTCGTGTCAAGCCCGCAGCAAGACATTTAACAACTTTATCAAACAACTGTATGAATATTTGCACATGGATGTCTCAATTGCTTTTATCTGTTAGTAAATCAGAAAGTGGAATCAGCACTACCACATTTCTCTGTCATGTGTGTAAACCATCTTCTTTTTCATGTTTCTGAAGATGGTCCGTTCAGTTCAGGCTAACTAAAAGACACCCATGTGCCGTGACGCTACATACTTTGGCCTATACAGTAGGATACTTCAAACGGCATGTATCATCAGTACTTGATGTCTCACCCGTTTCATTAGCACATTACATTTCTTCATTACTCCATTTTTACAGCAGCTTTATGATTACATTTTTTTACTTATCTACCTCAGCAGAGATTTCTCCCTGGGCTCCTCGTGTCCACTACCCTGTGGTCAAAAGAATGGCCTCCTAAGCATTATAACTCCATGGAGTGCAACATAATCTATTGTCTCAACAAATGCAAATCAAGTTCTGACTAATATAGTTCCTCAGTCGGTTAATCTAGTCTTCTATCTGCATTACAATTAAAGCAGAACTTATAACAGGAGTTAAAATTCAAACTGCTGTCTTTCTCTTTCCCCCTTTCAGAAATGTAGGTGACTGGCTACATATCAAATCCGCCTTTGCAGTAAATATTTAAAATTTTTTTCTTTAAACTAATCTTTGGTCAGCAGTGCCCTGATATTAATTAATTAACCCATACACCTCCCTCCTTTTAATACATCCAAAAATTTCTACCCAGTCATCTGGATTCTCATTTGCCGTTTCTCTGCCGATTCCTGTTAGGCTGTTGCAATCATTGCAATACCACGCTATTGACGAACCAACCACGGAGGATTGCAAGAACCGCAGCAACCGCTATATTTGCATGTTTTTTTGTTTTTTTTTTCCCTTTTTCTGTAAGGTCATGCCCTTCTTGTTCTACGCCTATATGTGAGATAATGTGTACCAAGCTGATTTCTACAGAGGTTATGTAGATTCATGTTTAGCAAGCCCAAACAAACAGCGAAGGAATTGAGAGATTGACTGAGCGCAGATGATTACCTGCTTCCAACCTTCAGGCCGAGTCATTCGTGAAAATAGCTTGTCATGCTCAAAGAAACCCTGTCTTGGCATTGTCGCATTGCTGGCCAGCTGAGCTTTCTAAGGTCACATTTAAACTTAAATGATTTCAACAGCACCGTGTGCCATCCACCTCTAGATTTCTTTCAGGCAACTGTACGTCTTGGACCCCCAACTCCGTCTCATAGGGTCTCCCAGCAAATCTTCAGTATGTCTCTGCCGCAGCAGTGACATTTCCCACTGTTCTCAAATCAGCTCTGTTATTTCTTAGTGACACTGCAGTGATTTTTCCCTAACAAGTCACTTATTACTTCACTGCCGCAGCAGTGAATCCCCCCCTACAAAAATTTCCAATTTTACTCCCACAGCAGCGATTTCTGACCCATCAACAGTTACAGCACTTGCTTTTACTGTCGTCAGTAGAGCTGCCCATAGCTAAACTAAACTTGATAAAACTCTGCACAGTCATTACATGCAATTGAGTCCTCACTGATAAGAATTGAATTGAATAGTCATTATTGTTTGCTACAGCTGATTTGCAGCGGAACTGGAGTTCTTCTCCTTGACAAATTGCCATCTTTAATTCTGTTGCTTTACTGTCAATCCCGCGAGTCACTTCAGGCAATTTCCATCAGTTAAAGCTCTGTTAAAATGTAGGGGGGCACTTGATTTGACCTGAAATCACTCTTGCAGCAGACAGTCATCATGCTAAGCTCTAATTCTCACTGCCGCAGCAGTGATTTCTTCCACCATTCTCAGAGGTGATTCGACACCAAACTCTATTACTCCCCTACTCGGCAGCAATGTCTCCCACATTCTTGCAGCAGACGTTATACTAACCTCCATTTCTCACTGCTGCAGCAGTGAATTCTTCCACCGGTCTCAGCAGATGTCTAGAGGTCAGTATTTCTTCCAATGGTCTCGGAGGAGTTTCCATACTAAACACTATTTCTCACCTCCGCAGCAATGACATCCCCACCTCTCTTGCAGCAGATGTCATACTAACCTCCATTTCTCACTGCTGCAGCAGTGATTTCTTCCACCGATCTAAGAGCAGGTATACTAAAACTTTTTCTCTTGTAAGCACTTTTTGGGGGGTTGCACTCGGTGCTCAAGCCGAGCCTCGGGGTCGAGCCTCCATTAAGGACAGCAGGCCAAGTTTATTTACCATTGCTCATCAGGACTGGATGGGCAGTCGAACTCATGAAACAAAAATTACATTTATACCAACGGGGCGTTTTACCCCACCTATGGTATTAATGAGAATATATAATGCATTGTGTATTATGAAACCCTTCTAATTGAGATTATATTTTGTAAAGATGTCAAATTCTTGACGGGTTTGCGCTAAAATGTTTGACAACAATTACTGACTGGCATAGACTTAATTCCTTTCAGCCTTGGTCAATCTTTTTTTCCCATTAAGTGAAAGCAAATGGTGATTAAGTCCATCATTCCTTAACATCAGTCCTTAAAGCGTCTGCTAAATAACTAAATGTAAATGTAACATTCAAATGTAGCTTTTTCTTTTTTTTTTTTTATTGTGGGTGACCTCTACCTTTAAATATTTGACAATGTAACAGAAAGCTGATGATTTATTAGAATTTCGTACAACATATTTATTACAATTTTATCGATAATCATGCTTTACAGAAAACACTGAAGACCGCTGAAGCATCAGAAAAAAGAAAAACCCTTCTGAAAATTCTTGAAGAAAGAAAGGCCAAAAAGAGAGAAGCCCCACTTTTTGGAACGGACCCAAAAAGTGAGAGAGAGGAGTTTTCTGATAGTGAAGACGAAGACGATGGTGGTGTGGTACCTCAAAAAAACCATGAAGATTTGCAAAGAATATACCAATACATAAAGAAACAAAGACAAGTCATACTGGAGGAATGGAAAGATAAGTAAGAAAAAAAAATACTAGTTTCCATTTGTTTACAAACATAGCATATAAGAAATTCTTAATAATTAAAGTTCATGATACATTTCAGAATCTTAGTATGAAAATCTAATGACAAAACCTTACATTTTTCCTTTTTCTTGTTCCCTGCAACATTAAAGATGTACTGAATTAGAAAAGGAGAAAAAGGATCTTGTTGCAGAGCTAGCTACATACAGAAGCCTCAACGTTACACTGCAGCAGAGCATAAATGAAGTGCTACAAAGAGCCTTCTCAAAAACAGGTACTGTTCCAAATCATTTACACCACATTCAGAATATTCAGACCCATATTCAGAGATTAATTCACTTTTTTTTGTATTGCAATTTATGTTAAAATGCTTTTTAATGAATGACCTGATGAGTCTGGTCATTCATTAAAAAGCATTTTAACATAGACTCTGAATGGGACATTAAAGGTCATTCACAGAGTTGTCCCTACGCTTCCGATGTCTTGGCTGTTTTGCATATAAAACTGGTTTATATTATATTATAGTATATTATATTATATTATAGAGGAGGAGAAGGGGAAGTGGAGGGATGCCAGAAGAACTGACGCTGGGACGGTGCAATGAGAGCTGCTTATATAGGCTGCTTATATACACTATATATATATAAACTAGTTTTGATATGCAAATAGTCAAGACAACAGAAGCGTAGGGACAACTCTGTGAATGATCTTAAATGTCCCATTCTGAGTTTAGGTCAAAAGTTTACATCACCCTTTCAGAAACTGCAAAATGTTAATTATTTTGCCAAAATAAGAAGGATCATGCAAAATGCATGTTATTATTTATTTAGTAATGACCTGAATAAGATATTTCATAATATAATAATATATAATATAAATATCTAATAATAATAATAAAAATAATAATAATAAACAAAACTATAAACATTAACATGCATTTTGTATGATCACTTTTATTTTGGCAAAATTAACATTTTGCAGATTCTAAAAGGGAGGTGAAAACTTTTGATCTCAACTGTATAGAGAGAGAGAGAGAGAGAGAGAGAGTACAATAATTAATATAGAGAGATATCAATAAAGAGATATAGTATAATAATGCAGGGAGGGGGAGAGAGAGGAGGAGGGGGAGGTAATATACAATAATTAATATAGAGAGATATCAATTAAGAGATGTAGTATAATAATGCATAGAGAGAGAGAGAGAGAGAGAGAGAGATATGAAATTATACTGCATGTACCAGTAATGAAGAGATATTGCACCCAACTAGAATAAGACTTCACTTTTTTTTGTCCCCACCATTGTTTGTTTGGTTGCAGGTTCATCTCTTCTTAATAGACCCTCAAAGCCTTTTGAGAGCACACCTGACGAAAGATCAGATGAACTGCCCAGTAGTCCAGAGGGCAACAGCGCACCTCTGAATAAAAACAACCCTGAATCACCTCTGAGCCTTTATGAAATAAAGGATGGGAAGGTACATTAGTGTAATTGTAAAGCCTTTTACACCATTTGTTTTCACACATCAGAAAGTTCACTTTCCTCCAATAATTGCAATATTATACATATTAGTCTGTATCATGTCATATGTTTTAAACAACCATTTTCTACTCTCTCAGACCCTCAGAATTATTATTTTTTTTCTACCTTTTGTACTTCTCAATGAAAGAGTGAAACAGTTCAATTAAAAGGTGATAATACAGCTTTTGTGCAGCTTTTGTGAGCTATGTTGTTGGGCACTTTCACATTTGAGAATGGGTAACAAATTTTCATCTGGATTGGTCATGGGCCCTGTGTCTCACCTGGTTGCCTGTTTACAGCAACATTGGCCAAAAAGTTGCCCAGTGTAGTGTATCTGTAATGCCACGCTAGCAGAGGGAGCTCTTGCCTAGTAGGGTTGTCACGATACCATAAAAATAACTAACGACACTATACCAGCTGAAGTATCATGATACCAAGTAGTATCACGATACCATGCAGTATTCTGTTAATTTAAAATTCAATTCTACAAAACAAATCAATTTCATATATAAAAAGATGTAAATGAAAATGACTCTGAATACTTCATTAATGTGGATCAATGACTGGCTATTGTTGTCCATGAAATCATGTAAGCAAAAATCTTAGCACTGCATAGAGGCTGTATGAAGTGACATTTGTATGTGGTATTTATATATTTAGACTGTATTTATAATTGTATAAATAATATTTTGAGATTAATGTTTTAAATACAAAACTCTGAATATAGAAATATGTTGGAAAAGAATGTAATATGATGGGAAACTTAAAACCGCCAGCAGGTGGCAGCAAGTGTTCATGATTGAATCACTGAGCTATTAAAGAATTCTTTCAAAACAGCTGAATCCTTCAGGAGCGAATCAAATGACTGTTTTTATGAATGGCTTAGTCTATCAGTGATTCGCCCAAGCCAACGCGGATTAGTATTCGAACACGGAAACGAAACAAAAACAGCACTCTTAACTCTTGCTTGTGTCATATTGCTGAACTGTCAGGAGCATTTTTGCTAACATATCTTAAAATTTCCAAGTTAGCAGCTTGTATATTAAAACGTATTCATTTAAAATGTTAAAATATGAATGAATGAATGAAGGAATGAATGAAGTGCAAAGCCGTTATAATGAATGGAATTGCATCCGTGATTGCAAAGATGCTTCCAGAAATAAATTATTACACTTGTTCTAAAAGTGGGCAAATGAATAAAACTGTGAGAGTACTTTCTTGTAAGATATTATGATGTTGAATAAGTGGTTCTTCAGCTGCAATTTTTTTTAAATAACATCAGATGGTCTGAATCCCTCTTTTCTGATAAACTGCAGCATGAACAACGACGTGCATTCTAAACTGAACTGAAACGTCAGGAAACACTGAATACCACATAAAGCGTATACACTGCATGTACTACACAAAGCACAGCAGAAAGACATTTTGCCAATCAACTTGTAATATTTCTGCTGGCGTGCATGTTCAAATAAATGTTTTAAACAGTGATCCTGCCGTGCATACAACATATCTTACGCTACTACCGTATGGACAATACTACCGTTTAAAAAATGCAATGGCACCGCAGATATTTTTAAGCTTTAGTATTGCGATACGTCCATAGTACCGGGATATTGTGCAACCCTATCGCCTAGTACTGTCTGTAACCCCCCCCTTCTGCTTCCTCTATGGTGACTTCCTGTTTGGCAGCCATATAAAGAAGGCCATGCCAAACAGACCCTTGCGAAGTATTGTTTTGCTCTACCAAGCATTTTCCCTGTTTACATTGCCTTGTTTTATTGTTTTTTTCATTTACATTGCCTTGTTTTATTGTTTTTGTCATTGTCATTGCCTAGTTTCATTGCCTAGTTTCATAGCCTTGTTTATTTTTTACTTTGGACTGTTCACTGGTATGTTGACCTTTTTGCCTGTTTTTGGATTGCGCTTTTGTCTTTCCCTGGATATCACGGTTTGTTTTGAGATTGACCCTGCCTGTTTGACCACGTTGTGTTTTAATAAATCTCGCACTTGGATCTCTCTACACTCCGTCAAGGTAATCGCTCTATTGAGGATTATGTATCTGACTTTTGCAAACTTTACCATCATGTGGACTGTAAGGAAAGTTTCTTAAAAGACATTTTTTACTTTGGTTTGAGAAAAGACATTTCATGCAAAATGCCATGCAATACCCTTCACTGGTCCCTTGTGCGTTATATTGATTGCCTTGCTTTTGAGTAGCTCTGCATTTACTGTGGGGATCGCTGATGAGGAAACCTGCTATCCTCTAGTATCTGCCACACCAAGTGTTTGCACGTCATGTCTGGAATTATTCAAGTCACGTCAGAGTCTACTAAGCCTGTTCATGCCATGCCTGCCAAGCCAAAGTTGACTCATGTCATGCCTGTCAAGCCAGGGCTCTCTCACACCATGCCCGCCAAGCCAAAGCCTGGTCGCTCCAGGGCCTGCTCACGTCACGTCTTCTACACCAATGCCTGCTCGCAACACACCCGCCAAGCCAGGGCTTGTTCAGGGCATGCTGACCGCTCAAGAGCCTCATTACAAGATGGCTGTTATCCCAAGGTCTGTTCACAAGATGGCTGCCATTCCAGAACCTGTTTGCAAGATGGCCGCCACTCAAGAGTATCTCTTCAAGATGGCACCATGCCTGCATCCTCCGCCAAAATGGCCACCATGCCTGTTCCTCGCCATGCCAAGGCCGTCCTATCAAAATCTCGTCCTGTCACATCTGATCTCAGAGGCCTTGTCTGTCCAAGAGTCTGCTCCAGAGGCCACTCTTGTCCATAAGTTTGCGTCTGTGCCTCCAGAGGTGGCGGCTTCGGCTGCAGAACCTCCCAAGAAGGTGGTGTTCACAGCAGAAAATACAGAGGTGTCAGCTTTCGCTGTAGAACCTCCCGAGGTAGTGGCACCTGCTGCTGTGTCCCCAGAGGTGATGGCGGCCTGCTGCAGTTTCTCCAGAGGTGGCGACACATGTTGCAGAACCTCCAAGGTGGCGGCACTTGCTTCAGCTCCTTGCATGATGGTGGCGCCTAGCAATAGACTCACACCCAGTCAAGAACCCTGTATCTGGTCAGTAACGGTCACAGAGACAGTCAATGAAGTCTTGTCCTGTCCGAAACCAGCCATGGAGGCCACCTTTGAACTCTCTGTCCGCCAAGTCACAGGCAATAAGGTTGTTCATGAACTCTCTACCTGTCCTTTCCCGGCCAAGAAGGCCAGTCCCGAACCCTCTCATTGTCCAACCACGGTCCAAAGGAGTTCACCTGCCTCGTTAGCCCCACGTTGGTGGATATCTGCTCTGCTGTGGAAGTCATCTGTTCCGCTGTGGGGATCTTTGTTCCTGTCTGCTCTGCTATGCTGGTCACCAGCTCCACCCGGGATTCCTGCCCTGCCAGCTCAGCCATGCTCTTCTGCTCCACTGCGGCAGTCACCAGCTCCAACTTTTCCACTGTAGTGGTCTTCTGCTCCACCATGGCTCCCTGCCCTGCCATGGTGCTCTGCTCTGCTCTGCTGTGATTGGGAGATGTAGCTGTATAAGAGGCCCAACTCCTGCTGCAGAAAATATCCCCCCAAAACATGACCTTCTCCCACCTCTTTATGCACTAGGGCTGTAGTCTTTCCCCAGTTGGATGCTAAACAAAATCTTTCCTATTAGACCCAAATAAATTAAAACTTGCTTTCCTCACTGAACTGAACTCTAGATTAGTTCTTCTCTCTCCATGCAACATGCTCCTGTCACATCCAGAAGAGGACAAGATGAGTAAAGGTTGTACAAGCTTCTTTATTCCACAAAATAGATGGCCATCTCAACAGGGTATGTATCAGCAAAACCGTTTAAGGAAGCTTACAAAAGAAGACATAAGTCCTTATCTCTTTCTTGCAGGTAAGTACATACAAACTCAGAAGTCCATTGTAACAAATCCAAATGGAAGGAAACAGTCCAGGAGAAACAGGATCCACATGGTGAGTAAAGGGCACAATGGATAGCATGAGTGAATGAGGTAAATAGTCCTTTCATGTGGTACAGGAAAGTAGATATAGGTGTTGATGATCAGTAATCAGGTGATTGTGAATGGGTGAAAACGGATGGTGTGGCAGGTGAGTCTGTGACAGTACCCCAAGGGCTTCTCCTGGCGCAGGTGACCGACGGGACCAGATCGATCTGGGTGGAGCTGATGGAAGTCATTGAGGAGAAATGGGTCCACGATGTCATCCCTGTCCATCCATGATCTCTCCTCTGGACCGTACCCCTCCCAATCAACAAGGTATTGCAGACAGCCACCTGAGATGGTCTCGGTGGTGTCTGTTTCATGTGGTGGCAATGTTCGGGCAGGTTCCGGGAGAAGATGAGCTTGACAATTTACACGATCACGAAGCAGTGGAGGTGTGACACTGTCACATAAGAGACATGTTTTACCGCATGTTTTACTCATACGTCTTTTAGTATGGCGTAACACATTTAGTGTCCTGTTTACTCCCGGAACACCTCATCATGAATACCTGGAAGACCAAGGGTGAGTTGGAGAAGCCATACATCATCAACCGATATTCAAAGTGGCCCGGTGGTGTTACGAGTGTAGTCTTCCATTTATCACCCTCGGGGATCTAAATGAGGTACTTGACTGCCTGCAATTCAGGATCCAGTAATCAATGCAGGGCCACAAGCTTCCTTTCCTAATAGTACCAACAAAAAAGACGAGTTGACCAATGATGGAAAAATTGCTGTCTGACTAAACACCTCTTTGAAGTGGGTGACAAAGACAGTCAGCGAGCTGGTTATCAGGCAGTTTGCATCCCATGTGGATTGTGCCCATTGCACTCTGTCCAGTCTACAGCAAAATTATGTAAGCATTCTAATCCGGCTTGCTGGGAAATAGCTGCATCTCAAAGAAGAGGAAGTAATGTGGGAAAAATCTGCTGCATTCCTCTGCCTCACCAGAGTATGTCATCGAATGGGCCATGGGTCTGGCAGAAGCAGATGTTGAAGGTGAGAGGTTGAAGGGATTGGTAAATTGTTTGCACAAGCTCAATCAGTGGGTTTGGGTTCTGATCGTAGATTGGATGTTGTTGGTCTGGTCTTCTGTCAGCAAAGAGGAGGAGGTAACCCAGGTAAATGAAGGCCTCACAGAGTTTTATTTAAAGGCATCAGGAGAGAAGCAAGCAATGATCACAGGTGAGACAATGAAGATAATCTTGACAAGACACTTAGCTGAATAGTAACTTGTAACAATGGGTTAATTTGCAGGGTGAGGGTGAGGCTGAGACAATGTGCAGGTGGAAATCTGAAGATGGCTGTTGATCTGGAGAGATGTGAGGAGGTAAGTAGTCAGGTAAGTTGCTGCAAGCTAGTGAACAACAAGACTAGACTGATGTGGTGATGGGAACATGGCATTTTACTGCGACTTTAGTGTTGACAGGTGAAATGCTTTAGAATTCGGTGATTCTGGTGGGTGGAGCTGGAGGATCTGGTGTTACTGGTTACTCTGTGGCCCCGTCCACACAGAGACGCATTTAACAGTATATGGCAAAAAATTTTATTGTATAGGCGTTTTGTCCAGACGGACCGGCATTTTGGGAGAGTGAAAACACAATTTTTTATGAATCTGAAAACAACGCCGTTGCATTTTCGTGTGTACTGTCAATCCAAATATTTTGTGAAATGATGTCATCACCCCACATCTCACCCCTTGTCTGACACCACTATGTCATGTGACATCTAAAAGACATATATATATATATATATATATATATATATATATATATATATATATATATATATATATATTTTTTTTTTTTTTTTTTAGAGAGTTTGCTTATCTGCAATATGTCTCTAGGATTTTTTTCTAGTAATTTGTGGTAGTAGCCTATTTATTCATTTTAAATGCAGGTTATAGATCATTACGTACTGTATGCGTTAGAAAAATTGTCACAGCTTTTCAGTGCATAAATAGTTGATCCCTAGTATGTAGTAATATGTAGTGAGATCCCTAGAAGAAAACATAAGTTCAGAAGGTAATATGGCCCCTTTAAGAGTGTTTTCCCCATAGGCTTTTTTTAGGATTTGCTGTTTAGTTGTCACTGCTGTCTTTCCCTTTATAATTGTTCTTTTTATATATAATATGTTTATTTTTGTTGTGGTGTGTTGTGAATTTGTGATTCTTATATGTTGAGATTCAGTGTTTGTAATTGAGCTGGTGCTCTTTTAAGTGGGCTGTATTCTCGATTTAATGGTCAGTTTTCTGAATAACAACAGCACAGTGACAGAATCAGTGCAGAGGTGGAGGAGAGACACATCACAGTCATCAACGCTCACCTGCTCCAGCCGAATTTCCCACAGGGAGTGATAATACAGGAAGTAAAAGACTGTGTATATCACTCTACTCCAGGACCTCATGTGTTTGTACTTGTACTGCAGTATAATGACTTCAGTGAGGAGGACAGACAGTGAGTGAAATATGTGCTGAACCTCTTCATTTACCATGCCATGAAACACACTATAGTGCTGACTACTGATGAACAGACATGTGGGTACGTGTATCTGTCTGATAAAAGCACAAATAATGCTATTCATGATTTAATAAAGGATTGTGGAGGAGGACATCTGTAGTTTGATACAGGAAACACAGGATGGCGCTCTAAAATGTTCAGAAGGATAGAGAAGATACTTGAGGAAGAACGTGAAGAATATCTCATCGTGAATGAGGATGAAGAGGAGGAGGATTCTGGTCTCAATGATAGCACAAAAACAGAACATAAAAGAGAAGGTCTGTCAAAGTCTTTTCAACCTCTAAGAATATGATTGTGAACATTTTTTTTTCTTTTATTCAAGTGTTGAAGAGACAGGAAATAGCAGAGAGAAGATGAGGAGCCCTACTGTGTGACTTGAACTACTATTTATTCTTTTTAATTAGTTTAGTTTTGGTTGAAAAGCAAAAAACAAATAAAAAAAGATATTTTTGAATAGGGTATTATAGCAGACAGAAAGACAAAGAAAAAATGTTCAGACACAGTTTGAGTAATACTGTCACTGTTCAGCCAGTAAGTTAAAGAAAGATTTCCAGTGAAAATAAAGCCCTTAACTTTCAATATAATTGTGGTTCCCGCTGGCGCGAGACAGGGGGAGCCACAGAGACCGCATTTGTGACAATAATACATATGACAGTGCATGTGGCAAAGAGGTTTGCATACTTGAGCTAAAGAAAGAAGGTTGTTCTAGAAATGCAAACTTTTGTAAAATTCTGTGTTTGTAATTACAACAAACAGTTGTGTGTGTATGTGAGATCAGGATGACTTGTTTTTTCTCTTATTTAATTCTCAAATGTTATACCTATCTAGGCAATACACTGGAATACTGCAATACGTTTGGAAACCACCCCTATTAGTCAAACACATTTTTTTTATTTTTATTTTTTATATTTATTATTTTTAATTATTACACCCTCATTGGGGGCTAAGAACCCCCTAAAATGAAAATCCTAGAATTGCTCTTGACCCAGGTGTTTTTACTCCTATTCAACAAATGTGAAAAATATTTTTTTTATTGTGAAGGTTTGGAATGGAAGTATTGGTATCTTGAAACAGGATGTGATAGGATGTGTACAAGTAATTAGCGCTCCGACTGAGCATGGTTACTCCCAAGGTTTTTTTCCTCTATTTCTGTCATCGACGGATGTTTGTCCTTAACAAAATAATAAACCTTTCAGAGTTTATTAATGAATGTCTTGGCTCAGGAACAGTACATGATTTTTTAAAACATGCCTCCATCCAACCCCTTCTTAAACAGCCAAATTTAGATCCTGCAGTTTTATCTAATTTTAGACCTATGTCTACATTGTATTTCATCTCTAAAATATTAGAGAAGGCAGTCTTTCAGCAAATGTACAATTTCTTAGAAGAAAGTAAGGTTTTTAAAAGTATTTCAATCAGGGTTTCGAAAATATCATTCTATAGAAACTGCACTTGGTAGGGTGATAAATGATGTACTGCTGACTTGTGATACTGCACTGTAAAACAAAAATTCCGTAAAAAAACGGAAAAAGTACTGGCAGCTCATTACCTGGACTTTGTACCGTAAATTTACAGTCTGTTAATTTACAGTCTGCCACCGGTAAAAAAACAGGACTTTTTCTGTTTTAATGGTGTATTTATATATTTATATATATATAAAGCAAATAAATCCAGCGCAGTATACAAATTGAACATGGTTTATTTTTACTTCATGTAAACATTCTTAAAAGTGCATTCAATGACACTTATTTGCCTTAAGTGGGTTAGGACTAAACAATATCAAATACTCAATTCATTTAACAATGTGTCAACTCAGGCAAAATGCCTGTATTGTAAAAGACAGTTTAACTTTAAACAGTAACAGACAGAATTAAAAAAAAAAAAAAAAGAAAACATGAGCATCTGTACAATACAGGTGTTTTACTAAAAAGTGGTCACAAAATGTAAACTTCAAACTGTAAAACAGTCAAGATTCAAAACTTTTTTTTTCTTATAAGAGAAAACAGTATTGTTCAGAGGGATAGTTCACACAAAAATGTTAATTCAGTCAATTACTCAGCCTCATACCATTCCAAACCCATAAGACTTTCATTTATTTTTAGAACACAAATTAAGAGTATTTTTAGTTAAATATGGGTACTTTCTGTCCCTCTATTGATTGTCTATGCAACTACCATTTACAAGGTCCAGAAAGTATGCGTAAAGTATGTGACTCCAGTGGCTTGACAACAGAATTTTGAAGTTCATTGTAACAGAAATATCATTGAAGTGATGCAATTCATTATAGGGGATGTATTATTTCCCATTTAACTGCATGTTTAATGCAAGTGCCATTTTTTTTTTTTTTTTTTTTCAATTTAAAAACTCAAATATTACATGGATTTTCAAAATTGTTCATGCAAGAGTCTTGGAGGAATGCATAGCCACTTGGTTGCCTTCATCTCAAACCACGTTCAGGATTTCTTCACAGGAAAATTCTAAAAGAAATGGATATGACAAAAAAATGAAATGAATTAAACTGAACTACACAGTAATATGCAGGTTGGAGTGGAAAAGTAGTCATACAGTATTTTAAGTTCATTAAATCAACTGCAATCCATAATACTTTCCAATTGTTTACACACTTAACTTACATTTCCAATAGTCTCCATTTGCATCGGTCATATGAGCTTGTCAAATCAACTATGTCCTAAAATATACTTCATTATTTTTTAACTAAAACAGCAACACGACCAAATGCTTCATACACTTTTTATAACATACGTGTTGCTTACTTCTGTATGAACTCCAGAGTAAGTGCCGCCGCCTCTGGGTATTTTGTAGCTCACAACCACAACAGGAAAGAAGATTTGTTCATTAACTTCTCAAACGACAGCAATCTTGAACTGCCCATCACCTTAAACAAAAAAAGACATTACAAAATGACCATATACGTAACGACAAGCATCTTTGAACACCTTTGAAGGCGTGTTCAGCAAACAACTTCACATTGTTGTAAAATTCAACAGAATAAATGACTCAAAGACTCAATTTCTTTTCAATATTGAACACTAATGTTAAATGAAACAGAATACAAACCCACCTGGTTGCCTTCATCTCAACCCTCATTTAGGATTTCTTCACAGGAAAACTCTAAAAGAAATGTCTTAGCCAATTTTGCTTTAACATACTTTATTTGAGGTTTCCAACATAACTTATAATCTAAAATTACACCAAATTTATTTCCATATACTCTTTCTATATTTTTATTATCAATTTTCAATTCAATTTGAGGATTTGTTTTATATCTTCCAAATAACATAATCTTAGTTTTACTTTTTATAACAATTTATTTACATCAAACCAATGTTTTAATTTATTCATTTCAATTGTCATAACCTTCAAAAGCTGTTGTAAATTATCACCAGAACAAAAAATATTTGTATCATCTGCACATAAAATAAATTTTAGTATATTTGATACTCTACACATATCATTAATATACATTATAAACAGTTTTGGACCTAAAACTGATCCTTGAGGTACACCACAAGTTATGTTCATATATACAGATTTATGTTCACCAATTTCTACAAACTGTTTCCTGTTTGTCAGATAACTACTCACCCAGTCCAAACCCACCCCTCTAATACCATATCTCTCTAGTTTTTGTAATAAAATATTGTGATTTATGGTATCAAAAGCTTTCTTTAAATCTATGACAATTCCTACTACATGTTTCTTTTTATCTATACCATTTGTAATTTCCTCAATTAATTCCATTAGTGCTAAAGTTGTTGCTCTATTTGTCCGAAATCCATATTGACTATCAACTAGAAGATTATGTGTTTCAATAAAATTATCAAGTCTTTCTATAAAAAGTTTTTCAAGAACTTTGGAGAACTGGGGGAGTATAGAAACAGGTCTATAATTTGTAAAGTAATGTCTGTCCCCGTTTTTATATAATGGTGCTATTTTTGCAACTTTCATTTTATTTGGAAATTTACCAGATTGAAAAGACAAATTAAAGATGTAAGTTAATGGATCCACAATCTCTTCAATAACTTTTTTTTAATTATAATCATATCAATATTATTCCAGTCAAGAGAGGATTTACTTTTACATTTTCTTACACTATCTATTATCTCCTCTCGATCCACTGCTCTGAGAAAAATAGAGCTTGAATTTCGATCCAAAAATCATCCACCTCTTCTATTGTTTCTGAGTCATCTATTGTTTTTACCAAATCTGGTCCCATGTTTACAAAGAATTTATTGAATCCATTAACCACATCTTTCCTATTATTTATTATGCTATCATTATCAATATAATACTCTGGGTAACATATATTATTCTCAACTCCATTTCTAATGATATTATTTAATACATTCCATAAACCTTTCATATTATTTGTATTATAATCTATTTTTTTTATTATAGTATTCCTTCTTACATATTCTCATAATATTAATTAATTTATTTTTATACTTTTTATATTTATTCTCTGCTTCTGGAGTACGAGAGTTGATGAATTGTCTATAAAGTGTATTTTTCTTCTTACAAGCATTTAATAAACCCTTCGTAATCCATGGACTATTTCTTTGCCTTTTTGTATCAATGTGTATTGTTTAACAGGACAATTTTTTCCATCCAATGATGTAAAAATCTTTGAGAATCCATTATATGCTTTATCAACATCATCTTCTTCGTATACTATTTTCCAATTTTGTCTATGTAATTCCTTCTTAAATGCATTTATATTTTCTAAGGATCTTATACTTTTATATTTAAACAATTTTTTTCTTTAAGATTCCTATGCTTACAGTGGTAGACAATAAAAACAGGTAAATGATCACTAATATCACTATATAGTAAACTACTTTTTATGTTATTCTCCATAATGTTTGTAAATATATTGTCTATCAATGTAGCACTATGACATGTGATTCTACTTGGTCTGTTGATTGTTGGATATAAACCCATACTATACATTATATTTATGAAATCTTCTGTCCTTTTATGCAGTTTTGGATTCAGTAAATCGATGTTAAAATCTTCACATATAAACACAGTCTTTTGTACTGTTTTTGTAAACATTTTTTCTATCCACTCATTAAATATTTCAATATGTGAACCAGGAGTTCTATATATACAACTCACTATAATATTTTTTGTCCTTTCCATACAAATTTCAACAGTAATACATTCCAACAAATCATCAACGACTTCTGTCATTTTCTCCACCACCTTATACTTCACTCTATTGTCCACATATATCATCACTCCTCCTCCACTTCTATTCATTCTGTTTTTATAATTTAATTCATAACCATCAATCACAAAATCCACACGTTTCTCAGTATTAATCCAAGTCTCCGATATTGCTATGATATTGAAATGATTCTTAAATTGTCTCAGATATTCTATAATACTCTGGAAGTTGGCATATAAACTTCTACTATTAAAGTGGATCATTGATATATTACGTTCTGATTGGAAAGTTATATTGAATTGAAAATTAAATACAGCTGTTTTTAATATTCATAAATAAATTGTTTACAGGATCGATGTTATTTTCAATATCCTGCATTTTATATTCTGTATATGCAAAATATACTTATATAATATATATATACTTATAATAATATAATATATTATTATAATTCTGTTTATTTTTATTGACTACTGGGTTTACTGCATTACCTTGCACTCATTTAACTCATTTATATTTATCCAGCTCCTCCAACTGCCTAATGACTAACACTTTGGCTTGTTCTGGCGTTCCATTCAGCTTAATAAATATTTTACAACATGTAGTCCATGTTGATTGTATTTTCTTCTGTCTTCTGAGGAGTCGGGCCTGTCTGGCAATGTCAGCATTTTTCTTAGTCAAGTGTTCATTCAAATACACATCTGTGCCCTTCAATCATCTTTCCTGTTTCAACAACTCAGTTGTATGCTTCCTATTAGCAAAGCGAACAATTATGGCTGGTCTATCTGTTTTAAGTCTCCGTGGGAGTAAATGACATGCCTCAATGTTACTCCTATCCAACTCAATCCCCTTTGAGTGAAGGAATGCCGTCACCTGTTGCTCCACCGTTGTATCGTCCTCCTCGCTCGTCTCCCCTTCATTCAGCGTCGTCACCGCCCGGGCATATGAACGTGGTTTTATCTCCAAGCCGGTGACTATGATATCATTCATTCTGGTATATTGTTCCACACAGTTTTCCAGCAACATAATCCGCTTGTCCTTCTCGATGTTTTGTAGCCTCAAGGCTTTCACTTCCTCTAACAGCAGAAACCTCCTCCGTCAACATATCAAGCGATCGCTTAATGCAATCAACCTCCTCGGCCTGTGTGTGAAGCTTTTTAGGGGGCATAGCGTCTCGTTATCTTAACAGCACAAATCCCCGATTCGAATACGGCGCGTTCTCTCAACGGTGTTCTCTCAACCAGCAGCTGTTATGTGTAAAAATGCTTTTTCTATGTTAAGGTTTGACTGTAGTAATAATAATGCAAAAACTGAGACTTTACATCAACTTTTCAAACAAAAAATATTTAAAATATGACAAATAGTAGTATTTGAGAATGTCTGAATAAATATCCAAATCCATAACCTAATAAAAGTAAGCAACTGTGTAAAAACTTTAAGCCTCTCTTGAAGCATCTTTGAGATGTTGCCACAGTTCTTCTGGATTTAGTCTGTCTCAGTTTGTTCTTTTTCTTCATGTCATTCCAGACGAACTGAAAGATGATGAGATCAGATCTCTGTGTGGAGCACTGGCTGTTGTCAGACTCCTTGTGCAAATAATCTGACCAGATTATTAAAATTAATGGCAAAATGAATGTTTGGAAATGTAAACTGATATTTCCTACTGACACACTACAGCAAAAGATAGAAATAACTGACCATAAACCATTTTTAGCTTGTGAAAATACTAATGGAAAAAGATTTTTGCACAGTACTATATGGAACAAAAATATATTACATTTATTTTATTGAAAAAAAAAAAAAAAAAAGTTACATTTCAGGTGTTCAGTCACTTTTGACCATGAAGAGCGCAAGTGTACCTCACAAATGAGGAGCATCAGAAGGTTAAAGCTTTAAAGTGACTGTAAGCTGGAGATACTAAAGTGAATTGATGTCTAACAATTTAAAGATTTATTTATTTAAATCAATGATATTTAGATTTAATTTAGTCAGATTTTGCTTTACAGCTAAGCTTTAGTTCGTTTGAATAAGGAATAACATATTGTATTTAGGGATTTATGTTGTTTAGGTCGTTTCTAGAATAAATGATTAATCATCTGATTGTGACATTTTCATTATGTTTCTAGACTTTCAGACTGCAGTATCACTGAAGAAGGTTATAAAGCTCTGGCTTCAGCTCTGAGATCAAACCCTTCACACCTGATAGAGCTGGATCTCACAGGAAATGATCCTGGACAATCAGGAGTGAAGGAGCTCAGTGATTTACTACAGGATCCAAACTGTCAACTCAAGACACTGAGGTGAGAGATGATGAAATAATGCAAAATAAATTATAAGCATGTAAATAATTTATATTATATTATATTATATTATTTCACTAAGTTACACAATTTGTAGCTTCAAAAATATTTAAAATGATCAAACTTGAAAGATCAGATGCTGCAGCTGCTGTTGTTTTGATGATAAATGTCAACACAGTTTAGTTGTGTTAGAAGTTATAGGTTAATCAGACATTTTGGGTCACTAGATGTGCTGGTATTCAGCACATTATATAACAGACCACAAACATGTATTGTGTGTCAGGAGAGGACTGGTGATAATTCAACACACACAAATATGTCTGAACCTGCAGTTTCTCTCATAATGAGCAGAATTACTGTTGCATCAACACAGACATCAGTTAAATAAAACTATTCAGAGATGGTCTAAACTCAGATCATGTTCCCTGTTATTGGATCAGCAATCCAGTGTTTGGTGAATTCTGCTACATAATAATAGGAAGAGCCGACATCAAAAGATCAACAAAATATATCGTTATGGATACTTAGCTGTCGCAAATCTCCTGCTTAAAAGCCAGAAAGATTTTAAGATTTTTGAGAATCATAATGTAGTTTCTTTTAAAGAATTTACTTTTGACTTTTTGTCTTATATATTTGTATATTTAAATGCTTAGCTCTTAAAACTTGAATTAGAACTTTTTGTTACAAACAATGTTTGATAATCTTGCACATTGAGTTGATTCCTGTTTTATCTTCTCTTCTGCAGATTTTGGGTCCTGCTGCAGATGAAGCCTGTCAGTATGTGACTGGAATTGTGGGTAAAAACCCGTTACTCCTGAGAGAGCTGAATCTGAGTGAACATGAACTAGGAGACACACGAGTGAATCAGATCGCTGCTCTACTGCAGGATAAACACTGTCAACTCAACACACTGAAGTGAGTATCTTACATCATTTCACATGACTAGTAATGTTACAGTAGTATATTTTAATTCTCCTTTGAGTCTGACCCCACATTATAAAGCTTTAAGAGCCAGGACATTTTTTAATATAGCTAATTATATTTGTCTGAAAAGAGATTCATATACATCTAGGATGGCTTGAGGTGAGTAAATCATGGGGTCATTTTCATTTTTGGGTGAACTACCCCTTTAAGTGCACAGAGGTTAGAGAACATAATGTGAACAGATTAGAAATAGCCAGTATCTTATAAATACACTAAGTATTTACCATTGTTTGCTTTTAATTCAGCTTCCAGCCTTCTTACAATAGATTCATACTAACTTTCGAATAGACTTCAGTTAAATTTTGTCTCTCACTTCTGCTGTGACTGCTGAATGTGATCATGTTTAATGACTACAAACTGAGGATTGAAGACCAATTTAAAAACATTGACCACCAATGAATGTGGACAGGCATCCATGCCCTCACATACTGAAAGAAAGGGCACCTATAATGCAAAATCCACTTTTCCATGATGTTTGGACATAAATGTGTTGGCAGTGTGTGAACACAACCACCCTACAATGATAAAAATCCATCCACTCCTTATTTTTTAATCCCCATTAAAACAAATCAGTCTCATTAGTCCTGCTGTTTTGATTCTCAGAGCAGTGTGATGTCACATTGTTTAGGCTCCGCCCATAGCTGATGACTGACAGTCCTGCATTACCGTAGTATTCGCTCTCAGTGTGTTGTTTGGTTGTATTATAGATATGTATAGGTAGATGCCACATTCGATCACTCCAGATATGTTGTCATTACGTCCGCCATCTTGAAATGTTGAACATGTTGGTTTGTGGTTTTAATATTAACTCAGTATTACAGGTTTTTAAACTAAAGTGTCTTTTAAATGCCTTGTTAGCTAACAGTGTCATCTTGTTTTATTGTGTTTAGCAAAAGCATCTTCTGAAGTCTAATATAGATATAAATATTCATACATGCATATAACTGCAGTTGCACCGGCTCTCAGGTGTTTACAAACATTCCTATATGGCGGACGTCTTACATATAGCAGCCCTTGTGATCTTTAATGAAAATAATTATCTTTTTCCCTCACAAAAGCATTTTTTCTCTCGTCTGATGATGTGAGGGTGGTAAATCCTGTCAATCACATGAGATCACAGCAATAACAAACAATTATTCATCTTTTCATCCGAAATTCCCGACCTGCATTTTGTCTTGTTCAGAAAGCTGTTTCACTTAGACATGCATCACAATAATAAAAGAAAAATCGCAAAGTGTTGTATTTGTTGACTGTAAACTACAATCTTAAAATGTGTTGAAGTAAATTTTGATTTATGAACAGAATTTTCTTGATTTGTTACATTTAAAATTTTTACGTTTAATGTTATTTTAAAGGGGTTCTATAGTTGATCCTGTACCTTAATTACAAATCACAAACCTTTTTTATATTTTTGGTCTGACTAAAGATTCTCCAGGCTTGAAATGTAACTAGTATCCTAAAGATTTTTTTTTTTTTTTACTTTATTGATGTATGATTATTTATTTACTTATATCGTTTTTAGGTTTTAGCAACATATTATTTATTGCACTGTATGGTGTTTACTCATGATTAATTTAACTCACACATGAACAACATGTTTGATTTATTCTCTTTTCTCTTTCTGTCTTCAGTCTGTTTTATTGCAGAATTACAGAGGAACAGTGTCTCATCCTGACTTCAGCTCTGAAATCAAACCCATCACACCTGAGAGAACTGAACCTGAGCTTGAATGAACTAGGAGACTCTGGAGTGAAAAACCTCAGTGATCTACTGATGAACACACAATTCAAGCTGGAGAAACTACAGTTAGTATCATTATACTGTACAGCAGTGACAGTGAGATTAAAGATTACTGTTTACTTTCATAAAGTCTCTGTGAAATTAAAGTTGACAGTTATTATTTTTATGGAATATTGACTTGATTTATCCGTGCACATAATGTATTTACAATTTATGTGCCCTTATGATCTTTTATCTAAATAACTTTCTCCCTCACAACAACATCTCTTCTTTCCTGTGATGATGAAGCAGGAAAATCTGTCAATCACTGGAGATCACAGTAATAACAAATGACAGCAATGCAATTAATTAATGGCCCAAATTAAATCCAGCCATACATTTTTTTTTCTTGCATTCACTCAGACATACTGTACAATAAAGAAAGACAATTGCAAAAAAAAAAAGAAAAAAAAAAAGTTTATCGATGATAAAGTACTCTTAAAATGTTGTGAGGTAAATTGTAATTCAGAAACAGAATTGTCTTGATTTCTCACATTTAAACTCAATTTTCACATTTTTAATGTTATTTGTAAGTATTTCTATAGTTGATCCTAGATCTTAATCTACTTGGTTAATCTTTTTTAATTTACTCACATGAACTTGACACTTGTCTGATTCATTGTCTTTTCTCTTTCTGTCTTCAGTCTGTGTGATTGCAGTATTACGGAGAAACAGTGTCTCATCCTGACTTCAGCTCTGAAATCAAACCCATCACACCTGAGAGAACTGAACCTGAGCTGGAATAAACTAGGAGAATCTGGAGTGAAAAACCTCAGTGATCTACTGATGAACACACAATTCAAGCTGGAGAAACTAGAGTTAGTATCATTATACTGTACAGCAGTGACAGTGAGATTAATTTACTGTTCAGTTTATTTTAAGTGTTTTGTGTGTGTTTGTGACTGTACACTCAACACATATTTTGGCTCTTGTTCATTGTAATTGAAATGAGCTAAAGTAACATGTTTTTGAGCATTCTGTAACAATTTAATAGTGTTCACTCCACCTAATATATTTAAAATTGAAACTAATTTAATGTATCTGTGTTTAAACTACATTAATATTTTTTTTGTTTGACATAACTAACTAAGCAGTGGATTTGTAGTTCACAGCATGATTTGCAAAGAACTGCATGATTGTAGTTAGGAATGAAGTGTTATTTGATGTGTTTTTTTTTGTAAAGGGAAATACATGTTAGTGTTTAATGTTCAGTTATGCTGGACAGTTTCTGTAATGTTGTTGAATTTTGTGGTTCCCATTATGCAGAAGAGTGACGTTTGTGTTTAGACTGTGACTCTTGAGTAATAGATATTCAAATGTCAGTAGTGACACCAGTTTTTTTTTATATTCATTATTGTGTGTAATTATGAGTGAAACTGCTTGTTTAAAAAAATAATAATACTATTAAATAGACCTCAGTGAATAAATAAATAAATAAATAAATAAATAAATAGTCATTTGTTCCCTCATAAGATTTTGTTTGACAAATGTAGTTGAGCTAACCCAAACTAGTGTAGATTAATTTAATATAAACCAGCTAAATTGTGTTGACCCAACTAAGCAATTTTCATTTGAATTAAATATATGAAATTGTAAAAAAAATTCTTTAGTAAAATTAAATAAGCATAACTAGTTTATTTTTTGACTGTATGGCATTTATTTATGATGTATTTATTCACACATAAACTTTACATTGATCTGATTCATTGTCTTTTCTCTTTCTGTCTTCAGTCTGTGTGATTGCAGTATTACAGAGAAACAGTGTCTCATCCTGACTTCAGCTCTGAAATCAAACCCATCACACCTGAGAGAACTGGACCTGAACTGGAATCAAATAAAAAACACAGGAGTGAATCACTTATGTGACGTACTGAAGGATTCACACTGTAAACTGGAGAGATTGAGGTCAGTAACATTCACATACAAGAATCAAAATGATTAAAATCACTTCAACAGTTTAAACCAAAACACTTTATACTCAAAATCTCATGATGAGTCTGAGTTCACATTATATTTGTGAAAAATTCTTCTCCTTAATGATTTGTTTGTAAGATGATCTTTCTCTGTTTGTCTCTTTCTAGTCTTCATAACTGTGGAATTACAGATGTTTCTTCTTTAACTCAGTCTTTGACAAACACAAAAGCACTGCAGTTTCTAAAAGAGCTTAATCTGAGGAAGAATATGATTGGAGACTCAAAGCAGCAGCTCATTGATGTGCTACGAGACTCAAACTGTAAACTGAGGTGAGTAAACTTCACTTTCTGATATTAAAGAGATTCATTTACCTCTAATATGTGAACAAATATATACTTTCAAATATTTGTGAAAACAGTTGATCAAATTAGCATCAAGCTTTATTTCAAAGGGTTTGTGTCAGAATGAAATGTAAAGTTGATAAAAATGTTGAACACAAAGGAGGAAAGAGAACAAAAGCACACTGTCAGAGCTTTATACAACAACACCTGCTTTATTAATGACATCAGTAATAGTGAATCATTACAGTTTGAAATAGATTTGGTCAGATTGTAGGAAAACGCTGGTAAAATCAGTGCAGATTCCAGCTTCAGCTCACAGCCGTCCAGCATCACATGATCAATGTCTCTGTCTCTTGTGTTTTTAACTTTGACAAGCAACACGTCACATTACTTATGTAAGGTATAATCAGGGTGCGAATTCCCTCCACCTCTAGTCTAAATATCCCTACCTCTGCTGAATTATTTTTACCCCCAGACAAAATTTACACCCCGCAAAGTCTGCAAAAAAATTAAATGACAAAATAAGTAAACATGAAAAGTGCCAGTCCCATGTGAAGTGCATAGAAATTTTGCAGAGTAGACAACAGACCACAATTGAAAAAGCAGTGCAGCGCTGTGGAGAAAACATAATGAGAAGAGTTTAAAAGCGACCAAGAATTGCATGTGAACAGTCTATATGATCCGCCAAAACAACCTCTCATTTAAAATCCAGCCACGGCTGATAGAACTGCATCAACTCAGCGGTGTAAACCTGGGAAACATGCTTCATTCTGACAAGGCTTGTTGTAATATGCTCATGTTTACTGGACAAACAATGACAGATCAGTTAGTGGATTTCATCAAAAAGTCATCTGATAAATTCAGTTTTCTCATTGATGAGAGCACAACTGTGTCAAATAAAACATGCCTGATCGTGCACATTATAAGGTGAAGGTGAAATCTGTGACTACTACTTTCAACTTGTTGAACTGCAGTCATGCACTGGGGCAGCCATCTGTGACCGCCTGTTAAAAAGTCTTGATGCGCAGGGCGTCTCTGAAGACACGTTGTGCTCACGGCTTGTTGGCTTTGCAACTGATGGGTCTGCTTCTATGATGGGCCGATACAGAGATGAACGTCTCCACGCTGAACAGCCTACTGTTCATTTCTCATCACTGATCCTTGCACCGGAAAACAGAAAAAAAAAAACCCATAGAAGTCCGTCAACAAAGCAGATTGTTTTCTTAGTCTGACAAAAAGGCATAACCTTTTTTTTTTTTTTTTTTTTATGTTCACAACACTGTATAGCACAACTATACAGTTAGTTATACATGTATAACTAAAAAAAATAAAAATAAAAAAATGGTATTATGAGCACTTCTTAAGTCGTTTTGCCTCTTTAGGACTAATCGCTTGATGTATTCCCCACCTGTAAGTCGCTTTGGATAAAAGCGTCTGCTAAATGAATAAATGTAAATGTAAATGTAGGGAATAGTGAATGAGGGTATTAGGATTCAGTTAAACACTTCTCATCAATTAACAACAACTTCAACAACAAGACACACTTCTAACAATGTATAATTTCAGTTATTTACTGAGACCAATACAAACATGTTTAAACTAGAGGACAAACAGCTTTAACTAGTGGAACATTTCACTGAAAGGTTTTTGTTTTAGGTCAAAATCACATTTGTATTTGTTCCTTGTTGTTTATTATATATGACACTCGTTAGTATGTGTTTCTCTTTATAGTGACTCAATAGAGACAAACAGAATGGATTTTTTGTTATAAATGTATTATATTATGTTTTATAAATATGTATTCAAAATCAAGTATAATCAGTAATTAATCTCATTACAGGATTTTAATGTATTTTTTTAATCAAGAAAAACAAACGTGATTGAAATACAGTAACTAATTTGTACTTTGTCCCACTGAACTCTGATTATCTTCGCTTCTGTTCCACCTTAGAGTGTAGATACAGATCCATCACCAAAAGATGATAAATGCTGTATATCATAATTTGAAGTCATCTTGAGAGGAGCAGTAAACATCAGGTGAGGATCCCCAGAAGAGCTTCACTACTGTGTCTATGAGGAGAAAGAAATGTGTGATAAATGTGTGAATGTGATCCATACAGGTGCAGAGACTCAGACTTTACAATCAAATAATGCAGCATGTGTGTTAGAAACATGTGATATTGAATGATTAATGTTGCTTTAGAATTCAAGCAAATTATCATTTTGTATTATTTAAAGCTGGAACTGAGGAGGAAGAAGCTCAGATGAGTCTGTCTGGCTCTTCAGTTTAATAATATTTGTATTAAACTCATCCATAATGATTCAAATGTTTAAATGTGATTGTCAAGTGCAGCACTTTAATGTATCAGAAGATATAAAGCAAATCTACAATATGAAATGTCCATGTTACTTAATACATTTTCATGATCTCTCTTACATTTTATACACATTATTATTCTATTTAATTTTATATTAAGTTAACTATGTGTCTGTCTGTTGCTAATGTACAGATGCACAATCACAAATCCTCTCATTACAACAAAGTGGAACCAATGTAAATAAAAGATGGATTGAGCAGTTTTGACAGATTAATTGATTAAAATGAGAGTTTTCACACACAGTGAGTGTTTATAAGTGCTGTGGCTTTTACTCACTGTTTGTGTAATTTTAGTCACAATTTGAAGAAAAGTTTGTTTTTCATGAGACTTTGTGCCTTTTCTTACATAAGTACAAAAAAATGACAGAAATATATTTTTAAATGTTATAATGGTGATTGCTGGTCACTATTCTCCTGGCTATGATGGTAATTTAATGTCTTTTTAGATTTAAAAATAAAAGTTTTTGTTTGTCATCAAGTGTTTGTTTTCCTGCAATTTTACTTTTAGTTTTACAAATGAGAGACAATCTTTGAAGAATTAACAAAAATATTGTTGGTCATAATATTAAAGTAACATTTAAGTTGGATAATATTCAGATGTTTAATCTTTGAAGTGTAGTGTGAAGTATTTGAAAGTGTGTCTGTCATGTCGAGGGAGTTTTTAGAAAGACAATTCCAACCCTGAACACAGAGTGTAGCAGCTCCAGTAAAATGATTCATCAATTCCAGTAGATTTTTCTTCCTAGGGTCTTTAGACAAGACTGTTCAATCTCACCGCTGCTCATCTGCTCGTCACACAGGCTCATTCTTATTACGTAAATATGAAATTCTTTCAAGCTATCACCGTTTTTGGAAATGAACTAAAAAATTGTCAATTGGCTGATGACTACACTATTATTTTTTTAAAAAGCATTTTTTTTTCCTGAGATATCTGGTCTCAATCTTAATATTAGCAAATATGAGAGATTTCCACTGAAGAGTGTGAACTTTGAGGAAGTTGAAGGAATCCCTGTTAAGGAGGAGGTCACACACAACGTGGAGTAAAACTTTGTAAAGATCATGTTATGCTTCTCTTAATTTTCATGCCATTTTCAACAGTACAATTTAAAAATAAATAAATAAATAATACAAAATAAGTGAATTAAAAATAATAGTTCTATGTGGAGTATTTTCTCTAAGCATTTATTTAAACAGTTTGGTGGTGTCCGTTTTCTTTTTCTTAAAGGCAATTTTGATGTTAACAAAATACTCTTAAATGATCTGATTTTGTGTTAAAAGTTTTCTCTTCACTCTTTTTTTTATTTGAAATAAATATCACACAAACAATAAATAAATACTTTTTAGACATTGGTTTTGGACAGTCAGCTGTTGAATAATGGTTTTTGAGTATTAATGAGCTATGTGTTAAATTAAAGTGTCATATTTCAGCTGTAGAATATTGTATTGTCATAAACTTTGTCTCTGTCAAAATACTTTCTCTGCTCAGAAATCAGGGCACTTGGTGTAAGACTGTAGGAAGTAAAGTGTCCAAATATTTGTTTTTAGATCAATTTGATTTAATTCATGAAAAGTGCAGGAACCAGTCAGTTAGATCTCTTTGTTTATATTTCTTCTCCTCCTTCAAATATTTTAATGGGTAAATATGTTTCCCTCATTTGTGTGGATCATTTTAGGAAGGTTCTTAGTCATTACTGTATAACAAATCAAACTAGAGTCATTTCAAATATAAAACCTTGTGAAAGACTCATTAGAGCATTTTCAACTGGATATCGATTACAAATGCTCTTTCGGTAATTGTGAAAGAGAGTGTTACATTAAATTTCAGTCTAATCTTAACTATGTCATCAGTTTTACTTCATTCAAATGAATATGACTTTTCCAAAAGAAAAATATATATCGATTTGTTTTTGTTGTTAGGAAAATATTATATTCATAGACTAAATGGAGTAACTCATAACTGTGAAATGTCTCGAGAATAATCAAATTCCTTTGCCAAATTGTGTAGTTTTTCCACTGTATGACTGTGCATGTATTGAGTTAGAAATTTCAGATTTTCAGTCTCTTAAGGAAGCCAGATTGTTGGAAATGAAATCCCTCTCTACAAAATACTTATTGTTTGGGTATAAAAAAATGTTTCTTTTAAAACATACTAATATTCTTCATACTTTAAATTGAGAGTTGTTTAAATCACATCACTCTGTCTTTAGTAAAATATCTTGTGAGGGTGAGTAATTGTTGATAGAATTTAGAAATTTCAATTTTAGCTTATATGTTTTCTCAGCTTCTTTAAACATTTAGTTCAAGTTCAAGTTATTTATTGTTGTGTGTACAAGTATCACGTACGAAGTTTAATGAAAACTTTCTTAATAAGAGAACAAGAAGAGAATGTTCTGAGCGTGTGTGCTGACATCCTGTCATTCAACATTAGAGCGCCACCCTCTGGTCGCATTACGCAAAGACACAAAGGGTCTCCCAGAAGTGCGTTTGAATGCGGTCAACGATTATGATTGTGAATCTTACTAATAAAATGACAAGTTGTATATTTCTAATACTTTTAATGCATTACAAATTGGCTGGTGTAGAATAGCTCTGGTCTTTCCGAGTTATTCTTTTGGTTTTTATTTCAAGGTGTTGCTGTTAAAATGGCGTCAGGTAAGAATCACAAATATATGCTGCAACATTTCTTCAATGATTTATTATGTATTTATGAAAGAAAAGCCAACAGTAGACAGCTTCGTTTATTTTGTTTATATTATTTATATTATATTTTAGTTATATTTCACTGCGCTCTTATAATTATGCTTAAACGTGGCAGTAAACGCCAGGACGAAAACAAACTGTTTTAACTAAACTTCTACAGGAGGCTTACTTCTTTTGACATGCTTAATTTCACCAATTATTGTTGATCTGTGTATGATCAGCACACTGTTCTTTATTCGATTAATTTACAAACATTGTAAAGTCACAGCTGATGATGATTTTTATAAATAATTTATAATGGCTAAACCATCTGTTCTCTCTCTCTCTGTGTAAGTGTGTGTGTGTGTGTGTGTGGTCTTGTTTTTATATCTTGGTGGGGACCTAAACCTGAATACACACAGGCTCATGGGGACTCGTGTCACCGTGGGGACCTAAATTGAGGTCCCCATGGGGAAACAAGCTTATAAATCATACAGAACGAGTTTTTTTGAGAAAGTAAAAATGCAGAAAGTTTTCTGTAAGGGTTAGGTTTAGGGGTAGGGTTAGGGTAAGGGGATAGAAAATACAGTGTAGACAGTATACAAACCATTGCGCCTATGGAGAGTCCCCACAAGGATAATAAACCAGACATGTGCGTGTGTGTGTGTGTGTGTGTGTGATTTTTTTTTTTTTTTTTTTTTTTTTTTTGTCTTCTTCTTTTTCGCAGCAGCAAGGAGACACAGTCCAGTCCACGATCGTCCTAACAGTAAGTAAATTAAATCACTGGCAGTGATATCAAGACCTTTGACTTTTGAAATTTCCATTAGGATTATTTAAAAAATATGTGCAAAATACAAATACAATGAACCAGATACGAACTGTGGCCTTAAAGACACAATGAAGAACTGAGTTAACAGACAGAACTGAAAGTAATCAGTAACTATTGAAACAAACTAGATACCAGAAGAGAGGAAACAGGAACTAGGACAGAGGAAAACAGGAACTAACAAACCAAAAATCCATGAAAATGAAATTGAAACTAAGGCTGAACGTTACACCATGAATGTATGTACTCTTTTCTATTCATCTTAATATTATTGGGATACATGTAATAAATAAAAACATAAAATTTACAGCAAATATACTTTCCATTGTCTCATATCAACATGTTTTTTTTTTTTTTATTTGTTTCAAATACATTTGTCAGTATTATACTTCCCTACGATGCATACAGATCTGGCCACTGAGAATGCGTCTTTTTTTCACGCTGCAGCTTGCAATTTTCCAGGCGTGATCACGGAGTTCCCTGCAGGCGCTATTACAGATTTTTCTAAACATTCTTGTGCTTCACACAATATCCACCAAGTGGCGCAAGGAACAACATTCTGTAGTTAAACACCACGGCCAGGGGTGTATTGTTAGTATCGTTAGCCAACAGTGGTCAGAAGTTCCGTCGTTATCAACATTTAACGATTCAGTGTTTTTCTCGAAACCATAGTTCAAACGAACATTCACAAACACCGTAAACGTATGCGGTTGGAACTACAGCGCTCGATCTGTGGTTAAGCATAGTGTTTTTGTCAGTGAGACATGGGTTTAAATAAAATCTTCTCATGGGCACAATTAGCAGTGTTACTGTACAGTGTTAGATCTGTGCTCATTTGCTCTTCCTTGCTGAATACTAGGTATTGAATTTCATGACATGTAAATCATTACATTTGATTTTCACAAACCAAATTCAAGCTGAATGCAATTTAATAATATCAGGTCTGTTTTCCAAGACTTAGGCAGCTCTTTCAAATGCAAATCTGGTCAAAGCTATATATAAATGTTGGACCTACTATTACTATTATATGTATTTGCCACTTATGTTTATCTGGAGATCAGCATGTTGGTTCAGAATCAGATTCTTCAGTGCAGTGCAGTTTGTGGAGTGCTTTTATATTTCATTTTGTGTATGACATGGGTATTGCATAGGGATGTAATGGTGCACCCTGCACCTAAATCAATGAAAATATGTGACTATTTAACCTTCCAGTATTGTTAATTTGTGGATCACACTTTTGTTTTTCATGGTCAAAAGTGACAAAACACCTGAAATGTAACTTTTTTATTTTCAGTAAAATCAATGTAATTGTCACCATCTCTAGCTGGAGTGTCCGTGTTTGGCTGGTGATTTTGTAAAGTGGGAAGTCGTGAGACAGCAGAGTTGGGGATCCAAATGCAGGCTTTATTATTAAGAGCATGGTCAAATGAGGCAGGGTCCAGAAATAGCAAACAGTTGTATCCAAGGCAAAAGAGTAATCCAGTAAAAGGTTTACTCCACCCCAAAATAAGAATTTTTGTCATTAATCACTTACCATGGCATTTAGGGTGTGTCTAAATCCACTTTTGCTTGTTTAACGGTGGAAAAATGGTTTGAAAGGGTTGTCCCTATTCTCTTAATGAGTCATGGTTGTGTTTTGGGCGTAACGTGCAATGAACTAATCAGTGTCTCATCTCCCATTCCCTTTAAGAGTCAGTTGCGCTTGCACCATGGCGGATTCACTATTTGCATGGTGCAACCCCCATTTCAAGAAATGTAAAGCATTTTTGCTCGTTTATGTGTCTTGTGTTTTGTGACAGCTGTGTTTGGAGGAAGGAGAGTGTTTTTTTTTTTTGTTTGTTTTTTTTTTAAATTTTTTATTTATTTATTAATTTTTTTTATGTTTAGTGTTTCATCTATTTGCGCACATTGTTTTGAACTATACTGTGTTTTGTGATCAGGGCCATTCCACGCATGGTAGCGACGTGTTCACTGTGAACCTAGACTTTTTTTTTTTTAATTCTTAAAAAACTCCATTATTTTATTTAAAAAAGTTAATCATTTTATTTTATTGACAAAATATTTTAGTTTGTCGTGCATATTTTTTTAATTCGATTAGACAACATTTTAAGCTGTCATATGGTCACGTTACATGTTGTCATTTTTTACTTCCTTTTTTTTTTAGGTAAGTAACGAAAAATGTACACACTGCAATTATGAAACAAAGTGACATTTGTTCAAGACAAGTGTGAAATTAACGTGGATAAAAAAATTATACTCTGAACCCCACGTGGATTTACACAAACTGAGAAATTCAAAAAGTGTTAGGTTGTGCTCCGCGCTCCCCTATTAACGCGCCCTTTAAATAAATCGTTTCAAATTTCAGTTGCCTCAAAATAGCTGGTGAGAAAACCAGCATATGCCGGTAGGTATGTTTTGATGCTGGGATGCTGGTTAGGTATGTATTGATGCTGGTTTAAACTGGTCCTTAGCTGGTTTATGCTGGTCCAACAACCAGCTTAAACCAGCATCAAAACATGCCTACCATGGTGTTTTTTTCACCAGGGAACGTGTCAACAATCTGCCTGAACACACCTCGTTTTCAGACCAGCACGCCCATGGGTGAACAGATGGATGCAAGTGCATTTGCTATTTAAACAACGGGGTGCTGGATGTGAAATTGATAACTGCACCATGCTGAAACTAGCAAAAAACACTTGCATCACACCTGGCGTCGCATTGTGGCAGGTGTATGATAGGGCCTGATGCCTTTAAAATCCAGTTTTTGAAGGGCGATTAATGCCATCTGGTGGGAGTAAAAAAAGAAAAACATTTGCAATTCCATGGTGTAACCATTAGATTCCTAAATTCTCTTGTTTTTAGACATAAATACTTATTTTTATTAAGTTTTATTAAGTGGATTTGGATATATATTTAGGCACTCTGCTGTTACATATATAAAGCTGTTAAATAGTTTTATGTAGCATAATTTTACAAAGCTGAAGTCACACTATTCTGTTTTTGCCTCGAAATTATTCAAACTAAAACTTACGTATGCAGCATCTTTGTTTGGATTGTGATTAAAATGCAGTGGATGCCTCTAATTATAAATGGCTACAGAGAGTTTGGCCTGTAATAAAGCTAATTAACAGCTCAAGTTTTGTGGATACATATTCACTATTAGAAATAATGCTATTCATGATTTAATACAGGAGTGTGGAGGAGGACATCTACAGTTTGATACAGGAAACCCAGGATGGTGCTCTGAGATGTTCATAAAGATAGACAAGATACTCAAGGGAGGATGTCAAGAATTCCTCATTTGTACCATGTATGAGAATGAAGAGAAGGAGGATTCTGATCTCAAAGAGAGCACAAAAACAGGACATGATGGAGGAGGTTTGTTAAAGTCTCTTTTTTTTCAGAATAAAATCTCTAAGAATTGCTGTTTTCCTTACAGTGTTGTAGAGACAGGAAATTACAGAGAAAAATAAGGAGACTTGAACTTCTGTTTATTCTTCTTACTAATCAGTTTTGGATTAAAAGTTTCTAAAATCTGTGTAAACACTGTAAAAAGACATTTAAAAATTTTTTTTAAATATTTAAATATAAAAAAAAAAAACAAACAAACAAAAAAAAAAAAATAAATTATTACTTACTGTTGATAGACTGTTGATAGCCAAGACCTGCTTTCTTTTTTAGGTTTGTTTTGGAATGTACCGGTGGGAATGGGATTGGCACATGACCCAGGACCCATGTCCTTGTGAATCAACAGATCCTTATACTGTCATGAACTAATGCCCCACCAGTCTTGCCACAACTTTATCATACATAAAGTCTTCTAAAGCCAAGAAGTAGCTATGTGTAGAGACCATCGAAACGATCATGTGTTTGTAACAACACATGGGTAAATGACAATATCATTTTCATTTCTCTACAGTATTTCTGTAAAGGCTGTGGTGTGAGTGCCCACTGTCTGTTTGTATGTTGTCAGAGATTCAAACATAGACAGTGGATTCACCCAGACATTAAAGGCCAATCACACCTAGAAAGATAACTATAGCTATAAAGTTCTAAAAAAAACGAAATGTAACAGAATAGTGGAATTCACACCACAACTATAATGATAACAATATACAGAATTTTCAAAATGATACTGTATGCTGATTAAAGTTGTGTAAATACAACAAGAACAGCAAAAATTTTAAATAACACTGATGTATACAGAAGTATGAATAAAATTTGTCTTCAAAAGCAACTCTCTGAACTCTCCCAACTTCAGTCATCTTTAATGATGTCCAGGGGCGATTCTAGGATTTTCATTTTAGGGGGGCTCACTAAAAACTACTGAAAGTTAGTTTTTTTTTAAATGAAAATGGCAATATGATCGTTTTATAAATTATGCGTTTATGTGCTTCATTTTCACCGGAGAAAACAGTTGTGGTGTGATGAGGGGTGAACACAGCAAAAACGTAGGCTACAGTAGATGAGGAACCGATTGTTCCCCCGTGATATTTTATATACTGTATTTAAACTGCACAGATGCAGACATTATGACAATCTATAGATAAACACAGACCTTGTCCTTTGTTTTTCACTCTGCACCACCGTGGTCTGCAAATTGAGGAACACGCTGAAAGAAAGACCGGGAGGAGCCGATCAAAGGGGCTAGAGCCCCCCTAAAAATGGCCTAACGACACCCATGATGATGTCACATACACAAAATGATCTTTCATTACTGAAACTGTGCAGCACAAACTTAGAATAAACAGACCATTATGACTGGCTGGTGTGGACACAAATATAGTTATCATTATCAGTAAACCGATGCCTAGTTCTATTCATGATGTACTGACACAAAGTTCAAGTGATTTGCAACAAACACAACTGTTGTATCCAGTGTAGACACACACTGTTAAAAATAAATGTAATTTTACATGTAAATGTCTGTATTTTTTTTTTTACAGTATTTTACCTTTTTTTCATTATACGATAAAATACCTGTTGTTTTACAGATATTTTCTGTATTTTAAAGTTCCACCATTAAATTTACAGATAATTGCTTGTATTTTGATATTACATACATTTTCTGTTTTTTAAAAGGAAATTTTCTGTATTTTTACAGAGTAATGTGTAATTTAACATAAAATGTCATGTAATAATTACAGATTATTCCTGTAAAAATAAGAAAAAATTGAACCACATATCATTTAGTCAAAGTGTTTTTATTACCATTGAAGGTCGTTAATTATGTGAAGGTTAATGTGAGGTTTTAAGGTCAAATAATAGTATTTGTACATACAGTAGCCTACATGTACTGTTAATTGTTTTAAAATACCTTTACTACTCTTTTAACCTTGTCTTGCAAAAATCATTTTACTCAGATTTGGTGTTGTTTTCTGTTATGGTAGGTTTAAAGAGTGTGTGTACGCGCGCGCGCCCGTGCACAAACCGCTCATTTAAATTTGAACGCAGATTCAAATTTGCCGCTAGTTTAGCTCTGCCCACGACGGTTGGCTGAGTTGTTTCTGTATTGGACAACTAGGATGGAAAGCCGCGCGGGAATGATTTGAATTTATTTCAGGCCATCCATTCGGTAATGTGTGAGAAAATGACGCGCTCTTTCTTCAGTGAGCCTGTTTCACCAACTACAACAAATTCGGACAATGCTACAGCAGACATCATACCAACCTCTGAGGTAAGTCTTTCATACAACATGTACACGATATTTTTATAGTGTAGCTGCGCATTTGTGTTATTTAGTTTTGAAGCTAACATTAGCATTTCTAAACAAGTTTTAGTAAACTTGTTATTCGTATCAAAATCCATTCGAGTGTATATAACGTTAAAGTCTTTGCTTATCCGGAAGTACCCAGCAGTTTTTCAAACTCTTAAAATGCGGGACATTTTGAAACGCTTAATGTGGCTAACGTTACTTAAGTTATATCAAAAACGTTTTTAGAGCGAATTCAGTAGGCTGTACACTTTATTGATTATGAATATGAACGCAGCATGATAACGTTAAATCGCAAGGTAGGCGCTTATATTGTCTTACAAGTAATAATAATTGTTATAATCTTTGTGTTCTGAGTAGGAATGAAACGCACATCTTGAGGCCTGAGGCTGAGTAAACTGTCATTACATGTGGGATCGTTGATTATGAAAACTGCATCCATCCTGGACAGTTACACTGCTTCTGTAGGCAGTAATATGATGCAGCTAAGTCAAAGTAAGTAATATAAGTTTACTTTCTATAATTTGAGCTAAAGTCACATGGTGGACCAAAACATCACTGTTAACCTTTCCTGCTCAGCTTCCAGATCATTGTCTCAGTGGAGTAACGTTATAAGCTGTAATGTCTGAATGAAATGCAAAGTATTAAATTATTATTATTATTTTTTGTTTCAGGTTGTGTGGAAAGACTGGAGATCTACAGCAGATAAGCATGGCAATTTCAGGTGTGGAACTTTGGTTATTATTGATATTGTTGTTAAATCTGTAATCAGCATAGACAAGTTTTTTCACGCCATATGATAATACAACAAATTCTGTATTTTCTTTTCATGCAGCTGTATGTTTTTTCTTTTTAAAATGGTTCTTTGTGTATTATTTTCAGTTTCTATGTGGTAAGGGGTGAATAAATTAACCATCAGTGTAATTAAAATCAGTGTAAAACGGCTGTATGAAAAGATGTCTGTGAATTTTATTGTTTGACAATCATTGCCAGCTTATGCAGAAGCAGAAGTTTATAGTTAAGCCGTAGTACTTTGTTTGTTTAATTATCTGGATCCGTATGGGTTACCTTTATGCGTTCTACATTACATTTTTGAATAATCAGAATGTTGGTATACCCACTTAGATGCATTTTATGCCTCAACAAATCTTGGACTCCAAAAGTGATTTGCAGAAGACATCTTGGAATGCATGGGGGTGAATAAAACAAGATCATTTTCAACTTTGGGGAGGGCTGGGTATCGTTTTTTTGATACTTTTTAGGCACTCACCAAATTGCCTCAAAACTATTGAGTATCAAAAAATGTCTTCTTGTTTGAAGTATTAAATGTCAAATGTAAATTTTATGTGCCCAAATCAAGTGCTGGTCATTGGCTGTGGCAAGCGCTTTAAATTCAGGAACCAGTATCGAAATCAAGGTATCATTATTGATATTGAATATTTTTGAATGTTTACATTAATTTTTGGGTTAACTAGGACCATTTGAACATGCCATTTGGGCCTAGAGTTAAAAATAATTAGGTCTGTCATTCAGAAACATGGCTTTTCATATTATTGCTATTGTAGTGACACACATCTCTTCCTTTCATTACAGCTGGATTTTCTGACGGTTACTGCTTGCATCTCTGCCTCCTGAACAGAAATGCCTTGCTGAATGTTGAATGACCATCAACTCAACTTGCCAAGACAGAACTGCTCTTGTTTTCAGCCATCCCAACCTTGGTGTTACAGTGGACACACATGAACTTCACTGACCACATTGCAGTGGCCCGATCCTGCAGATTTGCCCTTATGGGGCATGCAACAGAACTCCTTGTCCAAGCTCTTATTTTCTCTAGACGGGACTACTGTACTTCTCTCTTAGCAGACCTTCCAGCTTGTCCTACAAAGACTCTGCAACTAATCCAGCATATGGCACTGAGTGCAGTCTTTAATGAGTTGAAGAGAGTGACGTCACACAAATCATCACTTTGCACTGGTTGCCAGTAGCCGTTCATGTCACATCCCAAAGAGGTACAAATTCATTTTCACAGACCTTTACTTTGACTGTTTGTTGCTGTTGTAATAAACTGCCGAACTCTGCCCATTTTCAAGAAATGGCTAAAAATTTTTAGCTTGACCAATTAAAGGGATACTTCACCCAAAAATCAAAACAAACCTATGATTTACTCACCCTCAAACCATTGTATGTGTACATGACTTTCTTCTTTCAGACAAACACAATCAGAGTTATATCAATAAACATCCTGGCTCTTTTAGGCTTTAAATTGGCAGTGAATGGCTGCTATGAGTTTGAAGCTCAAAGTGCATCCATCCCTCATAAACATACTCAACATGGCTCCGGTGGATTAATAAAGGCCTTCTGAAGCGAAGCATATTTTACACCTTATAAAGTAAAATAACTAATGTTTAGGTCAAACAGCCATACAGAGTCAACTTAAACATAACTTGCATGATGTAGGATTGTAGCTTAGCATGTCATGTCGTAGCATTTTGCCGGGAGCAAGTTTTGTTTATTTTTATTTTTTTACTTTAAAAAGTGTAAAATATGCTTCGCTTCAGAAGGCCTTTATTAACCCCCTGGAACTATGTAGAGTACGTTTATGATGGATGAATGCACTTTTGAGCTTCAAACTCATGGCAGCCATTTACTGTCATTATAAAGCCTGGAAGAGCCAGCGTGTTTATTGATATAACTCTGATTGTGTTTGTCTGAAAGAAAAAAGTCATATACACAGAAACTATCCCTTTAATATTAACTTTCTGTTTATTCAAAAAATGCTGTCTACTGTGTTAGACTAACTGGGACTTTGTATGCTGCTTTGGATAAAATGTCATTGTAAATGTATACAGGTATACAGCAGTTGTCTCTTGTATGTAGGTATTTTGCATGTTCTAAATTATGTACTAAACGTGTTTCCTATAATTTTATTATTCATTTAACTTGACATACAATGCTTGTGTACAATGACTAAAACTGTGACTGTAGAATATGTTGTTAATTTTACAGAAATTGGCTGAAAATGTTGCTGTTGTTTTTATGTATTTCTAAGTACTGTGTTCTTTGCTCTACTGTCCATACATTTTAAACTGTAATATTTCTGGAAAATGAATGATTAAAATGTAAATCTACGGACAGTCTTTGTATTATGAATTTACTACATTTTTATGCAACATTTCTTGATTATTGTAGTTAATAATATCTGTATTTTAACAAAATGATTCCAGGTAGACATAAAATAACTTCTAATTTTTTCTAATACCTTTTAATTTTTCTGTAAAAAGAAGGATTAATCCTTTAAAAAATGTGTTTACTGCGTTTTTATAAATTATTTATTAGTTATTGTACATGGAAAAACGGTAGTTTAAAAGTAAATTACTGTAGATGGACAGATCAGTTCTATAAAATAACTAATTAAAACCTTAAATTTATGGCAATTAACCTGAAAGTTGATTGTTTTTCTATGTAATTTAAAATAATTTTTGTATTTTATCAACGATAATATACTGTAATTTAATGAGTTTTGACCATAAAGTTTATTCTGTATTTTTACAGTTTTTGCTTGTAATTTTGAGAAATGGTGATTTTCTGTAATTTAACGGAATATCTCTGGAATCCCTGCTGCCAGTCTTTTTACCGTTTTTTTACAGGATTTTTTTAGCCCTCGGCAAGTAGAATATTCACTTCAAGAATCAACAAACACATCATGATCCTCATAAAGCAGAATTCAGAGCATCAGACAGAAAAACTAAAGGAAGAAACACAGTCTGTCATTGAGAGTTTTGGAGGACGACATCATTTCATTGACCTGAACACACAAGTGTCTGTGTTGATGGAGAAACTGGAGCAGATGGTTGAGGAAAATAGTGATGATTGTTTCTCCACAGAGACATTTATGGAGGCACATATCCCTGATGACCTGAATAATTGTCAACCTTCACTTGAAATTCAATAAATTGTTTTTGTTGTTTTTTCTTTGATCTATTTTTTAGATTGAAGAGACAGAGAAGATGAACTGAGGATTGTGCTGCTGGGAAAAACTGGAACTGGGAAGAGTTCGACAGGAAACACCATCTTAGGAAGAGACACGTTTACATCAGCACTATCACTAGAGTCTGTTACTACAGTGTGTCAGAAAAAGACAGCTGAAATCAACAGCAGACACATGTGATTGACACTCCAGGACTGTTTGATACTGAACTCAGTAATGAAGAAATACAGAGAGAAATCAGCAAGTGCATCTCCATGATCCTGCCTGGACCACATGTGTTTCTCCTACTGATTCCAGTGGGACGATTCACTCAAGAAGAAGCAAAATCAGTGAAGATCATCCAAGAGGTGTTTGGTGAAAGTTCTTTAATGTACAGCATAGTGCTATTTACCAATGGAAACAAACTGAAGAACAAAACCATTGAACAGTTTCTGGGAAAACCTGGATCTGTTCTGAATCAGTTCTGATTGAATCGTGTGGAAACAGATTCCATGTGTTCAACAATAAAGAGACTAGAGACCAAACACAGGTGACTGATCTACTGCAGAAGATAGACAACATGGTGAAAGCAAACGGGGGGAGTTACTACTCATGTAAGATGTTCAGAGAGATGGAAAGAGAAATACAAGAACAACAAAAGAACATATTGATGGAGAAAGTGGAGAAACTGAACAGAGAAAAAGAAGAACTGATGAACAAACATGAAGAAGAGAAAAAGAGGATGAAATTGAAGATGGAGGAAGAAAGACAAAATTATGACAATGAGAGAAAGAGAAGAGAAGAAGAATATAAGAGAGACATTAAAGACATGGAGGAACAAAAGAGACGGATACAAGAGGAGCTGAAGAAACAGAAACAACAGGAAAGACAAAGAGAAGAAGAGGAGGAGAAATAGAGAAAAAAAGAACAGACATATAATCAGAGACTAAACGAGACAAAGAGAGAATGAAGATGATGATGATGGAGTAAGAAAGACAAAATTATAATAAAGAGAAGACAAGGAGAGAAGGAGAAAGATAGAAAGGGAAACATGGGATGAATATCATGAGAAACAACAGCAAGAGAAAGAAGATCTTCAGATCAAACATAAAGAAGAGAGAGAGAATGAAGATGAAGATGGAGAAAAAAGACGAAATTAGAATGAAGAGAGAAAGAGAAGAGAAGAAGAATATAAAAGAGACATTAAATACATAGAGGATCAAGAGAGAAAGATACGAGAGGAGTTGAAGAGAGAACGAGAGGAATGGGAGAAACAGAAACAACAGGAATAACAAAGAAGAGAAGAAGAGGAGGAAAGAAAGACATAGATTTATTGAGCTTTATAACAGAACCTCTGAGGTTCAACACAAAAACAGTAAGTCAAAACATTGTGCTTGAATGTGTGAGATAAAATTACCATTTTTGACAATTTTTTTGTTCCTTAAAGAACCTTTTGTGAACAGTTCTTAAAAGAACAATTTTGACAAAACATTCTCACTCCCAACCTGTCAAGTTACCCCTTTAGTGTCACTTTTGGACGTGCAGGGGCCTTTCTTTGCTTTTAGTTGTTTGCATTAATGGTTTGCATGCATTTGCAAAAATAGAAGTTATTTTATATAATTTTATATATTATTTTATATTATTTTATATAATTTCATAGATATTTTGGAGCTCCTAACTCAACCCCCACCCTAAACCTACCCACTTCTCAACAATATAAAACACGCATCAGGCAAATAAAAGTACACTGACAGGTATTTATTGCAAAAACGGACCATATCACATTTAAAAAGATACTTTTCCGAACGTGTTTCGCATGACACAATTGGTCACGAGACACACAAAAGCCAATGGCATTTCACTAGCAAAGCTGACGTAACGCTTCTTTTTTTTTTTTTTTTTTGGCAGAAATCAAACGTTTTGTTTCGGAAGGCTTGGGATATTAATACTTTTGAATAAATTGTTACTGTAGTTGTATCTGCCTGTTATATTTGTGTTTTATATTGACAAATAGTTAGATTTAGGGGCAGGGGTTGGTTTACGTGCTTATAAATGTGTAAACAGTGTAATGTGTACAAAATGTTATTGATTTTCTGAAAGAGTTTTCGTTTACTGCATTAATAAATTCGATGGGATGATGCCAAACTGCATATATATACAGCGGCATAATTTCCACTTGGGACGTGTCCCCACCAACTTTTCAAAATCCCGTTTTTAAAATCAAAGTACCGCAAGAGCTATAGAGCGCAGACAGCTCTGCATGCTTTCAAATCACTCTTGCAGTACTTTAATGTCATACACCGGTCGGTGTTCTCAGAGCAACTTCAAGCCGCACGCACCTTCTGACTACATGTACAGGGTGACGCACCATGGCTGCACTACAGCGCGGCATATGTGTCGAACGTATGATAAAAAATTATCAGTCTGTGCGTTCAAATTTACTTAAGTAGAACGCATGCATTGATTTTGTTTACAAACCTGTTGTTTATTGAGAACATTTTAATGACATGTTTTTGCTCCAGATTCATTTAATAACATCAGTCGAGGTTTTGAAATAACTTCCTTTTGTGATCTGACGTGGTTTCACATCACGGAATGAGGCAAAATCATTATGTTATGTCGTATTCTATATAGTGATAAAGGCTGTTGATTAGCATTGCATTGCATTGCATCTAAAAATACCTGATATGGCTCGGAGAACACATATATCATTTAGTCGCAATCGTACAGATGTCTGCATCTTTCCTGGGTTGAAACGCCTCTATATAAGTTTTATTCAGCTATGCGATAGCGTATATCTTTGTATTAATTTATATTACATGTATTACATATATCAGATGTGGCAAACGTCGGTCTTGGAGAGCCGCAGCCCTGCATAGTTTTGCTTCAACCCTAATCAAACGCACCTGAACAAGCTAATCAAGGTCTGAAGGGTTACAGGCAGGTGAGTTTTAATTAGGGTTGGAGCTGAACTCTGCAGGGCTGCGGCTCTCCAGGACCAGAGTTCGCCACCACTGACATACCTTATTTTGGGAAAAATAGGAATAATAATACTTCCGTAAGTTTTTACCCCTGTGTAGAGGAGCGTAGAGAAAAAGCTTTTCTGACAAAAAAAAAAAATTTTAAATTAATAACATTTTTTATGATTTAATCTATGATTAGATTTAATTATAATTTATGTAATAATAAATTCTTATACCTTTCTAAACATTTATAGTTAGGCCTCCTGCATGTTAACAGGTCATGCTGCAGTTTTCTGTAATTAATTTCTGTAATCTGTATATTGATAATCATTAACAATAATTATTGTTTTGTTTGATGTTTTTACTTCGTAATAACAATAATCAGAAAGTCATATTGATCAAAATAACATTTTGGCCAAATTGTACAGCCCAACACAAAACTCAAATTATTTAGAATTTTTGTTAAATAAAGTCTGAAAACATTTCAGTTCAGATTTTGTTGTTACGGTTTAGATTTTGAAAATCACTTAATATTGCCTCTCAGAAATGTCTCTCGGAATTAAGTTTTGTTAAACATTAATGCTGTTTTTAAATTATTTGAAATGAAAGAATGATAGAGAGATTAAAGTGAAGTTATGGTAGAAATGAATTCCAAACAATATCTTTCCGGTGCTGGAAAAAAGTGTTTTGCGCTATACATAATATTTATTGCTGTAGCATTTGTTTTGTACATACAATGATGCCCATGATCACAGACAGACTTAAAAGGAAAAAATGAGCCACACTTAGCATGTTACGTTAAATAATTACAGACCTGGATCCAGTGTCTAATGCAATACATTTTTTTTTTTTTTACATTGAGATCATCAGTAAATCCTTAAAAACACGTAAAAGAGCTCGTATTTCTTATCATTCATGAATATTAGTAGGCCTATGTTTATTTTGTTTATGCTCTGTTTATTTTATTTAGTTTTTGTGTATACTTCATTTATATTTTAGTTATTTGTGTTTCATGTGTATCTATTTACTCTCACTTGCACTCCTATTTTGTTATTTGTTTAAATATTTTTTTTTAAACATGTTTGTTGAATGTGTTACAATTAATACACATTCACACTTAAATATTGAAATGGCCATTTTATGTGCTTTCTCTTCACTCATCAAATTTCTATGACAGTTTTCTTACACTAGTGGGGCCCATTTTCATTATCTTGTCTAGGGCCCCGCAAACCTACAGGCCGGCACTGTGTCTACAGCTCTGTATCATGCTTGAAAAAAAAAAAAAAAGACCCCAAAAAATTAGAGAATTACTGAGATGGACTGTGGCAAATATACTGGCCAAAATTATAAACGCAACACTTTTGTTTTTGCCCCCATTTTTCATGAGTTGAACTCAAAGATCTAAGACTTTTTCTATGTACACAAAAGGCCTATTTCTATCAAATATTGCTCACAAATCTGTTTAAATCTGGGTTAGAGAGCACTTCTCTTTTGCCGAGATAATCCATCCACCTCACAGGTGTGGCATATCAAGATGCTGATTAGACAGCATGATTATTGCACAGTTGTGCCTTAGGCTGGCCACAATGAAAATCTACTCTAAAATGTGCAGTTTTATCACACAGCACAATGCCACAGATGTTGCAAGTTTAGAGGGAGTGTGCAATTGGCATGCTGACTGCAGGAATGTCCGCCAGCGCTGTTGCCCGTGAATTGAATGTTCATTTCTCTACCATAAGCCGTCTCCAAAGGCGTTTCAGAGAATTTGGCAGTACATCCAACCAGCCTCACAACCACTGACCACGTGTAACCACACCAGCCCAGGACCTCCACATCCAGCATCTTCACCTCCAAGATCGTCTGGGACCAGCCACGCGGACAGCTGCTGCAACAATCAGTTTGCATAACCAAAGAATTTCTGCACAAACTGTCAGAAACCGTCTCGGGGAAGCTCATCTGCATGCTCGTCGTCCTCATCGGGGTCTCGACCTGACTGCAGTTCATCGTCGTAACCATCTTGAATCGGCAAATGCTCACATTTGATGGTGTCTGGCACTTTGGAGAGGTGTTCTCTTCACAGATGAATTCCGGTATCACTGTACAGCGCAGATGGCAGACAGCGTCTATGGCGTCGTGTGGGTGAGCGGTTTGCTGATGTCATAAAATCGAGTGCCTGGACCACATGTGATCATCATTGTGCTGAGTGTGGAAAAAATCACTCCAGAGGAGAAAGACACTTTAGACATGATCAAGATGATCTTTGGCTCAAAAGCAGCAGATTTCTGCATTGTTCTCTTCACTAGAGAAGATGATCTGAGAGGACAAACAATAGAAGAATATGTAGAGAAAAATTATGAACTCAAGAAACTGATCAGAGATTGTGGAAACAGATTCCTGACTTTTAACAACACAGAGACACAAGATCAGACACAAGTTATTCATCTGATAAATATGATTAAAGAGATGAAGAAATCTAATCAAGGCCAATATTCCACTAATGAGATTTGACTTTGAGGAGGCAGCGATCTCCACTGAACAGAGAATGGAAATGATAGAAGAGAATGAGAGAAAAAAATCTCACTCAGATTAAAGAATTAGAAGGCAGATATGTCATGGAAGACAAAAATCACAAGAAAGAAACTAGAGAAGAAGAAACATAGGACAGATGAGGAAAGAGAGAGACTAAAGAACAAGTTCAGAGAACAAGAGGAAACACTCAGAAGAGAGTTTGCGGAGAAAGAAAAATCAGAGCAGAAGAAATGAGAGACGGAAAATCAGAAACAACAAAGAGCTTAATATGATCAAAGAATAGAGGAGATGAAGAAAGATATTGAATACAGTTTGAAAAACAGATAAAAGAAAGAAAGAAGATAGAAGTTAGGAAGAACAATATAAACTATTTCGAGAAAATGTTTTTTTTTTTCTAAATGTATTATATCAGAATTACAGATGAAACAAGAAGAGGAAATAAAAAGGAGAGATTCAGAGGAAAAAAGAGGAAGAAACAAGAAGAGAAAGAAAGAGAAGAATGGAAGAGAAAATAAAAGAGGCTGAAAATGACAAAGAGACTCAAGAGGAAATTAAACGACAGCAGAGAGAATGGGATGGAAGAGAAGAAACGACAGATGAGAGAACGAGAGGAAGAGAGAAAAAAGAAAAAAGAAACAATAAACAGCTGAGAGAAAAACAAGTGTAGCCCCCTTATCACTTTGTCACTGGATTGATAAAGGCCCAAGTTCGAAATATTAGTTGATCCTCTGTCTAGCTGTTCTCTAATGACTAGGTGTTACTAACGGATTACTTGTTAAATTACAATCATTTCAAATACTCACTATCCAGTTAAGTAAGGAAAAGGAGATGATTAGTGAACACAAGACACTACGCCATTAAATAAAGGATTTCAAATTATATTGTAAGGTATCGCTGTAGGCAGAAGTCAAAATTTGTATAGATGCCGTAAATGTAGTGTTTTAACAATAAAATGAAATCAATAAATAAAAGGAAAGAAATACAATTCAGAAAAATATAGCAAGAAAAGTATTAAGCTCCCTTTGTTTGACTTTGTTTTCCCTTTTGCCTAATCTTTCTCTTTAGTGCTTACTTTCAAGTAATACTCTCTCAAGTATCTTTTTTTCTGTCTTGCACTTAAGCTTCTCACAAATGGCAACGTTAGCAATTTGCTATAGTTAACTAGACTTAGTTACAATCCTTCAAACTAATACTAACAATGGGGTTGCTTTGAGAAACGTCAACACCCTTAACTTTTACAGTGTCAAGCAAATTAGATTAGGAAATACCAGTGAAATACTATATTAAGACCGGTCAGATTACTAATATGTGGATCCACACTCACTCATACAAACATTCACGCCCCACATAAAAAAACCCACCCCGTTGCAGGCCTGAGATGCTGCTAGCGATCGTTGTGGCCAGAAAAACACAAAGACCTCTTCGCTCAACCGAGCAAACAAAATAAAGTCTGTGTTACCTCAATGATTGTTCGGGTAGGTGCATGTTAAATCAGTCTTCAGATTATTGCGACGTCCCTCGAAGCCACAGGACCTGTTGAGCTCACGGCACTCACAGGGCTATCTGGTGCCGTCCTTCTTTCCTCTCAGGCCGAATTATGTCAAACACCAACTTTCAGTCCGCTGCTACTCAAATCAGCTGGCAGAAATAAAGTTCGGAATCCGCAGTTTAATCACACAACATGCGTGGACTCCACACGCACAAAACAATAAACAGCTGATGCTCCGCGATTCATACGAAATCACGCATTTATATAATCTTTCTCACGTCTCTTCTTCCTAGTAGCACGAGCAGTACTTCTAGATCACCAGCAGGGGCGTTGCTAGGGTCAGAAGAGATAAGGGGCTTAGCCCCCCCCCCCCCCCCCCCCCCCCCCCAAAAAAAACAGCCCTACTTCACCCCGCTGCCTCCCACCAACTCATGGATTATTTGCAAGGCAGTTACATTATTTTATAAATGATTAATAAATAACAAACCAATACATATGGTACTCCGCATTTATTGAATTATTAGAAACACTGTATGAACAAAACAAAGTTCTTATTATCAGTACTCTAGTTGTCTGTATTCGTTATAACCTTCGCTTCTCTTCTTGACCAGTCTGTCTGCCTATTTTGTTTATTCTTCCTATTTTTCTATTTCTCACTTCTGTCTGTCTTGTCCTTGTTAATCAAGGATATTAAAGAGAAAACCGATTTTCATTCAAACAAATCGATGTAAACTACACATTCGAGTTAATCGATAAAATCGATTTATCGCCCAGCCCTAATAGGCCTATCGAAAAATCTAAATTTTTGACAACGCTAATGAGGTGTAGCAACCTATAGCCTAAGCCAACCATTTCTGATTTAACTATTACAGTAACAGATGTGACTGACTATATCATATCTAGGTAAATATGTCTAGATATCTATATCATATCTAGCAAGCTAGTACAATTTACGTTTTTCTGAATAATGCACGTTATTTACATTAATATGTCGCACAATTTATCGATTACAGTTATTTTATTTCATCAAAACTACACACATTTTAGACTGTGAAAACAAATATTAAGCTTCATCAACTATTCAGTTTCGCGGAACAGTTGTATTATTACCTCATCTGCTCCTCAAAATAATGAATGATTGACGACAGTGCAGTGGCGGGATTTTTTTTAACACTTGCCGTCTGACAACAGTTCCACCTGCCGGTAGAAACAGGTGCTGCTGAACAGCTGACTATTTAAATACCCGACACAAAAGCTGCGTTAAGTGGAATGCGTGTGATGTAAGCGGTAATCTATCACAACCAGACTGCTTTTCATTATGGACAGGCGAATTTTAAGTACTTGGATAACTTGGATAACAAAATAAATGTTATACAACCCCCCCCCCCCCCCTCCCCTCGCAACGCCACTGATCACCAGTAACCGGAATATCGACAGAAACATAAAACTGGTTTAAAATCCCGAGCTTCTCCGAATTACATACTGCATCACTCGCCTCTCTTTTTTTCTCTAAAGCACGAGCCGTATATCGCCGACTGCGGACAGTACTTGAGCCGATTTGGGTTTATGACCAAAACTCTTTTATCTTCCGACTACGTTACAAATATTTGCTGATTAACGTTGAAGATTTTATAGTCTAAAATCTCCGGTTAACCAAAGATATCCTCCGTCTCTCTCCCTCGACTCCCTGTCAATCTTCCTCGCTCTTTTGGCTAAGTCCCGCCCCTCCCCCTCCTGATTGGAAGAGTGAACTTAGATACTCTAAATTAACCAAGGTGAGAGCAGTACCACCCAAACTCCCTGTGTAAGCGAGTCTCTTTAAAGAAACAACACCCAAAAAAAATTATATATAGAAATAATGCGGTCGGTTAACAGGGTTACACAAGAAGGACTGGAGAACAAGAGAAAAAAAAAAATTGAAAAAGAGAGAGAAAATGAAAAACAGATGATAGAGGAGGAGAAAGAGGAACTGAAAAGAGAGAAAGAACAGAAACAGAGAGAATATGAGGACAGGATATTTGAATTGAAAGGACATTATGAACAGCTGGAGTGAGAGAGAAAAGAGGAGAGGGAGAGAAGAAAACAAGAGGATTAGACGAGTGGAGAAGAGAAAGAGATGGAAGAAAATGATGGAACATCTGAGATGAGAGAAAGATGAGGAGATCAAGAGAAGAGAAAGAGAGGAGAGAGAAAGAATAGCCAGAGAAGGAAAGGAGTGTCATAAAATGAAACAGAGACATGAAGATTAAATAAAGAAGATGAAGAAGAAACATGAAGATGAAGCCAGAAAACGAAGAGAAGAATTGAATGATTTCAGCAAGAGAAAAGAGCAGAAAGTTCAGGAGCTCAAGGAGAGACTTGAACTACTAAATGAAATAAAACTTTTAAGAAAGGATCAAGTCATGTCATGTCATGTGAAACATTTCTAATGTTACTGAACAGCCAAATAACTGGCACTTGTCTTTTGTAGTCAATGTAAAGGGATTTAATTTGTTAATTAATTTGCTGGGTTATTTAGCAAAAATGCTGCTTTAATCATTCTGGTATTATTATTATTATTATTATTATTTTGTAAATAATAATGTACAGTGTACAAATATATTGAAAATGCTTTATTTCCATTATAATTAAAGTTGCAAACACTTCTCTTAAAATAAATTTTTGGTTGCAATTGTCTTACTACTTCCTTATCACATTAGGTTACTTGTTTTTTTGTTTGTTTGTTTGTTAGTTTGTTTAATAGGAATGTTCTGGAGAATTTGCTAAGGACTGTATTTGTGCTGGAACAGGTGGATTTGTATCCGCACTGGTGTGTTGGTAAGAACACATAGAACTCAGTTGAACCAAAATTAGGAGTTTACTGCTGATTAGGTTGAGTGGTAACAATGAGTGGTTTTCTAGGCATTTACTCGCTCATGTAAGTCCACTAATGAATGGAAATTAAAGATTAGTTCTGGAGCATTCACAGTTCGTCTCTTCACAGTTCCACTACAAGGCTCTGACTGACATCATTCAATAAACTGCGCCCTGATTGGGTTGATCCTTTGTGACATTGCCGCCCCCAAATATGCTTTGCATATTTGCACTTTATAAACTAGTCAGTCTGAGGAGACTAATTCTCATCTTGATCTGTGAATGCAGGAAGCCGGATCAGGCGAGTAACAGGTCGGATGTAGGTCTTGTCCTTAACCTGAATCTCTGCGGCTCTGATATGGCCATCAGAACCTGGGAACGTCTTTGCAACTTTGCCTACTAGCCATAGTGCTCGTGGTAGTTGTGGATCGATGAGCATTACAATGGTTCCAGCAGAAAGGTCACTGGTATCTTTGTGCCACTTGTTGCGGGTTTGTAGTGTAGGCAGGTAGTGACGGATGAAACTTAGCCAGAACTGATCGGCTAACTGATCAGAACTGATCAGAACTTGACTCTGCCTCCATCTCCGTCTGCCCATAAGCTCTGTAGCAGGATAAACTACAAAGGGTAGTGAGCTATCTGGCCGCCCCATGAGCAGATAATTTGGGGTAACAGGGTCGAGGTCAGCTACGTTACTGGAAATGTAACCAAGGGGCTTGCTGTTAAGCACTCCCTCCACTTCGATGAGCACTGTTTGGAGTACTTCCTCCGTTACAACTTGGGAGCTGACTGTGACGCGAAGGGCAGTCTTGACTGACTTGATTTCTCTTTCCCACGCACCTCCAAAGTGTGGGGCTCCAGGTGGGTTGAAGTGGAATGAAATTTTCTGTTTAGCTAAATGTAGCTGAATCTGGGGAGTAAGTGACAAGAAGGTTTCTTGCAACTCTCTCTGACCTCCATGGAAGTTAGTGCCATGGTCTGAATACAGCTCAGCAGGTGTGCCGCGACGAGCTACAAATCTCCTCAAGGCCATCAGAAAGGAGTCTGTATCAATTGATGTAAGAAGGTCTAGGTGAACACTTCGTGTTGTGAGGCATTTAAAAATGATTCCCCACCTCTTTTCACATCGTCTGCCTATCTTAATTTGGAATGGTCCGAAACAGTCCATGCCTGTGCTGTAAAATAGAGGTTTAAGTAGTCTGAGTCGAGCTGGTGGAAGGTCTGCCATTTTTGGGATAACTGGTTGGTTTTTCCATTTTTGACAGTCCTTGCACAGATGTTGCTGTTTGCGGACAGCTTCCCGTCCTCTCAGTATCCAAAAGTTTCTCCTTATCTCTCCGAAAACTCTTTCAGGTCCAGGATGGCTGAGTTTACTATCATAGTTTCGGATCAGTAACTTGGTAACCCAATGATGTGGGTCGAGGACAATAGGGTGTATAACGGCGGACTCTAGTCCTTCAGCTCTACGCAAACGGCCTTCTACTCTGATGAGCTGGCATGTGTCATCAAATTCTGGGGCAAGAGGAAGGAGTCGACTAGTGGAAGGTACAGGATTACCAGCTTTTAGCAGTTTGTACTCGTCAGGGAAACTATCAACTTGAGATTTCTGCAGAATATGCCATTCTGCAGTTTGGTAGTCCTCTGCAGATCGTGGTCCTGCATCTTTAAGTCCCTGAACTGTGGCCTCTACTAGTTCGTTCCAAGTGCTGTGTGTGGTGGAGTCAGGAATATCAGGCACAACCATTTCTGCCATAAGGCCACAGAAGACTCCCTTGCGTTCTTCCGTCTTGAGTTCTGGGGGTTGTATGATGGGGGTGACAGGCCATCCTGATTCAGACTGTGTCACGGTTCACACATCTGCCGTGTTCTCAGGTCTCGTGATCTGTATGTTTGTCATGTGATGCCTGCTCGCTCAGCTGAGCTGCTAATCAGTCCGGCACAGGTGTCTCTCATTATCGCTGGCTTTAAATACTCACCTCATTCTCCTCTCCCTCGTCCAATAGTTCATCCGGATCTCTGTACCTGTTCCTGTCGTCACTTTAGTCTGGTCTTCGTGTGGATTGTTCGTGTTGGATGTCGTCGTGTCTTTTCCGTGCCTGCACCGGATTCACGCCATCACCACGGGACTTCACTCCACGCTGTCACCAGCCATCTTGCCCCTGCATCACCCAGCCGAGAGCCTTCATCACCGTCACTGTGTTTACCTGTTTCATTATTAATAAACTGTCATCATCCTGCATTTGCTTCCTCCACTCTTTTCACGTTACAGACTGAAGTAGGAATGATGGACCTTGGCTCCATCTGTTAGGCATTGATAGTTCAGAAAGAGTTTTACCTCAGGTGAGGTCATCTGCTGGGTTACGATTTGAATCTACATATCGCCAGGTGCATTTAGCTGTCAGTTCTTGAATTTCAGCTATTCTGGTACCAACAAACACCTTGAAGCGGCATGATTCAGATTTGAGCCAGGCTAGAACGGTGGTGGAGTCTGTCCATAGTGTCACTGTATTGATCTGGAGAGTGAGCTCAGTATGCAAGAGTTTGGCTAGTTGGGCACCATTCAGGGCAGCACACAGCTCTAATCGGGGAATAGTCAGACGTCGTTTGGGGGCAACCTTGGACCTTGCTAGTAGAAAGGCTAATTGAATATGACCGTTGTCATCCTCTGTACGCAAATAGGCAACAGATCCATATGCTTGCTCAGATGCGTCGCAAAAGATGTTAATCTGTTGGGTGTTGTGAGAATGATCAACACCTGAAGATGTGACACAGCGAGGTAGTGAGATACTTGCCAATATTGGCAACTCCGCCTCCCATTCGCTCCAAATTCTTAAAAGCTCAGCAGGCAAATCTGGGTCATCCCAGTCTCGTTGCTTGTCCCATAATCTCTGAACTAAAATCTTGCCTCGTGTAGTGAATGGGAGTATGAAACCCAGGGGGTCGTACTGGGTTGCAAGTACTCTGTAAATGTGTTGAAGTGTACATGGTCCAGGCTTGATAGGACGGGTACTATACCCAAGGAGGTCTGATTCGCAGTGCCACTTTAAACCTAGTGCAGATTCTGGCAAATCGGTACGCTCTTGAGAAAGCCACAGTTCCGTACTAGTGGATCTCGCTTCTGTCGGTAGGTGATCTACCACATTTGGGTCGTTACTCGCCCACTGGCGAAGTTCAAAACCACCACTGGCAAAGAGTGTGCGGAGTTCATCTACAAGCTGCCTTGCCTCTTCAGAAGATGCAAGGCTCTTCAAGCAGTTGTCCACGTAAAAATTTCTTTCTACAGTGGTTCTGATGTTGTCAGCAGGTGTGCTGTGGTCAATAACGTGTCTTTGGACAGCATAAATGGCACAACAAGGACTACATGTAGTGCCGAAAGGTAGCACTTGCCATTCATAGATGTCAGGTTGTCGAGATCTGTCCAAGTCTCGCCATATAAAGCGGAGGAGATGGCGATCATCTGGCAGGAGATGAACCTGATGGAACATCCCTTTAATGTCGCCGCTTATTGCAACTGGGTGTTCACGAAAGCGTAGGAGTACACCTAGCAGGGATAGTCCCAAAGCTGGTCCTGGCAGCAAATAGTCGTTCAGGTTATGGCCTTCAAATTCAAACAAACAGTTAAAAACCACTCGGTTCTTGCCATTATGCTGCACGATGTGGTGAGGGATGAACCGCGACTCACTCTGTGAATTAACTGATTCAGGTAGGAGTTTGACGACATAGCCCGAGGTCTCTAGTTTCTTCATTTCCTGTTGGTAGGCAGCTGCTTTTATGGAATCTTTCTCCAGACGTTTCTCTGTGTTCCTAAGGTTCGAAAGCACTGCCTCCATGGGAGCTTGAAGAGTGGGCATATCTTTCTTACGCAAGAGAGGAGTGGCATATCGGTTTACACCATTGATCATTACTCTGACAGTCTTTACTTGGAGTAGGTCAAGGGCTTCTTGGTCTTGCTTAGACCGAGTGGCAGATTTCTCTGATCTGTTTGGAATCACGTCTGCTTGCCAGAGTCTCTCAACATTCCGGAACAATTCCGTCATTGAGGGATTGACTACAATGTGCAGGCATTGGTGGGAGTTGACATGATCTCCGAAGACTGTTGCTGGGCCTTGTAAAGACCAACCCAGTCTTGTCCTAACTGCTGCTGGACCCCCAGGTGGACCAAGTCGCACAGGTTCAATCGGAGTGATAAGGTGAGGATGATCAGCTCCGATCAGTGTCAGGGGACAGGCTTTGCGAACAGGCTGTAGAGGTAAGCCTCTCAGGTGACGGTAGCGTTGCTGAAGCTCTGCAACAGGGTATGTATGCTCGGTCAAGCTCAGTTGTTCTGCGGTGAAGGCGCCAGTTATGTTGTAGCTTCTGCCTGGCTGTGATGGAGTTGAAATCTGAAAGGACACTGTGGCACCGTGAAGCTTAGTAATGTCTTGCCTTATAGTTCGCAAGGTTAAGTCCTCTGTCTAGCCTGTGAGTCCCAGCTTCCTTGCTGCCAATGGTAACAGCATAGTCCGTTCAGAACCATCGTCAAGTACAGCGTAAGTATCAAGGCTCAGCCCTAAATGCTTCAGAGTGACTCTGACCACTTTCAGGAGTACGCTGCTGAATCCTTGAGGACGGTCTAGATATAGCCTTTTACTAGTTGAACTGACTAAACAAGTCCCTTCATTTACTGGCTTAATGTTGATCTCATGGAGAATCTGGAGGTGCTTTCCATTACACAGGTGGCAGAGTTTCTTGAGAGTGCACTGTGCAGCTCTATGAGTGCGTCCACATTTCCAGCATCTGTTATTAGTCTTAATCCAGTCAATTACTTGGGGTTTGGTTAGGGACTGGAATGTGGGGCATTGACTCAGGTAGTGTTCTTTACTGTCACAATATGGACAAAAGGCAAAGCTTTTACCTGGACTCTTGGTTAACACTGGTGGAATTGAGGAAGATGGTTCGTTTGAGCCATGGAGGATTGTCGTATGCCTAGTTTTGGCTTTAGTCTCCTTCTGTTGATCCACTCGGGAACGGGCTCTGTCTTTCTGGGGCTTATATCCACCAAAACTTTCTGGATCTTGGCACCAAGATTCGAACTTAAGCCATTTTGCTAGGTCAAGAAGAGTGTATACTGAGCCTGGTTCATAACTCATGTGTCTGCGGAAAGATGCTCTTTGTTCTGGAGGGAGCTTGGACAAAAGTCGAGCCACATGAGATCCACAGTGCAGTTCAACATCTCCTTCGTCTCCTAATGTCTTAAGGAATCCTACTAGAGCTTGTATCTGAAGAGCAAAATGTTCAAATCCTACAGTGTCACCTGACTGAACATCTGATGCATCCATAATGGTAGCAATTTTGCTCAAGGCAAGTTGATGCGGTCGACCAAACCGTTCAGTAAGGGCTGCTAGGGTATCTGAGTAGGGTGTGGATGAATTTAGAAAGGAATCAGCAATGAGGCGAGCATCAGCTAACTTCAGGTGATCTACCAAAACTTGGTACTTAAATAGCTCGGTAGCTTCATCTGGTAGTAGGTTAGTTAAGGCAAGTTTGAGACGGGCAAATTCACTGGGGTCTCGGCGGCTAAAATCTGGAATTGTTGGCTGTGGACCTCTGTAAAGTATCTCTTGTCTTGCAGTATTAGCCTGGGTCCCTGGAAAGTTAGCTGGTGTAGTATGCGGCTGATTGTAGCAAAGAGGAGGTGGTGTGGTGATAACAGAAGTTCTTGTTGTCGTTGGCTGCCTTGTTTCCTGAGTAACTCTACAAGTGTCAACAATACTTGAGGAAATCTGACCAGCCACATTATCTGCAGCAAAGGCATTTGCATAAGGATGCACTGAAGGCGGCCCATGTTGTGCATAGCTCACTGTAGCTGCATAGGAATCGAGATCTCTAGGTGTAGAAATGCGACGTGGTGCTGGCACTGGAAAGGCTCTAGGGGCTGGTGTAGGCACAGGAGACTCTGACTGTCTACTTGCGACTCTGGGCAACGGAATTGGAGTGGGTAAGACTTGTGGCTCAGGTATTGGAACTGACTTTTGACTTTGCGACTGGTTAATCAGCATCTCCTGCATGCTTTTCTGGATCTCCATAAGTCGGGTGATCTCTTCCCTCATGAATAACTGAGCAGCAAGGAGGCGTCTATTCTCTTGTTCCAGATCATGCACTGCACTTTGGACGTCAGGAGGTAAAGAGCGTGCAGCCCTGCGAAGGTTGGGTTCCTCTCTCTCACTCCAGTGCTCTGTGGTAAGGTACCAGGGCTCCAATGCCAAATGTGATGATTCTAAAGAGTCAGGTGATCCAACTGCCTCTTCTCTTTGCTCATGATGAATACTGGATGCTTGTGGATGGGCCATACGGGGGTCTCTGTAATCATCATACTGTTGAACGTCATCTGGCCCATGTGGTTGAGGTGTTGACTGTGGCAGGAGGACGTTAGCTCTAGGCAGCCCAGCATACTGCACCTCGAAATCTTGTAAGTAAGTTGGTTGACGAACTGTACGTCTGGGGCGTGCTCCTTGAACTTGATACTCTGCATTCTGGTCCTCAGACATCATTAGTCCAGTGTAGACACAGCCTCCGGCTCGAAGGACCAAAATTGTTCTGGAGAATTTGCTAAGGACTGTATTTGTGCTGGAACAGGTGGATTTGTATCCAGACTGGTGTGTTGGTAAGAACACATAGAACTCAGTTGAACCAAAATTAGGAGTTTACTGCTGATTAGGTTGAGTGGTAACAATGAGTGGTTTTCTAGGCATTTACTCGCTCATGTAAGTCCACTAATGAATGGAAATTAAAGATTAGTTCTGGAGCATTCACAGTTCGTCTCTTCACAGTTCCACTACAAGGCTCTGACTGACGTCATTCAATAAACTGCGCCCTGATTGGGTTGATCCTTTGTGACAAGGAATCATAAATAAATGAACAAACAAAATTACAAGCCTAGTACACAATTATAAACACAATTATAAACTGTGTAAATTGGTGGCATTGTGTTGATGGAGCTGAATAATAGAGGATTGAGTGCTGTAAAAACTGCCAAACAACAGCAGCAGGCTTAGGTTACTCAATGTCTAAAGTGTACAGTAATTAAAAACTTGTATTAACTGCTTCCAAAAGACAATCTTGCTTCAGTGTCATTTCTCCCAAAACATTTGTCCCAAAACTGCAGGACATGAGGGAACTCCTCCTCCAAATACTCAATGATTTCCGTTCCAACCTTTAAACAGATGTTTAAAATGATAAATATGCAAACATAAAATAATAGCCAAACATGTAGTGTCATATTTATTACCATATTTATAAATATCCAAACAAGAATCGAAAAATACTGTTTTTTACTGTTTGATATCTGTTATATTTCAATTAGGTCAAGTGTTACCAGGTGTTTGCATCATTATAGACAGGTGTGGGGTGTTAATGTGAGTGAATCAATGATTTGTGAATGAAATATTATATAAGCTAAATCACACTCATAACTGCTGTTAGATTCTGTCTTTTGTGTTCAGCAGAAGAAAGAAACTCATGCAGGTTTGGAACAACTTGAGGGTGAGTATTTATGACAAACTTTCATTTTTGGGTGAACTATCCCTTTAGGTGTGTGTCGGTGCTTATCAGTACATAATGTAAATTATAATAATTTGGCATGAAAATGCTTCCACAGACCGTATACAAGACAAAATACATTAAGATCTGTGTGTGTACTTCGATCCTATTATGCAACATTATAGCGCCACCCTCTGGCTGAATTACGCAAAGACAAAACCTCTGCCAGAAGTGCGTCTGCATTGGCTCAGAAATTATGAATGTGAAACTTATTACAGTTAATCATAAGATAGAGCTGCGATCCAGAAACTTCAACTAAATTTAATGTCCAGGAGCTGCTACTGCATTAGTATATATTAAAAAAAAAAAAAAAATTTCTATGAGTTTGTATCTGCTTATTGTAATCCGCATCTTTCGTATTTTATTTATGGATTAAAAAGGAAAATAAATGGACGGAAGGATGGAGCCACTGCAGGCGCGGCGCAGGTCAGCTCTTCAGTGTTTTTCTTTTAATTTCGATGTGTGATGCTGTTAAAATGGCGTCAGGTAAGAATCGAATTGGATACAAATAAATGCAGCCACATTTACTCGATTTGTGAAGTATTTATGAAATATTAGCTAAGAAAAGACAGACTACTTGTTTAGTTTATTGAATGATATTTCACTGCGCTCTTACATTTATGTTTAATCGAGACATTGAATACCAGGAAGAAACTGAAATTACGCGTGAGGTTTCTTGTATTAATCTGCAATACTTTCCACTTATTCTCTTTGATTTGTGGCAGTTATTAACATTTTTATGTAGGCTATAGATCATTGCAGTAAGTATGAGATAAAGTGTAATTTTTACACTGTTCTTTACTCAATTAGTTCAATTAGTAACTGCAAACATTATAAAGTCAGAGCTTTTCAATGCACATTTTCTCTCTCTGTATGTGTATGTGATTTTTTTTTTTCTCTAGCAGCAGCAGCAGCAGGCAGACATAGTCCAGATGTTGAACGTCCTGACAGTAAGTCAATTAAATCACTGGCAGTGCTATCAATCATTAATGTGTTGTAATAGTTAAAGCATAGATTACCCAATATGTCAAGATGTAATATTTAATTTATAATGTAAAAAGAAAAAAAAAAAGTGAATTACTCCCATATGTGCAGCTTTTTAAAAACTGATAAAGTCACTTGCACTAAAAATGACAGAATATGATCAGTAGATCAGTGTTTTTTCAAAGTGTTTGATGATAAAACACCTCAAATATAATAATGGGCTTGCAGGAGATAAAATTCCCTTCCTAAATCATAAAATCAGCAATATTTTTACATTTATAGAAAGACCAACTTATGCTGTGTGAAAAAATATTGGGCATCATATTATAAGTATAAATATAATTATTATTTTCTTTTATTGTAAAGCCTCTGTAAAGCCAAAAGCAAATGTAAGAGCATTTTGTTAGGAAATTATGTCAAATTAAGTTATTTTTTCTACCCACTTTAAAATAAAATAACATAATAAAAAATATAACAGCATTAAAAATAAACATTAAATTCAGATTTATCTGTAAAGCACATTTCACAATGAATATAATTCTGAAGCAACATATTGAAATTATAGTCGTCTAGAACTATAATGCAGTCAACAGTACTGGAACTACTTCAGCCATGCAAGTCTTCTGAACCCATATGTTGACTTTGTTTGAGGATCGGATTGGGATAAGTTGTCATTCATTCAAAAATATTAGTCTGTCATAGCTGAGATCTCTTTTGTGCTTATTTATACCTCACATCAGTGATGTCATATAGTACTTTTGATACAGTAGACTTGTGCGTAGAGCAAAAATGATCTCTGCATATTGCAGTTAAAGCTGTTTCTGTGTTTTGTGTCATTCAAACACAAGAAAACATCTGAAGATTTACAAACCTTGACAAAACCTACTTTTGTACTGGATACTGTACTGAACCAGTGTTAGTGAATCCCTGCTGCTCACGGGGCTCTATGCAGCTGCCATTATTTTATTATTGGTAAACAAAATGTATAAAAGTCTAAGTAATGATCATCCCAATGGTAAGTCAATATAATTAATAACGATAACTCTTTAGGATTAAACAAATGTTCTTTCGTAGATGTTTCTGAATCTTGTAAAAGGGTTGCTTAATATTTGAACATTACTACTTGTGTTAAATCTGCTAATTCTGTAGAATTTTTAATACTGTATGAAATTATTAAGTGATGATTGTGCCATATTTTTATACAATTTGTCTGTTTATGTGACCTTTTCAGTGAGTGATCTGAGGATTGTTCTGATAGGAAAGAATGAATCAGAAAACAACAGAGTGGGAAACACTATATTTGGTATGGAAGCATTTTGCAGTAAAGCTCCATCTCCTTCACAGCAGCACAGTGTGAGAATCAGTGGAGTGTTGGAGGAGAGACACATCACAGTCATCAACACTCTCCTGCTCCAACCAAATCTATCACATCAACAGTCAATACAGTCAGTGAAAAAGTGTGTGTCTCTGTCTGATCCAGGACCTCATGTGATTGTTCTCGTACTGCAGTATAACGACTTCAGTGAGAACGGGAGACAGAGAGTGAAATATGTGCTGAACCTCTTCAGTGAGCAGGCCATGAAACACACTATAGTGCTGACGACTGATGAAGAGACACGCACATACAAACTGACTTCTATGATATGGAATAACACTATTCGTGATTTAATAAAGGAGTGTGGAGGAAGACATCTACAGTTTGATACAACAAACACAGGATGGCGATCTGAGATGGCAGAGTTGTTCAGAATGATAGAGGAGATACTCAAGAAAGAACACACAGAATTTCTCATCTGTAACATGTATGAGGATGAAGGTGATGGAGCATCAGTGGAAGGAGATCTGACCAGATCTGGAAGTTCAGTCAGAGGAGACGACAAAGAGCAGAAGAATTCTGATCTCAAAGAGAGCACAAAAACAGGACATGATGGAGAAGGTTTGTCAGTCTTTTTTCATCTCTTAAGATATGATAATGAAATGCTTTTGTGTCATTTAATAGTTATGATGCAGTAGAAACAGGAAATGATAGAGAGAAAAATAAGGAACACTACTGCGTGGCTTGTTTTCGGTGAACTGTTCCTCTAAAGGCTGTAGTGTGAGTGCACACAGTCTGTATGTTGTCATAGATGCATACATGAAAAGATAATTCACCCAAACAGTGAGTCAGTAAACTACTGCAAAGTAGCCTTCAGTTGATAAAACTATGTATTGCAGTCTAATCATGTTTTACAATATAATATTTTTGTTGTTTAAGGAATTGTACATTTGGTACCAAAGCTGATCTGAGTCTATTGTCTCTAAATCTTGTTTTTAGTGATGGCTACAGGAGAAACAAAGCTGAACATTGTGCTGTGTGGAAATAATCCAACACTCAAGAGCTCAGCGTCTAAAATGTTTAGAGGGGTAACGAGTAAACCTCAGGAAGAGATGAGTAAAGTGTGTCAGAAGAGAGAAGGAACGATCCATGGACGGCAGATCAGTGTAATAGAGCTTCCAGCTCTCACTCAGCTCTCAGAGGAAGAAGTGATGCGTCAGACTCACCTCTGTGTGTCTCTCTGTCATCCTGGAGTTCATCATTTCATCCTTGTCACTCCTGTCAGTCCACTTACAAATGAAGACAAAGCAGAAATGGAGAAGATTAAAGAAATATTTTACTCACAAGAGCACTTTATGGTGCTTTTCATTACTGAACTCACTGTTGACAAAAGTGTGTCAGATATTGTAGAATCCACAGAATCTCAGAGTGTTGTGAGTCTCTATGGGAGTTGGTACTTTGTGATGTCGTTAAAAGACCAGAGAAACTCAGAAAGGATCTCAAAGCTGTTTGAATTTATAGAGAGCACGATGACTGAACCCTATTCTCTTCAGATGTATATGAGAGCTCCGGAGAAGAGAGTTAGACATGAACTAGAGGAGAAGCTGAGAGTGAGAGACAATGAAATCAAAGAGTTACAGGAGAAGATCAAGACACTGGGTGAGTGCATTCATTCATGTTTGTGAATAAAGAATCATTGTGAGAATACAGTAATAAGCTTACAGGTTATTTACAGAACTGTACATCTCTACTTGGTGAACCACACATGAATAAATACACTTTTATTCATAACCTATTTTAAAGAAGAAAAAATAGACTCAAAACTATAATCTTAGTAAAATTGTTGAATCTTTTGCTATTAATGACTGGTTAATTCTGTAATCTCTAGACAATGCTAGACCCTAAAGACTAAAATACACTGCACAACTTTTGCCCAGATTTTTACCCGGTGTTTTAAAATCTGTTCTGATTTTAAATGTTGTGTAGTGTTTTTCATTCTTAGGTAACTTACTTCCCTTGTGATGTTCTGCTAATTCTACTGCCATTTTAGCTCCAGCAATTTTTTATACCATCAGTCTTTTCTTCAAAATGTAAAATATAAAGGGATTAATGTCAGGAAACTGACTTGGACAGTACTAAACATCTCACTTTGAGCACCTGAAAAGCTCTATATAACTTAAGCTGTACTTTTAGTTTTCCATCACTTTGATGCTCATTGATGCGTTCATACTTACAAATGCTTTTTGTGGCCAGATTACTGTAATTCCAACATGGGAATTAAGCAATAATCATGTGAATGCAGCAATAATCTAACTGTTAACCCTATCTCACTATCACAACATTTAGAATACACTCTTGAATGCACTACGATAAATAACACAGCCACAACGGGGTACTTAACTTCTTCACTTGATTTATTTCAAGAAACACAACTACTAATAATTAATAACGTGGTGGTGCCACCTACAGGCACTGAGGGGAATGGCAATATCACATACATAACACTAACTAATTAAAAAAATTCAGACCGCTTTAACTAATTTATTTCTTTGACACAGATCCAGAGGGTGTGAAGCTGAATCTGATTGTGTGTGGGAGTAACAGAGAATTAAAATCCTTCATAACAAACCTGATCCTGAATCAGAGCGAGAGAAGATCAGAGCTCAGCTCAGAGTGTGTGAGGAGAGACGTGGAGCTTCATGGACGTCTGATCAGTCTGGTGGAGCTTCCAGCTCTGTTCAACACTCAGCTCTCAGAGGAGGAAGTGATGCGTCAGACTCACCGCTGTGTGTCTCTCTGTCATCCTGGAGTTCATGTTTTCATCATCATCATTCCTGATGCTCCAATTAATAATGAAGACAAAGCAGAAATGGAGGAGATCCAGAGGATATTCAGCTCAAGAATCAACAAACACATCATGATCCTCATAAAGCAGAATTCAGAGCATCAGACAGAAAAACTGAATGAAGAAACACAGTCTGTCATTGAGAGTTTTGGAGGACAACATCATTTCATTGAACTGAACACACAAGTGTCTGTGTTGATGGAGAAACTGGAGCAGATGGTTGAGGAAAATAGTGGTGATTGTTTCTCCACTGAGACATTGATGGAGACACAAATGGAAAAACTTAAAGAATTAGAAGAAATGAAGAGGAAAATCCATTCATTAGAGACTTGGTTTCAGTCACAAGGTAATGATCAGAAAATCTGCATGGATTAAACACTTTTCATGATTTGTAAAGTCTACATAGATTTATAAAACAAAACAATAACATTATATACAGAGTGCAGCAGAGAAAATATGAACAAAACATGATGTTTCAGTATAAATTACACACAGTATTCTCTGAGGTCTGGATAATTGACAGTCTTCACTTAAAATTCATTGAAGTGTTTTCAATTGTTTTGTTTTTTTTCCTTTGATCTATCTTAAGATTCAAGAGATGGAGAAGATGAGCTGAGGATTGTGCTGCTGGGGAAAACAGGAGCTGGGAAGAGTTCAACTGGAAACACCATCTTAGGAAGAAAAGCATTTATATCAGACATTTCTCAAAAATCTGTTACTAAAGAGTGTCACAGAGAAACAGCTAAAATCAACAGCAGACACATTACTGTGATCGACACTCCAGGACTGTTTGATACTGATCTGACTAATGAGGAGATCCAGAGAGAAATCAGCAACTGCATCTCCATGATCCTGCCTGGACCACATGTGTTTCTCCTACTGATACCAGTGGGACGATTCACTGAAGAAGAAGTAAAATCAGTGAAGATCATTCAAGAGATGTTTGGTGAAAACTCTTTAATGTACACCATAGTACTATTTACCAATGGAGACAAACTGAAGAACAAAACCATCAAACAGTTTCTGGGAGAACCTGGATCTGCCCTTAAAAACCTGATTGAATCGTGTGGAAACAGATTCCATGTGTTCAATAATGAGACTGGAGACCGAACACAGGTGACAGATCTACTGCAGAAGATAGACAACATGGTGAAAACAAACGGAGGGAGTTACTACTCATGTAAGATGTTCAGAGAGATGGAAAGAGAAAAACAAGAAAAACAAAAGAAGATACTGATGGAGAAAGTGGAGCAAGTGAACAAAGAAAGAGAAGAACTGATGAACAAACATGAAGAAGAGAAAAAGATGATGAAGGTGAAGTTGGAGGAAGAAAGACAGAATCATGAGAAAGAGAGAAAGAGAAAAGAAGAAGAATTTATAGAGAGAGAAGGACAATATAAAAAAGACATTAAAGAATATGAGGAACAAGAGAGAAAGATGCGAGAGGAGATGGATAAACAGAAACAACAGGAAAGAGAAAGAGAAGAAGAAGAAGAGAAATGGAGAAAGAAAGAACAGGAAATGTGGAATGAATATAATCAGAGACTTAAACAAGAGATAGTGAGAATGAAGATGATAGAGGAAGAAAGAAAGAGAAGAGAAGAAGAGGATGAGAGAAGGCGAAAGATAGAAAAGGAAAAATGGGATGAATATTATCAGAAACTTGAACAAGAGATTGAGAGAATGAACATGAAAATGGAGGAAGAAAGAGAGAATCATGATAAAGAGAGGAAGAGAACAACAACATAAAAGAGTCATTAAAGAGAGGACTAAGAAAGATACGAGAGGAGCTAAATAGAGTATGAGAAAAAGACAGAAAGAGAAACAACGGGAAAGAAACGGAGCAAGAAAGGAAATGCAATGTGGGATTAATATAATCAGAAAGAGGAGAGAGAAAGATCTTCAGTTCAAACATCAAGATTAAAAAGAATGCTTAAGCTATGTTTTTTAATGCACTTACCATATTTTTAATTGTACTATACTAAGTGCGTATTAAATGTCTGTTTTTGGAACACCTTTAAGTGTTATTTAAGATATGTTTAAGTTTAAGCATTTTAATAATAAAACCAGCCGATGTTTGGACGATGCAAAACTGTAAATCGCTCTACATGGGCGCAGTTAACTGTCGTTCTGATAGCTGCCAGAACTTATCTGGCAGTGGACCGTGATTCATAATCATTTCCACACACAACGCAAAATGATTGTCCACACAATAAGAAATCATCAATTCACAATCATCAGTTTGTACTCTTTTGAAAATTAACCATGGTTTTACCACAGCATTTGTAGTAAATGTATAGTAAAAACAAAATCAACCATAGCTTTCTTGCAAAAACCATGGTTTAACTTTGACTGTAGTAGTAAAACTATAGTAATTACAAAATTTACCATGATTTCAAAAACTATGGTTGCTATAGTCAAAGCTACCACAGTTTTACACTAGTATTACTACAATTTTACTATAGTAGAATCATCCCTGATAGCACACGTACATCTGCAAGATGTCTGTTAAAGATCTCTTGATCTGGAAAGCATCTGCTGTGTACAAACGTGGCAGATGTCTGTAAGATGTCAGTTTTACATACATTCTAAATCATAAACATCTTAATGACATCTAATAGACGTCTATTTGACATATGATAGGAAACGTCCTAAACGTACTGCATATGAGCAAACAATCTAAAAAATACGTCTTGCAGACATCAAATAAACATCTCCAAGAGGTGATGGCAGGGATGGCATCAAAAGAATCGTTAGAAAAAAACTAACAAAAACAAAACAAAAATATAGCTGCAAGCAGCAATTACCGGGGTTCGAGCATTAAGGCCTTTAAGGTGGTATACAAAGTTGTTCAGAATGAGGGGATATATCATACCGATGTAAGTGTAAGATCTAGTGTTTGTGTGAATAGACGAGCATTTTTTAACAATTTGAGGCCATTTACCATAGAAATTTTGTTTTTGAAGCCTTTTTAGCTGTTATAGCGCCACCTATGCTCCGATCTCCATGAAACTTTGCATGCTTGTTAAGAATCATCTGACACATGCTTTCACCAATTTTTGTAAAGTTTTGAGCTTTCGTTTTGGTTTTATAGGCTTTTGGGTATATGTGGCCACACCCCTTTTGTAAATTAACCCAGTTATAGCTAACCAAAGGACAAAATTCCACATTTTTTTGATAATTATTGATCTAGAGAGTCCAGAGAACATTACTGCAGTGGTTTGATCGAGATTGAGCAAAAAACCTAGGACTAGTTCGCAAAAGTAGGTTTTTAACATATTTGTGAATAATTAATGAACAGTTTGATTGACAGCAATGGTTCTTGAGGCAAAGTTGTTAATCATGAGGAGATCTATCAAATGATATGCATATTGTGTGTATGTGTGAAACACCACGTGATTACAGAGCCAAAAAACTCGTTAGCGCCAACTAGTGGCCGATTTCTTTCAAAATTCTTACAGACCTTTAGGGCCATGAGTCGAACATGCCCAGTGAGTTTCGTTCCGATCGACCTCCGTTAACCTTGTCTAATGGGTGCTCAAAATTCATTGGCCGATGGCGGCCATGTTTTTTGAGATACGCCAATGTCCTCATAGACCCTTATGGCACATTGGACAGAGACACTGCATACCAATTTTCAGGTCGATCGGACCAACGATTGCATAGCTATAGTCATTTTCATGTTTTTTCAGGCTTATAGCGCCACCAAGTGGCAGAGCTGTGCAATTTTTTTTATTTGACCAAAGATTGAGCTTATACACATGTGTACCGAGTTTGGTGAAGATATCTCATTCCATTCAAAAGTTATAGCCAAATGTAAGAATTTGCTAATGTTAGCATAGAACGTTTTGGCATTCCTATTCGACCATGAGTCAAAATTTCAACTTTTTTTTGATAATTATTGATATTCAGTGTCCAGAGAACATTTCTGCACTGGTTTGGTTCCGATCGGGCGAAAAACCTAGGACTAGTTCGTAAAAGTAGGTTTCAGACATAACGCCATTTTGCGGAAAAACCGGGCCTCGTACGAAAAATCTGCGCCAGTGCACTTTTGTGCGTATTGACCCAAGGATCGCAACGATGTAAAGTTTTTGAGTCTACGACAAAAAATGTACGAGCTACGGCCAAAAATGCGAAAAAAGTTAGTTTTTTGCGCTGTAGCGCCACCTTTGGGCCGATTTGGCCGGTTCTTTGCGCCTGAGTAGCGAGGAGGACTACTACCTTCTGACCAAGTTTCAGCTCTCTAGGCCTTACGGTTTGGGCTGCACGATCAGTTTTAGCGCGGAATAATAATAATAATAAAAAAAATCTTAACAATTACAATAGGGTTTCAGCGCTACGCGCTCGAACCCCTAAAAAGGTTAATCATGGTTGCTAAAGTTTTACTAGTAAAACCATGTGTAAATGTTGTATATGTAGCCTACAGCACATTTTATAATAAATGCATGTTTCAAGGATACAGTTGAAAAATATCCTTTAAACAGGCAGAGATGACTAAGTCATTGAGAAAGACCATCTTCTGGCAACAAAATAATGTTCATATCGTTCTTACCCAAAATAGCCCGTTTTTAAAGGGATCATCGGATGCAAAGTTCACTTTTACATGTTGTTTGAACATTAATGTGTGTTGGCAGTGTATGTAAAAATCAACCCTATAATGATAAAAAAACATGCAGTGGTTTTTAATTGATCTGTAAAAATAATACCCCTGTTTTCAAACTGAGCCATTATCAGATGTTGTGCAGTCACACCAATAGAGGCCGCTCCCACTATAGTTGATTGACATGAGCGTCTTACCTCAGACCCGCCTTAAATCAGCTGTAAAAATGACCTCCATTCTTTCGATGCCGGAGCAGGGATGCAAGTTAGACAAGAATATCTCAGATTGAGGTGTTGTGTTACTGGATGTAATAATGAACATAGTGGTCATGATTTACTTCTGACATCTGAGCTGCTGCAGATGCAGTGGCTTGTGTTTGTTTGTGAAGAGAATGCGCCTCCCGATCTACATATATCTGTATATGTTCACGCAAATCATTTCGTGATCCAGCTACACTTACAGCAGAAGTGAGTATAAGGTTTTTTTTTTTATAAATCTTTGCAATCGCATTTTCCTAATAAAGTGCTAGTTAGCAAGTTTAGCGGCTAAACGCAGCTAAATTAATGGTCACTCCACAGAGAGAAGAGAGGGGCGGGGCGAGCAGAGCTTATTTGGTTTTAAAGCAGTCTTGACCAGAATGATTTTTGCAGAGCTTATTTTGGCAAAGTAAAAAGGGTGTTGTTTTACAGTACCATTAAGAATTTTTAACCAAAGTATATTATAGACTTCATATGACCCCTTTAAAGCATCATAAAACTAACTAAAACCAAACCTTTTAAAAAACAAACACTTGAACACATCAGCATAATAGGAACTTCCTAAAATGACACAAACATCTTTAGGAAACCTTTATTTGAAGTGTGATTTGATTTTTGTAGTTTCCTTCACGCTCCATTCATTCATTAATTCCCGTTGATGCTTCACACTCCAGTCCAGTTGGTGGAGGTAATACACCATAAGTTTGGCATAACTTTTCAAGCGCCAGTGAACGATACGAAAAGCAATTATTTGACTTCACTTGGAGGACATTTGCTCTCACTTGCTCTTAATATAGTGTAATTTATGGCATTAGGAAATTGCTGCTTCTGGGGATCTTTTTGTGGAGTGAGAAGATTTTCTACTACGAAGTCTGTCCGAAAACTTCGTGCACAAACGCTGTTTTTAAAGTCATTGTCTGATGAAGCATCAAGAGTTATGCTTTCAGTCTTCTAAAGGTGAGTTGAGATGTTCATTTCGCGTATTTACACACAACTGTATAAGCAACAATATGCGAGATCGTTTCTGCATTGTTTTCATCGGTTACAGCGCTATTTGTGTGTTTGCTGGCTTGAATAAATACCGAGTACAGCAGATAACGAGCATGTGAGGAAAACGTGAAGAAGTCCCCAGCGATTTTGTGTTTTTGTAGGTTTTATGATCACTGTTTGCTTCTGCGTGAACAGAACTAGTGTTATTTAATTTGTGTGTTAATTTGATCGTAGTTGTTAGAAAATCATACTATATTATTGTGTGTATTGTTAGTAAAGATGGGTGTCATCAGATTCCAGCAATTATTCTGCCTCAAATGATTTGTTTCTGCTCTATACGCAGTATAAAGTGAGATGATCTGCTGCTGATTCTGAATGGCTTGTTTAATGAGTGTTTCTAGTCTGAGGCTCATCAATATTATCAGAGCTGCTGAAAATCTTCTTTTTAGTAATTTCTGTTTGTATATTACATGATTAAAGTATGACAACTGCACTTTTAATCTTAGATCTGTAGTAATTAAAAATAAAAAGTGGACATATGTAATGTATAAATGAAAATGAATGCCTACAAATTTGTCATTCGGGCTAGTGGTGATTGAGATGTTGGTCATTCACTCTTTCTGTACAAAAAACAAAAAAACTACTATGATAATTGATCCTAATTCTACTACTACTAATATAAAACATGCTAAGGTCTGAAGAGCTGCAGGGATAATTAATTTAAAGTCTATGTACAGTCGATTCTGAGAATTGCTTCTAAACACATTATTAATGTTAGAAATGCATTGCTGAAACTTTTTACAAAGACAGTGAACTATGTAGGCTAGTACTTAATTGTGGAGTTAGATCAGGGTTGTCAAACTCCGGTCCTGGAGGGCTGCAGCCCTGCAGAGTTTAGATGCAAACCTAATTAAACACAGCTAATCCAACTAATCAGGTCCTTCAGGCCTAATTGAAAACTGCATAGTATGTGTGTTGGAGCAAGGTTGGAACAAAACTCTGCAGGGCTGCGGCCCTCCAGGAACTGAGTTTGACACCCCTGAATTAGACCATTAAACAAATTTTCACCATTTTTGTGTTCAGGATTTTTTGGGCAGGGCACAAATCATGCTACCACATAGACTGCGAACATTCAAGCACTGAAAATGTGAATGTTTTTTAACAATCAGTTTGATGATTCTTTTTAGTTTCACAAAGTGAAAACATTGGCCGTCCAATAAGATTTGAGCTAGGATCATGTGACAGGTGGCAGCTGCTATTGCACAAAAGGATGAGAATGAGAATCCTTCAGAAATTATTCTAATATTCTGATTTATTATCAGTGTTGAAAACAATTGTGTTGCTTAACATTTTTTTGGAACCTGTGATACTTTTTTTCTGGATTCTTTGAGCAATAAAAGGTTAAAAAGAACAGTGTTTATTTAAAATAGAAAAGGTTTTCTAACAATGTACACTACTGTTCAAAAGTTCGGCGTCAGTAAATTTTCATTCTTTCTTTTCTTGAAAGAAATTAAATCCTTTTATTCACCAAGGATGTAAAATTAATAAAAAATGATCACATAGATTTACATTGATGGAAAAGATTTATATTTTGAATAAATGCTGTTCTTTTTAACTTGTTATTCATCAAAGAATCCTGAAAAAAAAAAAGAATCACGGGTTCCAGAAGAACTGAAGAATCTGAAAATGTGACACTTAAGACTGGAGTAACAGCTGATAAAAATTCAGCTTTGCATCACAGGAATAAATATTATATTGTAATAACATTTTCCAATATTTTTGTTTTTTTCTGTATTTTTGACCAAATAAATGCAGCCTTGATGAGCATAAGATACTTCTTTAAAAAGCATTACAGGTCTTACTGATCGCAAACTTTTGAACAGCAGTGTATATGAATATGTTATAGGAATTACAATATCAATTACAATTAATATAATATAAATATAAAAAAGAGAGCAAAAGTCGGGCAATTTTATTTCTACAATTCTTTGACTGTAAACTGCTTTAATTTGGAGCTAGAGATACAGGGCAGTGGCTTCATTGCATCAGATATATGTCACTTTGCTCACAGCTGATTGGTCTAGTTTGGGTTTGCGATCTCTAACCCAGAATAAAACCCACTCCAGAGCAGGGTAGCTGTGTAGTGTAAGTTACTATGGTGACAAAACCTGCTGAAAACCAGTCTGCCTTCTTGAGCCTGAAAACTTACAGTTTGCTCAAACTAAACGCAAACTTACCTGGGTAAAAACCAAAACCGGCTACAGACCACTGGATAAGAGAAGAGAGTGGATGCTGAGTTCTTGTTATCGTTGGTATTTTTAATTTAGTTCAGGTTTATTTGTATAGCGCTTTTCACCATACAAATCTTTTTTTTTTTTTTTTTTTTTAAAAGCAGCTTTTTAATTTTAAGTTTCTACATTATATTAAGGAGTAGGTCATTAGTGGTACAGAGAAAATCATGCAATTTGTTGCAAGTCCCGTGTTTTCTGATTTATCATTTTTTTCTGACTTATTATTATTATTATTATTTTTAAAGTTGCATTCGCATGTGTAATTTGTTGTTTTGTTTTCAGAATTGTGATTTGTTTTGCACTTCTCGGCCACTGTAGATTTGTAAAATCATTTATAAACCCAAGCAAACTCAGAAGAATACATCAATTTCTCTATGCTAACTGGTCATCGCGATTTCAAAATAAAAGCTCAAACCTTCATTTTTGAGTTTACACGTTTTGTGCACATATTCATTCAATTTCAGTGACTATAGCATTTCTGTTGTAAAGACATTGGCACATATTAAAGATTAAGTGGACATTTGAATTTAATGTTGTTTAGTTAATATTAAATAAGGATTAGATCACGCAATGGTGTGTAAGGGTGCTTTCACATCTGTGGTTCGGTTCATTTGGTCCGGACCAAGGGCAACAAATGATACACTGTAGCATTATTCGCCTGTTTTGGGTCCTTTTCACACCACACTGATTGCTCTGGTCCGAACCAGTTGAAACGAACCAAAATGCAGTCATGTGACAAGATCCACATCACTCGTTGGCCAGATGTGTCATTGAACGTATTTCCTAAACTGCTTTTCAATTGGTCAGAATTAACGTGCGGGAAAATTCCAATGGAACTCCCGGAAGTAAACAAAGAGAGGAGAAAAAGCCGGCAGACATGGAATATTCCGTCATCACCCTGGACTTCCTCTTTTGCCCTCCTCCCGGGAGTCCGTCCTTCCCCTGGACTCTTTAGTTGGTTTCTACCATCATTTCCCCCTGCAGCTCTGTGTGTTTTGGTTTCTCCCTCATTGTCTGCACCTGTGTTTGTAATCAGTCTGTGTATATATAGTGTGTGTTTTCCCTCTTGCTTTGTCGGACGTTAACGTTACCTCCCTGTGTTTCCTTGTGGATTATTAAAGACTGTTCGTTTCTACGTCGTTGTTCGTCTGTTCCTGCCTGAAGCGTGACATACTGCAGGCTCTCTTATAATATAGCCAACGTTTTAATGTTAATTCATGTTCATTTACTATAGTAGTAAAAGAGAAAGATATAATGGGTTCACTTGACCCTTGAACTTAAGATGCTAAAGCGATCGCTCATTAAAGAGTGCCAAAACTGTATTTATTTTTTGAATTTCGTTATGAATTTGGCATAATTTTAAACCTGATGCTTTGTTTATTAAAAGGTAACAAAGCTTTTTTCAATAACTGGACGGCAAGTGCACTACAAATAATTTGAAGTCTGTGCATTAACAGAACACAGCATACAGACTTCATAACAAGAAGCCATAGTATCGATTATAAATGAGAATTGTTAACGATATTGCCAATATGCACACTGCTGACAGCATTACCTGTTGTAGTTTCTTAAAGTTGTGCACGAAATGGACACTACTTCACAGTTCGCACGCTTCCTTCAATTTCGATCTGTCTCATGCTGCACAACTGGAGATGTGTTTAGCAGGTTTGCGTCAGTGCTGCTGTTCGGCAGAGATTGTTTGAAAGTCTTTTTTCATTAAAGCTTTGATGCTCATCGAAAAAAGTTATTACATGCGGTTATGAGACACAATATGTGAATGTTTGGCTAAAGAAATGTGTCTTTAATCTAGATTTAAACAGAGAAGAGTGTGTCTGAACAACCTGCACAATACTAGGAAGGTTATTCCATGGTTTGGGAGCCAAATGCAAAAAAGCTGTACCTCCTTTAGTGGATTTTGCTATCTTAGGTACTACCAAAAGTCCAGAAGAGTTTTGTGACCTTAGGGAGTGTCAGAAACCGGTAACATATTTCGTAGTTTGGCAATGTTTCTAAGATGGAAGAATGCTGTTTTTGTAACGTAAGAAATTATTTTGCAGTCTAATATAACACCCGGACTTTTGACTATAGAGGAAGTAATGGTACATCCGTCTAGTTGCAAATTATAATCCAAGAGATTCTGTGTTCTGTATTTTGGTCCAATAAGTAAAATCTCTGTCTTATCTGAATTTAATAGGAGAAAGTTATTGGTCATCCAATCTTCTATATGTTTAACACACTTTGTTAACCTCGATAATTTAGAAGTTTCATCTGGTCTTGTTGAGATATATAGTTGAGTATCATCAGCATAACAATGAAAACTAATCCTGTATTTTCTAATAATATTACCAAGGGGCAGCATGTGTATTGAAAATAGTAGAGGACCTAGAACAGATCCTTGTGGCACTCCATACTTTACTGGTGATAAGTGAGATGACTCCCCGTTTAAATAAACAAAGTTGTAGCAATCGGACAGGTAGGATCTAAACCAACTTAAAGCCTGCCCTTGGATACCTGCATAGTTTTGTAGTCGATCTAAGATCAAATTAAACTAGCAATGAGATGCAGCCTTGGTCTGACGCAAAAAGCAAATCATTATTGATTTTAACAAGTGCAGTTTCTGTGCTATGATGGGGCCTGAAACCTGAAAATCTTCATAAAGATCTTTTTTTTTTTTTTTTGGAAGAAGGAGCACAATTGAGCAGACACAACTTTCTCTAAAATTTTAGACATAAACGGAAGATTAGAAATGGGTCTGTAATTTGCCAGTTCACTAGGGTCTAGTTGTGGTTTCTTAGGAAGAGGCTTAATAACCACCTGCTTGAATGGTTTTGGGATGTGACCTAAAGATAACGATGAGTTAATAATTTTGAGAAGCGGTTCTTCTGCTACAGGTAACATCTCTTTCAGTAATTTAGTGAGTATGGGATCTAACAGGCATGTTAGATGCAGTGATAAGTTTATTTAGCTCTTTCTGTCCTAGAGTTGTAAAGAACTGCAGTTTTTCTTTGGGTGTGACGAAAGAAGCATTTTAGACTCCGTAGAATCTACATTTGTTATTGTATTTCTGATGTTATATATTTTATTATTGAAGAAATTCATAAAGTCATTACTATTAAAATTTACGGGAATATATCAATATTAATAGGCCTATTATACTTTATATTAAATTCACCAGTTCAGCCTGAATCTGGAGGTTGTACTTTGTCTTTGTGTTGAGGCAGGGGTGCCCAACCCTGTTCCTGGAGATCGACCTTCCTGCAGAGTTTAGTTCCAACCCTGATCAAACACACCTGTCTGTAATTAACAAGTGCTCCTTCAGATCCTAATTAGTTGGTTCAGGTGTGTTTGATCAGGGTTGGAGCTGCACTCTGCAGGATGGAAGATCTCCAGGAACAGGGTTGAGCACCCCTGTGTTAAGGGATTCCTTTTGACGTAGTAGCAGAAAAGGGGTTTCCCAAGGTTGCTGATTGGCTGGAAGTTCAGTGCTCGTTTGATGTGAAGTCTTGGGCATTGGCTGGAGGATGGTGTGGAGTCGTGTATGTCAGTTTTAAGGCGGGCACAAACGTCTGGAACACGGCTTACAGGCAAAACTTATCTTGGAGCACAAAACTCTCAATGGAAAGAAAATATACTGAAGTAAAAGAAAGAAGTGCGACGATCTCCTCATGTTTTCGTTTTAGAGGAGTGACTGGCATACAAGCCAGGGAGTGCTCAAAGAATGCAAAAAGCAGCGACAAAAATGATGACAAAAAGCATGGCTGAAAACCCAAACTAAAAGCAACGTCTAAAAGCAATGAAAAACAATGGCTAAGAGCATGGTTAAGACAAATAGCTAAAAGCTAAATTTTATGGTGTCCAGAGTATTTAAACTCGGCTTTTGGGCACATTTCAAATGGTGTCTTGACCAATTAGATGTTGTCTTAACTCGGGATATTGCCATGTTTCTCCTCCCAAAACATAAATCAGCATGTTATCTTATCAGTCACATGGTCCAAATTTTCCCGCTCTTGCAGATATAACCCACCCAGCACCAGACGTCATTTGGACGTCGTTTTTTTGGGCTAAATCAAGTGGGCCCATCCTGGACTTCTTTTAGCCCAAAAATCGACGTTGAAAATTTTTGTTTGGTCCGTCGGATTTAGTCGTAATTTACATCCGGGACATTTGCTCGTGTGTGCGCCTCACCCATTTGAAATATTTTTCACAGACGCCATTTTCTTTCCTGTATGCTGTTATACTTTTCTCAAAGACATTTCCTTTCACTCGCGATGCGGAGCAGACAGGGCAGTTGTTTTTATCAAGGAAAACACAGAAAGTAAGTGTTTTACCTCATTTACATTATGTATAATATTACTTTATGACCACATTAATATATTGTGTGCACCTAAACATTTCTCACAGTGATATTTCTGTGTTGTGCTCTCCTGAACTTTTTCTCAGAGAGATATTTTCTTTTAATCACGATGTGGAGCAGACGGGAAAGTTGGTTTTATCAAGGAAAAGTGTTTTACTTCATTTACATTATGTGTAATATTACTGTATGATGATATTAATATGCTGTGTGCACCTAAACATTTCTCATAGATCTGAATTGCTATGCAGTGCTGAGGTGGAGGTCACTTTTAACAGGGAAACACTAGAAGTAAATGTTTTTTATCTTATTTAAAATATGTATGTTATAACGTCATATTGATTTATAGTGATATTTATGTGCTGTGCTCTCCTGAACTTTTTCTCAGAGAGATATTTTCTTTCAATCACAATGCGGAGCAGACGGGAAAGTTGGTTTTATCAAGGAAAATGCCAAAAGTAAGTGTTTTACTTCATTTACGTTATGTGTAATATTACTGTATGATGATATTAATATGCTGTGTGCACCTAAACATTTCTCATAGATCTGAATTGCTGTGCAGTGCTGAGGTGGAGGTCGCTTTTAAAAGGGAAACACTAGAAGTAAGTGTTTTGTCTCATTTAAAATATGCATTTAAGTAAGTTTTACTTCATTTACATTATGTATTTTATAAGATAATATTACTTTATGATGACATTTATACATTCTGCGTGACATCTACTTGCTTTTAATGGGCGCACGCACTGAACATTCAAGTCTGAAGTGGAAGGAGTTATGTTTGTTTGCTTGTTAGTTATTTTAAAAGGACTTTAACGTACAAAAATAGTTAACACTGTATATGAGCATTAAATAAGTCAATCTGAAAATGTAAATCCTGTTATTAAATTGTATTGTTTTGTATATTCTATATATTATTTATTTTTCTTTTCTGCAGTTTATCTTTGCTATAGTTTACTTCTAATCAACCTGACATTGTATAATAAATATTGTTGGCCCTGCGACAGACTGTTTATGTTCCTTCCTAGAATCTTCCATGCTGATGGCCGTGCACCAGAGTTGGAGCATATCTCCCGTCGAAAAACATCTCTAGACATTATGAACCATATGACTAGTAAGTAATATCTTAAACATACACTACCATTCAAAAGTTTAAGGGTCAGATTTGTCATGTATTTGAAATAAGTCTTTTATGGCAACAACTGCTGCATTTATTTAATTAAAACACAGTAAAACTGTAATATTGTGAAATTACCATTTTTAAATATCTATTTTCTATTTCAATATGTTTTAAAAAATGATCTAACCTGATTTTGCAGCATCATTATGCTTACACCGTGTCTACACTAGACGCGAGCGGCGCGACGCGACAAAATACAGTAGAACCCATTATAATCATTGATGCTGTCCAGGTGTGCAACGGATCGCGGACCCACAGTTCGGAACGCACGTGACCAGTGGATGAACTAATTTTTAAAAAATTGTGTCTCTTGACTTGACTCAGGAAGATCAGCTGTAGCTTGACTTGGCTTGGGAACAACAGCAATAACTTGACTTGGCTCGTGAAGATCAGCTGTGGCTTGACTTGGATCATGAACAACAGTTCTGACTGTGCTTGACTCAGGAAGATCAGCTGTAACTTGACTACTCCCTAGAGTAAATGCAGAGCCACTCACAAACAGTGCATAGTCTCCTTTTTTCACCTACTCCTCAAGGGTTGCAGAACATCTATTATCTGGCATGAGGTCATATAAATTGTCCTTAATTCCGTTACAAAAAATACCCTTAAGGGCAACATCATTAAATTCCACGAAATGGCATACCTCACAACAATCTGCCATATATTCCTCTATAGCCCGATTACCTTGACGCAGGCAGAGGAGGCGTGATGCTGGGTTCATGGTTCATCTGTGTTTCAAAAGCTGCTGGATCTGTGGTAGCGAAGTATTCTGTAACGGGACTCGACAAATAACGTGGATAGATCCAAGTGCGAGCTTTATACTAAGTAGATATAGATAGGTGAACATAAAAAATATAAATCTAACTGATGTACTTGATTTTGGCAGAATTGTTCCTTCAGTGAAGCTCCTCCTTGTGCAATTCACCAATAAATGCAGGAATATCCCCATGAAGACGAGCATCAAACCATCAGTAAGAATCCTTTGTAAAAGAAGCGGTTAGCGCATGTCTTTGTAAGGTAACAACCTCGACAGCTGTGCTGAATTAATGTTTCCTGTGTGTCATGTGACAACACTGTAGCATACTACACTCTGAAACATTTGTTGCCTATTGTAAACTGTTTCACACACACACACACACGTTGTGCACTTGAAAACAAAGCCCATTAAACAGTGACCATGCTGAACGCACTCAACTGCTTGTGAAATGGATTTTTGTGCTGTTGTATCCTACCTCTCTCATTCAGCACAAATTGAAATATTCCATGATATTTTCATATTGACGAATCAATATGATATATATATATATATATATATATATATATATATATATATATATATATATATATATATGGCTTAGAAATTCAGCTTTCGAATGCATTCAACCAATACAATCAACTCTTAAAGACTGCTGAGTAGTCCATATAAATCGGATTGTACCGCCAGCGTTTTCAAATAAGCCTGAAGGACCTGATTAGCTGTTCAGGTGTGTTAAATTAGGGTAGATGCTAAACTCTGCAGGGCTGTTTGATACCCCTGGCCTAGAGCAACACAAAATATCATGTCATTTGAAAGCTTAGAGTCTGAACTTTACAATGCTTGTGGCCACTTTGATTAACTCTTAAGTAGTACTGAGTTATTTGCTGATAAGTAGAAAAAAAAGTTTTCATAATTCATGAAATAGGTTTTTGTGCCCTGTTCTCTAATATGTCAAAAACATCATACAGCTCAGATAGTCATGTGTAATATGTCATTTGAAAGGTTTCACAGAGTAGAATAAAACAAATATAATTGTTCAGGGTTTGACTAAACTTTTGTGAGGTATTACTTCAATGTTTTTCACTCAGAAAACAACAATTTAGGGGAAAAGAAAAAGACTACCTTGTTCCAAATGCTGTAACTTTTGATTACTTGATGATATCGCCACAAAATTTACATCATGTACAGCCCATATAATTGCAAAATGTCACAAAAAAAAATGTTTTCTCATACCCTATTCCTTTCATAAGATATTCAATATCAAATAAGAAAGATAGGAAAATTTTCTTTAAGAACACTTTTTCTTAAACCTGATCACCTATTTCTTAATATGAGAATGTCTGTATTTAAAGAACTAGGTTTTCCCATAAAAATATAGAAAGATTTCTATCAAACGATACCTACTTTTTGACTCTCCTTGCTATGGTTTTGGAGTTATGAGCCATTACTTTTGTGTATTTCACTCAGAAAACAACAGTTTTTAAAATGCTTTCAGGGTGTCAAGAGTTAATTGCACCACGTGAGTATTTGTTGGTTAGAGACGGATTTCTTCTCATTCGTTGTGCTGATATCTTCAGATCTCCTGTAAACTGTCACTTAAAATCATTTCATGGCTGTCAGAGACAAACTACTTCATAAATCTCTCGACAGCGCTTCTTTATAGTCTGATAAACCATGTTATTTGCTGCTAACAAATTTATTTCTGAATTTGTGCAATCCTATTGTTTATTCTTTTTTCTTCTTTTTAATTACAGAACATTACTTTATTGTCTTTAATGTGGGACGATTCTCTATTATATGCAATGGCTGGCAACCCTTAGCCGGGCAAAGTAATGATGGAATCAAAAACCATTTGGACATGGAGCCAGTATACGTAAAGAAGTAGAAACTGTAAAACAAGTATTGATACTACACCCTAATATGATCAGAAATAACTGAAAATGAGAAATAAATACAAATCTCATCACGTGTGACATTTGCAATAAACAGCATCGTAGACAACAGTCCAGGAACAGGGAAAATAATAATGCAGTGTTTAAATGTGTTAGGTAGAATATCGATGCTCCAGTACCTGTGGCAGTAACTGTTCAGCTCGTTCAAAACTCTCCAGTAAAACCCACGAAGAAGACGAAAACGAAAGTAACTGAGGAAAACACAAAGATAGCAAGAGAAAGCTTTGCTCATTGGATTTATGTCCTAGAAATCATTTTATAGATACAACTTCAGCACAGACCCTACTCATTTTAACACTCGTGAACATTGTTTTTGCATATTTAATCCGATCCGTCTAATGTTGAGAGATTTGAGAAGAAATTGCTGACAAGCTACAGGACTGAAGTACAGAAAAATGAGCCTTTCAAATAAATTCTCTTCTTAGTGGACAAGACTGTAGGTAAGTTTTTCAGAAGGGGGGGTATTGAAAAAAAAAGTGTTTCTGCAGGTTTTCCCGTATTTTGTCTTCTGTTTTATGCTGTTGTTTTTGTGATGAGAAATCAAAAGTATTTTTAAACCAGACATTTCTCAATGAGACCATTTGGTTATTCTACACAGAAATGCATTTGTTTATCTTGTAACTTCTGTTGCTGCTAACTCAATGTATTTATTCATCTCGTTAACGACCATCATTTCCAGGTCAAACTGAACAGCAGATTGTTTTCACAACCCAATGCTGATCACTGAAGTTTATCTGCAGTATGTCAGAAGAGCAAGGAAAAGACTTTCAGTCTGAGATGAGTCTCTCACAGAAACAGAGGTAAGACCGAGTCTAATATGGTTGCACTATAACACAGTTTTCTAGCCAGGTGTGTTTTTTAGTGAAATAGAAATTGTGCAGGATGAGAAAGCAGCACTTCACTTGACTGTTAGACGATTCCTTTATAGCAGGCCTGATGAGTTAGTGAATTAGTTTGTGTTAAACTGGACTAAACAAACTCCCATTTGGAACACAAAGTCTCTTCAAATGAGACTGAAGTATCTCCTATGGTTTCTCTCTGTTCTTTGTCATTAGTGTAAGATCAGACTCACATGTATCCAGCTCTGTGTCTGTGAAGAGTGACCTGTCGAAAGGTGTTGATCCACCGAACTTCAGTGAGAAAAAAAGATCATCTGCCAAAAGGTAGGTTCATCACTGTAGTTCTCTGATAGATGTTGACTGAATTAAAAAAAAAATCAATCACTGAACACAACATATGGTGCCTTTTGAACTCTTCTGGAGCTTCTTTCCAATAATACAATTATACAGGCAGCCATTACGAGGCATTAATTCACAATGGAAAATAGAGTAGATCAAGCAACCAAACATTTGTAGATATAGAAGAACAAATGCATGCCTATATCTCTATATTAACTACCATTTACAACATTAAAACTTTATGAATCAGACTGAAGTACATTATGTAATATTGTTTCTTTTTTTTTCTCTCTGTTCTTTGTGTCATTAGTGTAAGATCAGGCTCACATGTGTCCAGCTCTGTGTCTGTGAAGAGTGACCGGTCAAAAGATGAACCACCGGACTTAAGTGAGAAAAAAACATCATCTACCCAAAGGTATTGCATTATAGCATTATGTTAGCCAATTTCGTCACTGTGGTTGTTGTGATAGATGTTCCAGACATCCATTACGAGGCATAAATTCATTTGGAAAGTAGAGTAGATCAAGCAACCACACTTTTATAGGCTTAGAAGAACAAATGCATGGTTGTATCACGAATCACGGAGCTCCCTGCAGGCGCTATTTCAGATTTTTTTAAAACATTGTTATGCTTCACACAATATCCACCAGGTGGCGCAAGGAAGAGCATTCTGTTGTATATAAACACCATGGCCAGGGCCTTGTTAACCATTGGGCTAGGCGGGGCTGAAGCCCATGAGGAGGCCTGTGAATGGCTGTGGAGTAGATTGACAGGCCATGGTAGCGACGATCGCCAAAGCCTCACCACGCCCCCAACATGTTACCGCTATTAGGAGCTTTTCCATAAATTCCATATTACCATTACATAGTAAAATGTCACGTTTGAATTTTGTTTACCAATCAAATGCATTTATTCTGTATTTTACTTTTGAAGGACCATGCACCAATTTATCAGGTGATCGCTGCATCTAATGTCAGCATTCACTTCTCTTCACTTCGTTCTGGCATAATGTGGAAATAGAACAATCTTCGATAAGTAAAAATGTAAACTTTTTTTTTACTTAAAAAGTGCGCTTTGCAGGACATGGAGGTGCCAGCGCAATCACTTGCTTTTTTTTTTTTTTCAGTGGAAACTATATAAAATATTCTGTCATTTTTGCTCATAAAGGTACGAGTTATACATCATTCGGAAATATAAAGGGTCTACTTTTATTTGTGTGCGCTCACAATATAAATAAAACGTTAGCAGTGCCTTTATTTATAAAATAAAGAAAACAAACATGATGCGCTTTCTGTCATCCCAACAGGAGAGCTTCAAAAAAATGAATAGAAACTCAGCGAATACATACCTCACAGACAAAATAAATATATCCATAGAAAGCTTTAAATTACTACTTAACAAAATAAAGCAAAAACAAAAACTCTTTCATTACATAATCTGCTAATTTATATAAACATATTATTTAAACATAGAAACGTGCTATTTTTATTATTTGTAAACGCACACTTTAATGTGCTTTCCGCATGCATTGTCAATATGTTGGCTATATAGGCTATAGCTAGTCAAGTTAGCATGCTAATTTAATTAGTCTTACTAAAAGTAAATTAAAGACAACAAATCATTCATGCATATTTTCATAAAGTATGTTTTGTTTTCGATTTGAGTTTATTTCAGTTCCACGTTTCAAGGTGCTTAATATACAAAAATAGCCTAACCTAGTTGAACAATGTTCTATGTACTATTATGACCAAAAAAAAAAAAAAAAAATCCAATTGAATGCTCCGGCGCGCTCCTCCGAGACTATCATGTCAGAATTAAACCCCTATTTTAGAAGAATGCCACTCATTCAGGCGTCCCACAACTCTTATTTATAAACGTCAATATTTCATACCAAATAAATAAATGATTATTTAAAACCGTGGCTGTAATTTTTTTTGTTGTTGTTTTTTTTTTTTTAGGATTTAGACAGTCATGGTTAAGATGTTGCTCTGAATTTTTTTTTTTTCCTTTCTTATGGCTGAAATGTATTTTATTATTTCCATATTATTTTATTTTCAAGCGGTTTGAATGTATTTCTCCTCTTTTTGCTTATTTTATAATCTTTGGTGGAATCTTTAATGGTGTATTTTGATGTTTTTTTTTTTTTGGTTAAGTAAAGCGCTTTGAGATATAACATTTAAAGGCACTAGAAAATAAGGATTATATTGTTATTATGAAATTATTAAATCGGCTAGCTGTAGTTTACTGAAATATATAAATGTTATTTTTCATTAAAATCCGCCTCACTGTGCTGTTATGTGAATGTTGTTTTAGGCCAAAAATGCGAGTAGCCTGAAGTATATCCAATATGTGGCGAATATGGAAACATTGATTCCTGCCAAATGATATAGGGCTTTAGTTTTACTTTAAATTAATTTGTTTTGGCTTGACATTTATATAGCCTGAATACTGTTAACTTTAGACAGTTTGAATGCAACGTATGTGTGACGTGTCTTTTTTCCCTCCAAATATTGCAATTTTATAGTAGCGTATTTTTTAACATTTCAGCAAACATTTTAACCTTTAATTTCTTTAAACCGTTGAGATTTTTCCCTTCGCATGGCCAAAATATTATAAAACATGATGCCTTATTGGCTATGGCGACAAATACTGTATACGAGATTAACAATCTGCAGTTAAACACCCAGACAAGATCAATGATGGCGCTATAGTGTCACGTTCAATGAATAAATGAACAAATAAATACGATTACAATAATATTTAGAGAATAAAATCAAAATTATGATAATGAAGTTGTAGTCATATTGTTGAGAACAAAGGCGGAGCAATAAAGTCGTGATATTGTGAGAATAAAGGTGTAGCATTATGTACTACAATCGCGTCTAACCCCTGATTAAAACGTCCATAAACGGGGCAACTTTTTGAGCATTGTTGCTTGGGCACTTTCCCATTGAGAATGGGTAACAAATTTAGATCGGTCGTGAGCCCTGTCTCTCGCAATGTTTGGGCCCCCATCCCCCGCCTTAGGTTTCGCAACCCATGAAAGTGCAAGAACTAACCTTACAATTGTTAATGAGAGGGGGTTGTTTGTGGCCATTGCCAAAACTGGCCAAACCACCTTCCACCTCCCCCATCCTATGAATAAAAGTGATAAGAGCAGTCTTGGCTCCAGAGGTGGTTAGAATTGGATGCAAGTAAGATGCTTTTAAAAGTAGGCTGAAATGTCCAGCAGACAAGCGATATTTATACTTGATAAAAATAAATAAATAAAAAAATCTCACAATCTCACATCTCACAACAGTAAAAATCGAAAAAGTGTATACAGAAAAAAACAAAAAAACAAAAAAAAAAAAACAATTCAGGTTCATGTACATGGGTTGAAAAATAGATCTATGTCTTAAAAAAAATAAATAAAACATTTAGGCCTAATTAATCAAATTAAAGTGACAAAGTAAAAAAAAATAGTTGTGTAAGACAAGAAAGTGTAGAACTGCATCTTTTCTCAGGTAGAACAAATGTTTTCCTCTCTTTTTTTTTTTTTTTTTTTTTTTTGGCTTATGATCAGTAAGTTGCATTCGCCCAAACTGATTTGGGAATTGCAGTTAGCACGAGTCCCGCTCGCTGTGAAGCGGGAGCAGCTGGCAGAGGTTTCCGCTCGGTTTAAAGCCTTCCTCAAATGGCTACGTTCACAATTAAAACAATAATTTGCGCAAAAAAAATGATTAATTATCAATTGAGAATTTGTTATTCATATGGTCTGGTGGTCACATGGCGTATGCCTGCGAATGCGGGACAATCTGTGTTACTTTCATACGGGGCGTTTCATGATGCCGTAAATAGCATTATAATGCCCCATAGCATTATATTTCAACCTCAGAGGCATAGCAGTTTAATTACTACTACTACTACTGCTACTACTACTACTACTACTACTAATAGTAATAATCAAGTATTTTTACTAATAATAAATAAAATAAATTAAATAAATACATAAAAAAAAAAAAAAGAGTCAGTCTGGTATCTTGCGTATATGGCAAATACAGCATTTTTTTTAATAACAAGATTTTGGCCAAATGTATTAAACAGACGGAAAAACTTTAAGTGAAATTAAAGTATTTTTGTTTGTTTGTTTTTCAAGGTATTTAAAATGTTTACTGCGTGGTTAAAAATTATGGTTTTCGTATAAAACTTCATTTCAGAGGAAAAAAGATAAGTCACGTAGGCTTTACGTCACATTTTATTAATACATTCAGAAATAATGTAGGCTAAAATACCGGTGAAAATATCAAATGTTTAAAAAAAAATGTATAAACATTTTAAAAATATCTATAAGCTAGTTCCCTTCTGAAATATAGCACAGTGTGGTGGTGTTCACACTGAACAGTTTGTACTACTGACCATTTAAATTGAGCAGTGTAACTTTTTATAGCCTACGTTTGAATTTCATTTCCTCTTCTGAGGAAACTGGTACTCCGTAATTTATGGCCATAATGACAGAAGCAAAACATAATTCAAAACTGTAAAGCTTTTGCAACAAAGAGAAAACAAGCAGAATGCAGTTAATTTCTGCAGTCTATGTTTTCTTTCTGTGAACTAAGGAGCACATCAGCACATTTTTATCTTTCGTTTTTTTTCTCTATCTCAGTAAATGATTTAAGTGAAATATATTTTGGGCGTAGGCCCATATATTCATTAAATGTAAAATAATGCTTAAATTATCTTTAAAATATAGGAAATAAAAGCATCCATACAGGTCTACAATTGCTTTATTTTTTGTATTTTATGTTTTTTTTCTTCATCTGTTCATGCAAAATGATCTGAACTAAATGAACATATTTAACAGGTTTCCAGCTTTTAAAATTAATGATTGAAACTTGCTGTAAAATGCAAACTGTGCACTTACAAAGAAACACAGACCATGTCTTTATTTATTTTTGTAAATGATTTTAGGTCACATCATGTAGCAAAAATTTTGTTTGTTTCTCAGATTCAAATTTATCTCACTCGTGTCAAAGGATAGCCCTTAAGCATTAACAAAATCCTGTACTTACTACACCACTCTCTCGCGAATCAATAATACTTAAAAAAAAAAAAAAAAAAAAAAAAAAAAAAAAAAAACAAACAAACAAACAAAAAAAAAACACGTTCTTTTTGTAATTTCTTTGTTCTCGTAGTGTAAACGGCCTTCGTCGGCAACACGGGATATTTGCACTTTAAAATTAAATCAAATTGCTTTTAGGGTCTCATTAGTTTGTGTTTCTGTTTTTGTAGTCAGTTGTGCATAAGACAAGGGGAGAGTGGCAAAACAACAAATGCACGGCTATATCACTATATTAAGTACCATTTACAACATTTAAACTTTATAAATTAGACTGAAGTACATTATGTAATATTGTTTCTTTTGTTTCTCTCTGTTTTTTGTGTCATTAGTGTAAGATCAGGCTCACATGTGTCTGTGAAGAGTTACCGGTCAAAAGATGAACCACCGGACTTAAGTGAGAAAAAAGCATCATCTACCAGAAGGTATTTAGTGTTTTTCTTATTGTTGGTTGCACATGGACTGCAAGATTTAATTTAATTTCTTTGAATATTTATCATGAATCTATATTGTTTAAATATTTATCAGCATTTTCATTAAGATGCTAAGAGCATCAGCAAAGAAGATTAAAATGAGACCTAATATTTACCTAAATTTATACTTAAATAGATCCTATGCTTTAACAGTGCCAACTTAAACAGCTATTGCTCTCTGTCTTTGCTAAAAAAAAATATTTGCAAATTATTTCTCTAATAGTTTCCCTGAAAATGCAGTACTTCATTTTATTCACAAATAGGGTTCAATATGAGACATTAGATTCAGATGTCCAGACTCACAGGAAATACAAGAATTACAAAGACAATCTCCTGTGGATCTTCCAGGTAGGAAAACACATTTTCAATAATGTTTACATTTATAACAAACAGATAGTTTACTGAACGACACTTGCAAGAATATTCAGTAGAAATTTGATTTCTGTTTTATCTTGATCATTTATGGTTACTTTTAGAAACACAGAAAAATGTATTTTTCTTTGATTTTAGGATCTTGAAAGACAAATAATTACATTTCTGAAGAATGAGCTGGAAAAGTTTAAGAAAATATTACAAGAAGAAGATGTACACTACATTGTGAAGGATTTTAATGAGAACAGATGCAGTATCAAAGAAGAAGCTCTTGATTTCACACTCTATTTCCTGAGAGAGATGAAGCAAGATGAAGCTGCTGATACTTTAGAAGGTAAGAGACTCGTGATCATCTGTCACATTTTCACTTATAAATGTATGGGAGAAAATAGTAAAACTAAAATGCTAAAAAAAAAAAAAAAAAAAATTTTTTTTTTTTTTGTCCCTGTGTTTAGATAAGCTGTTCTTCATTCATCAGCTAAAATGTAGCTTAAAGAAGAAGTATCAATGTGTTTTTGAAGGAATTGCAAAGCAAGGTGACTCTAGACTTCTGAATAATATCTACACAGATCTCTATATCACTCAGGGTTGTAGTGAACAGGTCAATACTGAACATGAGGTAAGACAGATTGAAGTTGCTTCCAGGCATCATGAATCACAAGAAATACAGATTGAATGCAAAAATTTGTTTGAAGCACCTGAACAAGACAAGCAGATCAGAACTGTACTGACAAAAGGAGTTGCTGGCATCGGAAAATCAGTCTCTGTGCAGAAGTTTGTTCTGGATTGGGCTGAAGGAAAAGAAAATCAAGATATCAGCTTCATATTTCCTCTTCCATTTAGAGAGATGAATTTAAAGGAGAAAGAAAAACTAAGTTTGAAGGACCTTATTACTCAATTTTTCCCAGAGACAAAAGGACTGAACCTTACAAGAAGGAACCAAAAAGTTCTTTTCATTCTTGATGGACTGGATGAATTTCGTCTTCCTTTAAACTTTAAGGAAAATGAGACATTGCATGATGTGTCTTCACCATCATCTCTGGATGTTCTCCTAACGAACCTCATCAAGGGAAATCTGCTTCCTTCTGCTCTCATCTGGATCACCACCAGACCAGCAGCTGCCAGTAAGATTCCTCCTGACTGTATTGACCGGCTGACAGAGATACGAGGATTCAATGATGCACAAAAGGTGGAGTACTTCAGAAAAAGTTTCATGGATGAGAATCTGGCCAAAGAAATCATTGCTCATGTAAAAAAATCAAGGAGTCTCTTTATCATGTGCCATATCCCAGTCTTCTGCTGGATTTCAGCCACTGTTCTCCAGAACGTTTTAGAGGCAAAAAGAAATAATGTTGTGAAAAATAATCAGGCTGATGACGCCTCCAAAACACTGCAGGAATCAAATACTGAAGACACTCCTAAGACTCTAACACAAATGTACACACACTTTCTCAGATTTCAGATCCTGCAGAGCAGAAGAAAGTATGATGGAGAATATACACCATATGTTTCATGGGATAAAGATGATAAAGATGCCATATTTTCACTTGGGAAACTGGCATTTCATCAGCTGGAAAGAAACAATGTGATCTTCTATGAATCAGACCTGGAAGCCTGTGGTATTGACGTCTATAAGGCATCAGTGTATTCAGGCATGTGTACCCAGATCTTTAAGGAGGAAACGGGGATCGTTCTTGGTACAATGTACTGCTTCGTTCACTTGAGCATTCAAGAGTTTATTGCAGCCCTTTATGCACATCTGTTTCTAGACATAAAGAAGAGAAGTATATTTGTTCATGAGTCTACAGAACAGGAAAACAAAACTGAAACCAAGATTGATTTTCTCAAGACTGCAGTGGACAAGGCACTCAAGAGTGAGAATGGACACCTGGATCTTTTTCTTCGCTTCCTCCTTGGTTTGTCACTCCAGTCCAATCAGCGACTCTTACAGGGTCTGTTGACACAGCAAAATGGAAATGACCAGAACAAAAAGGAAATAGTTCAGTATATCAAGCAGAAATTTGAAGCTAATCTGTCTCCAGAGAGAACCATCAATCTGTTCTACTGTCTGAATGAACTGAACGATCAAACTCTGGTGAAAGACATTCAGACCCACCTTAGCATAGGAAGTCTCTCATCTGCTGATCTTTCTCCTGCCCAGTGGTCTGCTTTGGCCTTTGTGTTGTTGACATCAGAGGAGGAGCTGGAGGAGTTTGAGCTTCAGAAATTCAAGAAATCAGATGAGTGTCTCATTAGATTATTGGCAGTCATCAAAACCTCCAAAAGAGCTCTGTAAGTTAATCATTTTTTGCTTTAATCTGAAAAAAAAAAAAAACATCTATATAGGGTTCCCATGCACCCTGGAAAAGCTTGCAAAATAATTACTGATTTTGTAGTCCTGGAAAATGCATGGGAAATTAGAGAAATATAAAATGTAATGCAAAATCTGGAAAATTATAAAAAAAATGTTCTTCTGTTTTTCTTTAGATGAGAATGAAGTGTTTTGTTCTTCTTGAAACATGTTAGTAGCAGAAAGTGCTTTGTTCAGGGATGCTGAGGTTTGACATTTTTAAATGCTGATGTTTAGTCCATCAAATTTCCACTCAAATGTTTGCAGTAAATGCCAACAGATAATCAGCTACCTAGTGATTTTGATTTATTTTAATGTATAATTCCAGCCTTTCTGCAGTACCAGTAGTACCAAATACTGGGTCAATGTGGTACCCGTTAATAGGCAGCTGCTTTCAAACACTCCTTTGTATATTTTTTTTGTGAGCACTCTGTAAAGAGCATAAAGAGCATTGTGTTCTTACAACATGTTATTACAGCATTGTGCATTGTAGCCAGTGTTGAGAACCTGATCACAATGGTTAAGGTGTTTAATCAGAATCACTCAGTAATGCTTTTCCTTGAAACCATGGAACTAGCACTTTCAAATTTATAATTCATTGTAATTATAGATGAATAGATGAAAAATAAATGTATTAATTGCATTTAGCAAATTTATTCAATCTAATTTTTTTTTAATCTTATTTCTCTCATAGGTTAAATGATTGTGGCTTAACAGACAAAAGCTGTTCAGCTCTGGCCACAGTTCTTGGATCAGATACCAGTCTGAAAGAGCTGAACATGAGCAATAATAATATACAGGATTCAGGAGTGAAGCTGCTCTGCACTGGACTGGAAAATATGAATTGTCATTTGGAGATACTGAGGTAAGTTGTGTAACAACAGACCAAAATTGAGCTCAACAAAAAATATAAGGTGAAAACTAGACATAGAAAATGAACAAGTCAGTTTTTTTTATTCAGTTAAAATCAGTTCAATGTTGATTCAGTGAATATGTAAAGTCCATCAATTTAAGAGTGAGTTTAATTCATTTATAAAGCAGCTGTGGAGTAAACAGTGATGTCATCATCAGCTCAGTTCAGTTCTCATCCAGTAATTTCAATTTTAGTATTTTCAAAGTTTTAATTGTCTTCCCTTGTCCTCTATAAATTATTTTCCCAATTATAATTGTTCATTATGAAATACTATTTAACATGTTGTTTATTTGGCTTAATGCTCTACATCTTCATTACATCTACAAAAAACCTAGAATGGAGTTACATACTATATGTGGGACAAATAAAACTATTTTGAAATACTAAAATCTACCTTAAAGGTATTAATATGTACCGTTTAGGGGTAGGTAAAGTACAAAAATGTACCTTTTTTTTTTTTACTTTTGTACCTTAGGGTACCGCCCCAGCGACAAACCTGTACCTTTTTTTCTGAGAGTGTAGTTAGATGTGGACCAGCTGATAATCCGCTGATGCTAGTTTAAATGACGTGACCTACCAGTAGTGTTTTCACGGTACCAAAATTTCAGTATTCGGTACCAATACTAGTGAAAATCCACGGTTCTCGGTACCAATTTCGGTACCAAATCCAAACACAAAAACATGAATTGAACAACACACTATTTTTATTAATAACAAATAAAAATAAAACATAAAGTTTTGGCTTGGAAGCTGGTATTTTGGGTTGAGGTGATGAAGCATTTGCTGGAATCCCCATTTTTCACTGTATAAACTGGCACTTGATCCATAAATGTGAATTCAGCAACAGCTCGGTTCAGTTTTCTTGCCTCAGGTGAGTTTTTTATGGAGATAAAATAATGCCTTAAAGATTTGCATGTGAAGAGTACTTGTTGTGCAAGTGTACGTAAGACTGTAAGCGTAAATTAAATTTGCATGCGCGAGAGAAGCTTTGTAAAAGTGTAAACCGCGTTTCAAGCGTAAGAAAAAAGGATTTGCAGCATTTTACTGTTACTCGTAAGTGTAATTCATGTATTGTGAAACTGCAGCTTCATGATTTCGCAAAATAAATACGATTTGCATTCTTCCGACTTCCTTTTCTCCGCGCTTACACTGTTGGCACGTTGTTTTTGCTAAAATACGGTCAAAAGCACTGCAAGCCTGTGAACAGTGATTTGCACACGAAAACAACAGTTTAGATCTGCAAAACAGATTGACTGTGTAGGACCAATCTGTATGTGTAAAAAACAAACTGTTGCAAATGTCTAAATCACTTCTTGTGTATGTAGGACACAAAGTTGCTGAAATAATCTGATACGTACAGCTCCGTCTTACTTTTATCTGCGCTTACACTTGTGGCACGATTCTCTCACTCACTGAGTTTTGCAAGCGTGAGGGGGAGGGCGGGTCCACCACATTTTTGTAGCCAATCAAATAAGACTCTCGCGGACTCCATTTACTCTTATTTGATTGGTTCAATAAACACATCACACGACAAAACATTTATCTTCATTTAGTTCTCGATGCCGGTGGAATGGTACTTTTAATGAAGATGTACATTAAAAATAAAATAAAATAAAATAAAATAAAATAAAAACACCATATAAGTTGTGTACCAGGCTGTGTGTCCATACTGAATTTCGAGCTGTGTCCTTTTCCTCCTCAACAGGCAATATATGATAGTTTATTGTAATATTGTAATTTTGATAATACTTAACACTAAAACTGCCACGGGGTATGTTTTATTATTTTTATTTTTTACCCATGGCTGTTTTTTTAAATGTAGCCTACATAACAGACTTTAAATAAAACATTTAAGTCTCCAAGTCATTGACTTTTACTAAAATTGTGTAATTTACAATCCTCTAAAAAATGGTTTAGATAAAAAAAGATTTAAAAAAAACATGGCATTTATATTATGCCTATATTTTCATGCTGTCATTATCTTGCTACTTATGTTTTAATTGTAACTACATTGCTAGGCAGCACCTTTTACTCACTGAATTAGCAGTTGAGATTCATAAATAAAGTCAAAATTAGTAAAAGAAGGTGATTTATGGATGCTGAAGAGGTTAGAAGCACTAAATGCCATTAGTCTGAGTCAGCATCTGACTGTGACTCATATTTAGATGTTTTAGCCTAACATTACTCGTATTTTTTCAAACTTTACATTAATTATTTCATTTTTGTTTTGCCATTTCTATTGTTTGTTCGCTACAGTGTTGCCATTTAGTCTGCTATTTCCTGGAAAATAAATAAATAAATAAATAAAACTCCATTCTATGGAAGCCCGTTCCCACCACTTTTGAGAAAAAAAAATTGGTATGTCATAATTATGAGAAACTTTCTCATAATTATGACTTAGTATCTCGTAATAATGAGAAACTTTCTTGTAATAATGAGTTAAAAAGTAATAAGATTCTGAAAAAATAAATTTGTAATGACGAGAAACTTTCTCGTAATAATGAGAAACTTTCTCGAAATAATGAGAAAGTTTCTCGTAATAATGAGATAGTTTCTCGTAATAATGAGTTTCTCATAATTTTGACTTAGTATCTCGTAATAATGAGAAACTTTCTCATAATAATGACTTAGTATCTCGTAATAATGAGAAACTTTCTCATAATAATGAGAAACTTTCTCGTAAAATGACTTAGTATCACGTAATAATGAGAAACTTTCTTATAATAATAATAATAATTTTGAAAACAGACATAAAATATGATATAAAATATTTATGCAATGCACATAAATCACGTAAGTATAAAGGAAACACCCAATCTGCGTTAATGGATGAAGACCGTGATATAAAAAGGCCAATTTTGGTATACAGTTTATATAAATTACATACCCTACTAGTGCAGGCGAGCAGATGTGGCCAGCAAAGTATAACGCAACGCTGGCGACACCCTCTGGTCAAAGCTGTGTAAATGCAAGAACATTCTTCATAGTATATAAATATATAGAAAACACTTAACGTGGCTTTATGGACGAAAACAGTGATATAAAAAGCCAAAATTCGGGTTATTAATAAAATATATTATGTACAAGCAAGCATGAACCCATAATATGAAAGCAACGTGCTGAACTGCACGTTTTCTTTATGCTTTAACCTGATATGCGCTTTGCGTTCATATCCTGAACTTATCTGCATTCCCGTTCGTAGAATATTTTATTAGTAAACTGTATACCAAAATTGTCATTTTTATGTCAGTGTTTTCATCCATGAAGCTACGATCAGCATTTTCTTATAATGGGAGAGGAAACGCTTAACATATAAGCCTGTCTTAATTTATATTCTGAGCTATTCTTTTTGTCTGTAAATAATAGGCCTATGCTTTATTAATAAGGTGTGTATTAAATTTGGTCTCAGTGTACTTTATTAATTTGTAATTTATTCGTGTCATGTATGAAAGGAATTGTTTTTGTTATAATGTACTGACTCAAATTAATAATCAATAATTAATTGTTATTTTGCACGCATCCCCCGGCATGTTCTTGCGCATGAACAGGTGTCATTTCTGTCATTGTCGGCATCCTCTCTGACTGGGCTGCGGGACGGCGCGGGCGCGGGCGCAATTATATTTCAAAGGAAGCCGACGCTACGGTCCTGACTGTTTCAGTGTCTTTACGGGTGTTTTTAGGGAATATTTGCATTTATTCCCGTGCGATTGGATTAGCTATTAATGGAGTGAATTTAGAAGAGGGTAAAAGCCGACTGATAAAGAAGTGAGTATGCCGTATACCTGCGTATACCCTGCATTACACCACTGGACTTCACGATAAGCTTTTTTAAAATGTCCCAACCAGTACATTTAATGATGACGACAATTGTCATTTCATTTCGTTAAGACGTCACCCCTTATGAAGATTAACCATGGTTTTATTATAGAAAAGTTTCTCATTATTACGAGATACTGAGTCAAAATTATGAGAAACTTTCTCATTATTACGAGATACTAAGTCATTATTACGAGAAAGTAGGCTTGGGCGGTATCCAAATTTTGATACCGTCAAACCTCCTCCCTATTTTACCTCGGTATACGGTATTACCGTGAATAATAAAAAAAAATTATGACGTGAGGCTCAGACAGCATCACCAAACTGTTGGCTTGTGCCTAAACCGTTCAGAAACTGAATACCAAACACTAATGCTGAAACAATAACAAAATAACACGCACAACAATATTAACAACTTTTATTAGCAACAAATAGCAGTTTATAAAAAAGTGCAAATACAACAGTCAAGCAGAATTAAATTAACATAAACATCCACAACAGTTTTCGCACAGAGATGCGCACACAAATCAATTAAATTAAATCACACCGCCTGAACAACGTTTAATAACAAAGAAGAGCAGCTTATAAAAAAAAGTGCAAATAGACCCACAACAGTCAACCAGAGTTAAATTAACATAAACATCATCCATATTCTAAAAAGTATTGCAAAGCAATAGTCCTAAACCCGAAATACTGCCAAACTGCAGAAGTTGTGTTCTTTTTCGAGACCAGGTCACTTGGTGCGCGACTTGCCATCTTTCCCCACCTCTCTTTCTCCTCCACCCTGTCATGTGATGACAACCATGCATATGCATTTTTAGGCATTAAATAAATTATATTTAATACCTAATCCTTGTCTCCTATATAAGTGCATTGTTTTTTTTATGACGGTATAACGGTACTGAAACTGGTACCGTTGCTATTTTTAGATCCCGCGGTATACCATATTACCGTATTACCGCCCAAGCCTACGAGAAAATTTCTCATTATTACGAGATACTAAGTCATTATTATGAGAAAGTTTCTCATTATTACGAGATACTAAGTCATTATTATGAGAAAGTTTCTCGTCATTACGAATTTATTTTTTCAGAATCTTATTACTTTTTAACTCATTATTACGAGTGTCACCGAATGCAGACTCAGACAAGAGATGTATCAATCCAACAGGTATGTTTATTGAAAATGAAGAATGAGAAATGCACAGGATGAGTATTCATAATAAACAGTCTCTGGTGAGTGATAGCTGGTCTTGTTGATGGTTTTATAACCAGTTTTATATTACCAGACGATCTGAGCACATACTGCACAAATGGAAGGATGACTGGTCGCCAGGAGCTGGTAGGTGATCCGCTGGAGTGAACGGGGTTTGTAGGAGATGAGGAAACACTGGGAGGACGAAAGGAGAGACCTGAATACAGGTAATCCTTGAAACATGTAGGTAGAGCATACATACGAGTCTTCATTCCACGAGGGAGACCAGACAATGAGGGAGTGCAGAGTGTGTGCTTTTGTAGGGCTTGATGGTGATGAGAGTCAGGTGCTGCTGATTAGTACTCTGGTGATTGGGTGATCTGAGTGGTGGAAGAGCCTGGTGTGGCCGTGACAGAACCCCCTCCTCCACGGCCCACTCCTAAGGGCCGAAGACCTCGACGTCGTGGTGGACGACCTCGACCCTGTGGTGCTGGGCATTGGGGATGTGTAGCATGAAACTCAGTGAGAAGATTTGGGTCTAAGATGTCACCCCTGGGTACCCATGACCTTTCTTCTGGGCCATAACCTTTCCAGTCAACCAAGTACTCTAGCCTGCCACCGCGACGTTGGGAGTTCAGAATTTCCTTTACGCACTGGAATGGTGTAAGACCCGTGGATGGTTGCCGGAGGGAATTCTGTGCGTACTCGGCCCATGCCAGGTAGCGGTTCCAGGAGTTCTGGTGGCTATGGCAGAAGGTACGGAGGTAACGACTTATCTCCTGGATTTTTCTTTCAGTTTGACCATTGCTCTGAGGATGGTATCCAGAGGATAGACTGACGGTCACACCTAGGAGGGAGAAGAAGGATCACCAGACTCTGGAAATAAACTGAGGGCCTCTATCAGATACTATATCTTCAGGGAGGCCAAAGTTGCGGAAGACATGGTTGAAGAGTAGCTCAGCTGTTTCCATAACAGTAGGCAGTCCTTTGAGCGTGATCAGTCGGCAACTTTGGAAAATTGATCGACTGTAACCAATATGCAGGTGTTACCTTCGGAGGGTGGCAAGTCGGTTACAAAATCTACTCCTAGGTGTGACCATGGACGCCGAGGAATAGGAAGGGGATGGAGCTTGCCTGATGGAAGGTGTCGTGGTGTTTTTGACATTGCATATTCCTGGCATCCTTTCACGTACCTTCTGATGTCTTGAAGCATTTCAGGCCACCAGAATTGATCTTGTAGCAGCGAGAGGGTTTGATTGGTCCCAGGGTGACCAGTGCCCAGGGATGTGTGAGAGGAATGGATGAGCCGATTGCGTAGAGATCTGGTTACATAAATGCGATTGGTGGGGCACCCCGGTGGAGCAGGATCAGAGACACTGGCGGCTGCTATATCTTCGTCTAGGGACCATTGGATAGGACTAACAATTAGCTCAGGAGGAAGGATGGATTCTGGCTTATCTGGGAGCTCTGAAGGAGCATGGAGCATCTGAGAGCATCTGCTTTTGTGTTCTTGGTCCCTGGACGGTAAGAGATGGTAAAGTTGAAGCGGGTAAAGAAGAGGGCCCACCTGGCCTGTCGGGGATTCAGTCACTTTGTCTCTCTGAGATATTCGAGGTTACGGTGATCTGTAAGTACCACAAAAGGATGAAGGGCACCCTCCAGCCAGTGTCTCCATTCCTCCAGGGCGAGCTTAATGGCAAAAAGTTCTCTGTTCCTGATATCGTAATTCTGCTCCGCCGAGGATAGTTTCTTGGAAAAGAAGGCACACGGATGAAGTCGAGGAGGAGTCCCCTGCTGCTGGGATAGGACAGCACCTAGTCCTGATGTAGAGACATCCACCTCTACGATGAATGGTTTCTCAGGATCTGGATGGACCAGGAGAGGTGCTGAAGTGAAGGCTTGCTGTAAGGTTCCTCATTGCCAGGTTAGCCTCTGGAGTCCAGGACGGAGACTTGGGCCTGCCTTTCAGGAGATCAGTAAGTGGAGACGTGCTGGCGATGTTCGGCCTCGTTCCAGGAGTGCACAAGGGTGTCATCAATGTACACTAGGACGTAACGATGGAGGCACTCCTGGAACACCTCATTCATGTATCCTTGAAAGACGGAGGGGGCATTTACTAATCCATAGGGCATGACTAGGTATTCGTAGTGGCCTGTAGGGGTTACAAAAGCAGTCTTCCATTCATCCCCCTCACGTATCCGAATGAGGTTGTACGCACTCCTGAGGTCCAACTTAGAGAAGATGCGGGCTCTGCGAAGTTGTTCCAGAGCTGCTGGGACGAGAGGAAGAGGATAACAGTATTCGACAGTGATGTTGTTAAGTGCCCGGTAATCTATGCAGGGTCGCAAGCCTCCGTCCTTTTTAGCAACAAAGAAGAAGCTGGAAGCAACAGGGGAGGTAGATGGACGGATGTACCCTTGTTGCAGCGCCTCCTCGATATACTCCTCCATTGCCTTCTGTTCATGGATGGAAAGTGGATATATTTTGCCTCTGGGCACTGGTTCACCGGGCAGAAGCTCTATTGCACAGTCCCATGGTCGATGAGGTGGTAACTGCGTGGCTCGTTTTGGGCAGAACACGTCACTGAAGTGGGAATATTCTGCTGGTATCTCCACGGAAAGCTTCTCAACAGGACTCTCAATGGATGTGGAACTAAGTGGTAGGGTGAGATTCTGGCTTACTAGTTTGGGTATATGAGGAAAACATTTGAAGAAGCAATCTTTACCCCACTTCAGGATTTCGCCGGTGGTCCATAAGGTGGGATCATGCAAAATGAGCCACGGACGCCCTAAAACAATCCCAGCGGTGGAATTCTCCAGAACCAGCAGGCAGATTTCTTCGATGTGGAGCTGACCGACTTGAAGTTGAAGTGGACCCACACAGTATTGAACTTTTCCTCGACTGAGGGGACTAACGGTGATGGATTGAATCTTGTATTGGATATCATTTACTTTCTTCTTGAGTCTGAGTTGATTGCAGAGGTCCTGGGAGATGAAGTAGACGGCTTACCCAGAATCGAGGAGGGCGTGTACTGTAACAGAGTGATGAGGAGTTGTGAGCTGAACAGCAGTGGTGAGTGGACGTGCATTTGTAGAGGAATATGAAACTACACTCACCATAGACCTGGGAGGACGGATGGGACACGTCTGAAGAACGTGTCCATTCTGGCCACAATATAAACATAAGCCCTGGGTCAGCTGACGCCGACGTTCGGTCGAGGATAGACGGGAATAGTCGATCTGCATGGGTTCGACAGCTGGTTCTGGAGGGCTGGGAAGCTCTGGCTGGCGGAGTTGGAGAGTGGGGTTTTGGCATGAACTACCCTCCATACAGCCTCTTATCCGGTTTGCTACTCTGATGGACAGTTGTATGAAGCACTCAAGCCCTATGGTGTCATCATATGCTGAGAGATGCAGCCGCAAGGAGGGCTCCAACCCCTGGCGATAAGTTGTAATCAGGGAGCGTTCATTCCATCCACTTGAGGCAGCTAGGGAACGGAATCTGAGTGCATAGTCTTGGATTGAACTTCTACCTTGTTGCAGATGGTATAATTGTTCACTTACTGATGAGTCTCCAACAGGTCGACCAAATACATCTCTAAAATGAGCGATGAAGGTGTCTAGAGAATGGGTTACTGATCCATTTTGCTGCCATAATGATTCTGCCCACTGAAGCGCTCGACCTGACAAAAGAGACAATGAATGAAATCTTTGCTCTCTCAGTGGGAAATCTATGCAGCTGCATCTCAAGGGCGAGCGAACACTGTAGCAGAAACCCGTTGCATTCTTCCGCCGAGCCAGAGTAGGGCGCTGGATTGACCACGGGACTGGCGGTGTAAACAGGAGCCGAAGAAGAGGGCGCGGAGGCGGGTGCTGGCGGCGGTGCTGTGCTAGCGGGTACACTGAGGACTTTCCGAAGTGAATCTACCAGCTCCTGGAAGGGATCCACACCCGTTGGATTCATGATGTTTTCGGTCTGGTCTTCTGTCACCGAATGCAGACTCAGACAAGAGATGTATCAATCCAACAGGTATGTTTATTGAAAATGAAGAATGAGAAATGCACAGGATGAGTATTCGTAATAAACAGTCTCTGGTGAGTGATAGCTAGTCTTGTTGATGGAGAGTTTTATATTACCAGACGATCTGCACAAATGGAAGGATGACTGGTCGCCAGGAGCTGGTAGGTGATCCACTGGAGTGAACGGGGTTTGTAGGATACGAGGAAACACTGGGAGGACGAAAGGAGAGACTTGAATACAGGTAATCCTTGAAACATGTAGGTAGAGCATACATACAAGTCTTCATTCCACGAGGGAGACCAGACAATGAGGGAGTGCAGAGTGTGTGCTTTTGTAGGGCTTGATGGTGATGAGAGTCAGGTGCTGCTGATTAGTACTCTGGTGATTAGGTGATCTGAGTTGTGGAAGAGCCTGGTGTGGCCGTGACAACGAGAAAGTTTCTCATTATTACGAGATACTAAGTCATAATTATGAGAAAGTTTCTCATAATTATGACTTACCAATTTTTTTTTTTCTCAACAGTGGCGGGAACGGGCTTCCATAGAATGGACTGAACTGTATGGACTTAAATTGGCTGTGTTCTACGGACTTGAATTAACTTCTCTTTCAAGTTATTTTTTTATTAACTTATTTTTTTTTATTAACATATTTTTTTCTTTCATTTTGTGTGTAAAGGAAGGGGGGCTATTGGGAATGTAACCCCTATTACATAAATTACTATATACTGTAAGAAGGATACAAGAATGTGATGTCTCTGGTGACATGTCTGCTCATTTTTTTTTTTTTTTTTTCATTTTCCTTTTCCCCTTGTTTGTTTTTTGTATTTAAAATTTACATTGAAAGAAACGTGTAAAAACTTTAAGCCTGTCTTGAAGCAACTTTGAGACGTTGCCACAGTTCTTCTGGATTTAGTCTGTCTCAGTTTGTTCAGTTTCTTCATGTCATTCCAGATGGACTGAATGATGATGAGATCAGATCTCTGTGTGGAGCACTGGCTGTTGTCAGACTCCTTGTGCAAATAATCTGACCGGATTATTAAAATGAATGGCAAAATAAATGTTTGGAAATGTAAACTGATATTTCCTACTGACACACTACAGCAACAGATAGAAATAACTGACCATAAGCCATTTTTTAGCTTGTGAAAATACTAATGGAAAAAGATTTTTGCACAGTACTATATAGAACAAAAATATATTACATTTATTTTATTGAAAAAAAAAAAAAAAAAAGTTACATTTCAGGTGTTCAGTCTCTTTTGACCATAAAGACCACAAGTGTACCTCACAAATGAGGAGCATCAGAAGGTTAAAGCTTTAAAGTGACTGTAAGCTCAAGATACTAAAGTGAATTGACGTCTAACAATTTAAAGGTTTTTTTGTTTGTTTGTTTGTTTGTTTGTTTGTTTAAATCGATGATATTTAGATTTAATTTAGTCAGATTTTGCTTTACAGCTAAGTTTTAGTTCATTTGAATTAGGAATAACATATTGTGTTTAGGGATTTATGTTGTTTATGTCGTTTCTAGAATAACTGATTAATCATCTGAATGTGACATTTTCATTCTGGTTCTAGACTTTCAAACTGCAGTATCACTGAAGAAGGTTATAAAGCTCTGGCTTCAGCTCTGAGATCAAACCCTTCACACCTGATAGAGCTGGATCTCACAGGAAATGATCCTGGACAATCAGGAGTGAAGGAGCTCAGTGATTTACTACAGGATCCAAACTGTCAACTCAAGAAACTGAGGTGAGAGATGATTAAATAATGCAAAATAATTGATAAGCATGTGAATTATATTATATTATATTATATTATATTATATTATATTATATTATTTCACTAAGGTACATAATTTGTAGCTTCAAAAATATTTAAAATAATAAAACTTGATGCTGCAGCTGCTGTTGTTTTGATGATAAATGTCAACACAGTTTAGTTGTGTTAAAAGTTATAGGTTAATCAGACATTTTGGGTCACTAGATGTGCTGGTATTCAGCACATTATATAACAGACCACAAACATGTATTGTGTGTCAGGAGAGGACTGGTGATAATTCAGCACACACAAATATGTCTGAACCTGAACCTGCAGTTTCTCTCATAATGAGCAGAATTACTGTTGCATCAACACAGACATCAGTTAAATAAAACTATTCAGAGATGGTCTAAACTCAGATCATGTTCCCTGTCAGTGAATCAGCAATCCAGTGTTTGGTGAATTCTGCTACATAATAATAGGAAGAGCCGGCATCGAAAGATCAACAAAATATATCGTTATAGATGCTTAGCTGTCACAAGCTTATTATCATTTTGCTAACTTTCCTCATCTTCTGCTTAAAAGCCAGAAAGATTTTTACGATTTGAGAATCATAATGTAGTTTCTTTTAAAGAATTTACTTTTGACTTTTTGTCATATATATTTGTATATTTAAATGTTTAGCTCTTAAAACTTGAATTAGAACTTTTTGTTACAAACAGTGCTTGATAATTTTGCACGTTGAGTTGATTCCTGTTTTATCTTCTCTTCTGCAGATTTTTGGGTTCTGCTGCAGAAGAAGCCTGTCAGTATGTGACTGGAATTGTGGGTAAAAACCCGTTACTCCTGAGAGAGCTGAATCTGATTGGACGTGAACTAGAAGACACACGAGTGAATCAGATCGCTGCTCTACTGCAGGATAAACACTGTCAACTCAACACACTGAAGTGAGTATCTTACATCATTTCACATGACTAGTAATGTTACAGTAGTATATTTTAATTCTCCTTTGAGTCTGAGCCCACGTTATAAAGCTTTAAGAGCCAGGACATTTTTAATATAGCTAATTATATTTGTCTAAGAAGAGATTCATATACATCTAGGATGGCTTGAGGTGAGTAAATCATGGTGAATAAACCACCCTACAGTGATGAAAATCCACCCACTCCTTATTTTTTAATCTCCATTAAAACAAATCAGTCTCATTAGTGTCACGGGTATGTCGTCTTGTGCGGAGAATAACGCAGGAGAAGAGCGGAATTCCAATGCTCGTAATTTATTACATAATCCAAAGTACATAACAAGAAGAACACAGCAGGGGAAAGGCAACCACGACACAAACACAGTGTGAACCAAAACAATCACCGACCAAGACCAGGAGCACAACCAAACTTAAATACACAGAAACAGGGGAGTGGTTACAAACAAGCAAACGAGGGGAAGTACAAATATGGGCAAGACTAAACCAACATAATCAAAACCTAGGGGGAAGACACAGACTAAACCAAATACACTAGAAACAGAAGGGAAAAACACTAGGAAGAACAAGACAAAACAGAACACAATCCTGACAATTAGTCCTGCAGTTTTGATTCTCAGAGCAGTGTGATGTCACATTGTTTAGGCTCCGCCCACAGCTGATGACTGACAGTCCTGCATTACCGTAGTATTCGCTCTCAGTGTGTTGTTTGGTTGTATTATAGATATGTATAGGTAGATCCCACATTCGACCACTCCAGATATGTTGTCATTACGTCCGTCATCTTGGAATGTTCTGTCGTCACTCACAATAATCAATAAGTGAAAAACCAATGAAATTTAAATTCCTGAGGAGATTGGATAAACTTTCAGAGATAAGAACATGTTGGTGTGTGGTTTTAATATGCATTAACTCAATATTACAGGTTTTTAAACTAAAGTATCTTTTAAATGTCTTGTTAGCTAACAGTTTCGTCTTGTTTTATTGTGTTTAGCAAAAGCATCTTCTGAAGTCTACTATAGATATAAATATTCATACATGCATATAACTGTCACGTTTAGCCAAGGGATGAGACCAGAAACAATGGTAAGTAGTAAAACTGAGTTGTTTATTGACAGACGTTTTGAATAAACAGAATGCAAATAGTAATGGTGGTTCAGATAGCTTAACTGAGAGTCCTTGGAAGATGAGTTCGTAGATTGAGCACGGAGAGTAGAAGCAAGGCTGAAGCACACACCAGAGAGTCCTTGAGCATGCATGGGTCTGGAGATACACGTAGGGGAGTGAACAGTAGACCAGACAAGCTGAACTAGGCTGAGGAGTCTTTTATAGGGCGTGGTAAGTGGCTGCAGGTGTGCGTGATCAGAACTCTGGTGACGTTGAACGAGTGGGCGGTGCAGTGGTAGATGGAGGTGGCTGTGGTGAACACCTGACAATAACTACAGTTGCACCGGCTCTCAGGTGTTTGCAGACATTCCTATATGGCGGACGGCTTGTGATCTTTAATGAAAATAATTATCCTTTTCCCTCACAAAAGCATTTTTTCTCTCGTCTGATGATGTGACGGTGGTAAATCCTGTCAATCGCATGAGATCACAGCAGCAGCAAACAATTATCCATCTTTTCATCCAAAATGAATTCCTGACCTGCATTTTTTCTTGTTCAAAAAGCTGTTTCACTTAGACATGCATCACAATAATAAAAGAAAAATCGCGAAGTGTTGTATTTGTTGACTGTAAACTATAATCTTAAAATGTCTTGAAGTAAATTTTGATTTATGAACAGAATTTTCTTGATTTGTTACATTTAAACTCAATTTTTACATGTTTAATGTTATTTTGAAGTGGTTCTATAGTTGATCCTGTATCTTAATTACAAATTAGAAGTCATAAACCTTTTTTATTTTTTTGGTCTGACGAAAGATTCTCCAGGCTTGAAATGTAACTAGTATCCTCAAATCCTTTTTCTTTTTTTTTTTTTTACTTTATTGATGTGTGATTATTTATTTACTTATTGTTTTCAGGTTTTAGCAACATATTATTTATTGCACTGTATGGTGTTTACTCATGATTCATTTAACTCACACATGAACAACATGTCTGATTCATTGTCTTTTCTCTTTCTGTCTTCAGTCTGTGGAATTGCAGTATTACAGAGAAACAGTGTCTCATCCTGACTTCAGCTCTGAAATCAAACCCATCACACCTGAGAGAACTGAACCTGAGCTGGAATAAACTAGGAGACTCTGGAGTGAAAAACCTCAGTGATCTACTGATGAACACACAATTCAAGCTGGAGAAACTAGAGTTAGTATCATCATACTGTACAGCAGTGACAGTGTTATTAGTTTACTGTTCAGTTTATTTTAAGTGTTTTGTGTGTGTTTGTGACTACACGTAAAAAATATTTTTGGCTCTTGTTCATTTTAACTGAAATGAGCTAAAGTAAGATCTTTTGAGCATTCTGTAACAATTTCATTGTGTTTATTCTACCTATTATATTTAAAATTGAAACTGATTTAATTTATTTGTGTTGAAACTACATTAATATTGTTTTTGTTGATGTAACTAACTGAGCAGTGGATTTGTAGTTCTCTGCATGATTTGCAAAGAACTGCATGATTGTAGTTAGGAATGAAGTGTTATTTGCTGTGTTTTTCTGTAAAGGGAAATACATGTTAGTGTTTAATGTTCAGTTATGCTGGACAGTTTCTGTAATGCTGTTGAATTTTGTGGTTCCCATTATGCAGAAGAGTGACGTTTGTGTTTAGACTGTGACTCTTGAGTAATAGATATTCAAATGTCAGTACTGACACCAGTTTTTTCATATTCATTATTATGTATAATTATGAGTGAAACTGCTTGTTTAAAAATAAAGTTAAGCTAACCCAAACTAGTGTAGATTAATTAATTAATTAATCTACACTAGTTTGAGTTAGCTTAACTTTACTACATTTAATTAATTAATTAATTAATGTAAACCAGCTAGATCGTGTTGACCCAACTAAGTGATTTTCATTTGAATGACATCAGTTAAATTAACTTTTTTGAGTAAAATTAAATAATAAGCATAAGTAATTTATTTTTTGACTGTATGGCATTTACTTGTGATGTATTTATTCACACATAAACTTTACATGGATCTGATTCATTGTCTTTTCTCTTTCTGTCTTCAGTCTGCATGTATGCAGTATTACAGAGGAACAGTGTCTCATCCTGACTTCAGCTCTGAAATCAAACCTATCACACCTGAGAGAACTGAACCTGAACTGGAATCAAATAAAAAACACAGGAGTGAATCACTTATGTGACGTACTGAAGGATTCACACTGTAAACTGGAGAGATTGAGGTCAGTAACATTCACATACAAGAATCAAAATGATTAAAATCACTTTAACAGTTTAAACCAAAACACTTTATACTCAAAATCTCATGATGAGTCTGAGTTCACATTATATTTGTGAACAATTCTTCACCTTAATGATTTGTTTGTAAGATGATCTTCCTCTGTTTGTCTCTTTCTAGTCTTCGTCACTGTGGAATTACAGATGTTTCTTCTTTAACTCAGTCTTTGACAAACACAAAAGCACTGCAGTTTCTAAAAGAGCTTGATCTGAGAAACAATAAGATTGGAGACTCAAAGCAGCAGCTCATTGATGTGCTACGATACTCAAAGTGTAAACTGAGGTGAGTAAACTTCACTTTGTGATATTAACCCTCTGGGGTCTGAGGGTGTTTTGGGGCCCTGGAGAAGTTTTGACATGCCCTGATATTTGTGCTTTTTTCAGTATTTTAAAAACTTATTCATGGCTGAAGCTTGTTTACACTGTAATCAGCACAAACTGGGCTACAATAATATGTAAGCAACATGAATGTACGTGTGTGTTTTTGAGAAAACAACGTTTATGCGTGGTTAGTAAAAAACTAAATGTTTTAAGTCACTGAAATAAGGCCATGAAACACATATAGAACATTTGTTCACAAGACTTTTGAGAACTGGATGTGGTAGGCTAGAGTTTTTTTAACGAGATTCATTTTCCTCTAATATGTGAACAAATATATACTTTCAAATTTTTGTGAAAAGAGTTTATCAAATTATCATCAAGCTTTATTTCAAAGGGTTTGTGTCAGAATGAAATGTAAAGTTGATAAAAATGTTGAACACAAAAGAGGAAAGAGAACAAAAGCACACTGTCAGAGCTTTATACAACAACACCTGCTTTATTAATGACATCAGTAATAGTGAATCATTACAGTTTGAAATAGATTTGGTCAGATTGTAGGAAAACGCTGGTAAAATCAGTGCAGATTCCAGCTTCAGCTCACAGCCGTCCAGCATCACATGATCAATGTCTCTGTCTCTTGTGTTTTTAACTTTGACAAGCAACACGTCACATTACTTATGTAAGGTTTAATCAGGGTGCGAATTCCCTCACCTCTAGTCTAAATATCCCTAACTCTGCTGAATTATTTTTATCCCCAGACAAAATTTACACCCCACAAAGTCTGCAAAAAAATTCAATGACAAAATAAGTTAACATGCAAAATACCAGTCCCATGTGAAATGCATAGAAATTTAGCAGAGTAGACAAGAGATGGCAATTGAAAAAGCAGTGCAGCGCTGTGGAGAAAACATAATGAGAAGAGTTTAAAAGCGACTGAGAATTGCATGTAAACATATATCTATATGATCTGCCAAAACAACCTCTCATTTAAAATCCAGCCACGGCTGGTAAAACTGCAACAGCTCAATGGTGTAAACCTGGGAAACATGCTTCATTCTGACAAAGGCTTGTCGTAATATGCTCATGTTTATTGGAGAAACAATGACAGTTCAGTTTGTGGACTTCATCAAAGAGTCATCTGATAAATTCAGTTTTCTCATTGATGAGAGCACAACTGTGTCAAATAAAACATGTCTGATCATCTACATTAGAATTCCCTATGAAGGTGAAATCTGCGACTACTACTTTCAACTTGTTGAACTGCAGTCATGCACTGGGGCAGCCATCTGTGACCTCCTGTTAAAATTTCTTGATGTGCAGGGCGTCTCTGAAGACACGTTGCACTCGCGGTTTGTTGGCTTTGCAACTGATGGGGCTGCTTCTATGATGGGCCGATACAGAGATGAACGTCTGCACTCTGAACAGCCTACTGTTCATTTCTCATTACTGAACCTTGCACCGGAGAGCATAAATTGTTTTCTTAGTCTGACAAAATGCATAACCTTTTTCTTTTTTTTTTCCTTTTTTTTATGTTCACAACACTGTATAGCACAACTATACAGTTAGTTATACATGTATAAAAGGATAAAGCAGACGCTTTGGATAAAAGCGTGAATAATAATAAATGAATAAATGTAAATGTAGGGAATAGTGAATGAGGGTATTTGGATTCAGCTAAACACTTCTTATCAATCAGCAACAACAAGACACTGTATCTGCAAGCCTACTATTAACAGGAATCTCCTCCAGTTTGGTTTGACGGTAAACACAGTAACTGAGACACAAGCTAATAGCAGTTGTGTTTGAATGAATCGAGTGAGAGCGCGGTGGTGTGATACGAGAGAAGTAAAAGAAACGCCGGACTCAAATACCCGTATGACTGTGTGTTATTCTGTGTTGATAATGACAACGGTTGTTATCAGGAAATAACACACCAAATCAGAATTGAGTATTCCAGGTGCTGTGCAATAATTTCAGTTATTTACTGAGACCAATAAAAACATGTTTAAACTAGAGGACAAACAGATTTAACTAGTGGAACATTTCACTGAAAGATTTTTGTTTTAATGCAAAAACACATTTGTATTTGTTCCTTGTCATTTATTATATATGACACTCATTCGTATGCGTTTCTCTTTATAGTGACTCAATAGAGACAAACAGAATGGATTTTTTGTTATAAATGTATTATATTATGTTTTATAAATATGTATTCAAAATCAGGTATAATCAGTAATTAATCTCATTACAGGATTTTAATGTATTTTTTTAATCAAGAAAAATAAACATGATTTGAAATATAGTAACTAATTTGTAGTTTGTTCCACTGAACTCTGTTTATCTTCTCTTCTGTTCCACCTTACAGTTTCTGGTAGTTCAATTGCAAGATTTTGGTGATTGTTTAATCAGCAAAAGATGATGAATGCTGTATATCATAATTTGAAGTCATCTTGAGAGGAGCAGTAAACATCAGGTGAGGATCCACAGAAGAGCTTCACTACTGTGTCTGTGAGGAGAAAGAAATGTGTGATAAATGTGTGAATGTGATCCATACAGGTGAAGAGACTCAGACTTTACAATCAAATAATGCAGCATGTGTGTTAGAAATGTGTGATATTGAATGATTAATGTTGCTTTAGTATTCGAGCAAATTATCATTTTGTATAGACCGTTTGCCGGTCTTGTTCCTGGTGTTTCTTCTCCATCATGTGAAGAATTTTTTATTGTATTTTGATAATAAAATTAGGGATCTCCGGTTGGGGATAACTCCCTCATTTTTTAACATGTTAAGCCCCTTAAGTTCACCCCAAACCTTTTTTAGTCAGTTTAAACTGGTTTCGCTTTCAGATTTGCTTGAAATAGTTGAGCAACTTAAACCATCAGGGTCGCCTTTGGATATTATTCCTCCTTTTTTACTTAAGCGAGTTTTTACTGATGTGGCTCCATATCTATTGATTATTATAAATCGTAGCTTAGAATCTGGCATTGTGCCTGAATGTTTAAAGCATGCTGTGGTTTTCCCATTGCTCAAAAAAACAGAATCTGGACTCTTCAGTGTTAACAAACTTTAGGCCTATTTCTAATCTGCCTTTTATTTCCAAGATTCTGAAAAAAAATTGTGTTTTCCCAGCTACAAAGTTATTTAGCCGATAACTCAATTCTTGAAACATTTCAGTCAGGCTTTCGCAAATGCCATTCCACAGAGACGGCTCTTTTGAAGGTTTTTAATGATATTTTAATATCATGTGATTCAGAGGATTCTGTAGTCCTTGTGCTCTTAGATCTGACGGCCGCTTTCGATACAGTTGACCATGCTGTTCTTATTGATCGATTAGAACATTGCGTTGGCTTAAGAGGTGTAGCTTTAGATTGGTTTAAATCATATTTGGAAAATAGGGGTTTTTCAGTCAAGTTGGGTGAACATTATTTGAGTAATGCTTTTCTGACTTGCGGGGTTCCTCAAAGATCTATTCTGGCTCCGTTGCTTTTTTCTCTGTATATGCTCCCTCTCGGTTTGATTTTTAGAAAGCACGGGTTGTCATTTCACTGTTATGCGGATGACACGCAAATTTATCTGCCTGTTACATGAAATTCTGTCAGTTGCGAATCACTTAAGGCTTGTTTGATGGATGTGAAAGATTGGCTTTCATCAAATTGTTTAATTTTTAATGATAAGAAAACTGAAATTATTGTTTTTAACCCTTCTGAATTTTCAGTCTCCCCGAAATTGGATTTGTGAGATGTCATTGTATTTAAAACCATGGGTAAAAAACTTTTCACTTTCGTCAAATAAACTGCTTTTTTCAGCTGCGTTTGCTATCTAAGGCAAAGCCTTTCCTTTCTGTCAAGGATTTTAAAAAAGTGATTCAAGCTTTTGTGTTGTCCAGGCTGGACTATTGTAACGCTCTTTATTTTGGGATAAGCCAGACAGCTTTATCCCGTCTACAGCTTGTTCAAATGCTGCGGCTCGACTTTTGACCGGGGTTAAAAAGAGGGAGCATATTACTCCTATCTTATGCTCACTTCATTGGTTGCCTGTTCATTTTAGAGTGGAGTTTAAAATTTTGCTCCTCATTTTTAAATCTCAAATTGGTTTGGCTCCAACATATTTATGTGAACTACTGACTGAGTATCAACCCACTAGATCCCTTCGGTCTTCCAACCAGGATCTCTTGGTCATTTCTAAGTCGAGGCTTAAGTGTAGGGGAGATCGTGCATTTTGCATGGCTGGCCCCAGGCTTTGGAACGCCTATTAGACAAGTTTCTTCTGTTAATATTTTTAAAACAAGGTTAAAGACATTCCTATTTTCGAAAGCATTTGACTGATGGGATACTTGTAGAATTTATCGTTGTATTGTTTGTTTGTATGTTGTTTTCTTGTTCTTCTGTTTTTACTGTTTTATTGGAAAGCACATTGGTCGACTGAAGTTGAAATTAATTGTGCTATATAAGTATATATATATATATATATACACACTACCGTTCAAAAGTTTGGGGTCAGTACATTTTTATTGTTTCTTTTTTTTTTAATACTTTTATTCACCAAGGATGTATTAAGTTAATAATTAAAAGTTTATTAAAAGTTAATAATAAATAATTTACATTGTTATAAAATATTTATATTTTGAATAAACACTGTACTTTTTAAACTTGTTATTCATGAAAGAATCCTGAAAAAAAAAAAAAAATTACAGGTTCCAAAGAATATTTGGCAGCACAACTGTTGATATTATCCAACATTGATCATTCTAATAATAAATCCGTATATTAGAATGATTTCTGAAGGATCATGTGACACTTAAGACTGGAGTAACAGCTGATAAAAATTCAGCTTTTCATCACAGGAATAAATTCTATTTTAAAGTATGTTAAAATAAAAAACATTATTTTATAATGTAAAAACATTTTGCAATATTACTGTTTTTTTTTCTATATTTTTAATCAAATAAATGCAGCCTTGATGAGCATAAGAGACTACTTTAAAGACTATTACAAGTCTTACTGACCCCAAACTTTTGAACGGTAGTATATATATATATATATATATATATATATATATATATATATATATATATATATATATATATATATATATATATATTATTTAAAGCTGGAACAGGGGAGGAAGAAGCTCAGATGAGTCTGTCTGGCTCTTCAGTTGAATAATATTTATATTAAACTCATTCATAATGATTCAGATGTTTAAATGTGATTGTCAAGTGCAGCACTTAAATGTATCAAAAGATATAAAGCAAATCTACAATGTGAAATTTCCATTTTACTCAAATGTTCATGATCTCTCTTACATTTTATACACATTGTTATTCTGTTTAATTTTATATTAAGTTAACTATGTGTCTGTCTGTTGCTAATGTACAGATGCACAATCACAAATCCTCTCATTACAACAAAGTGGAAACAATGTAAATAAAAGATGGATTGAGCAGTTTTGACTGATTAATTGATTAAAACGAGAGTTTTCTCACACAGTGAGTGTTTATAAATGCTGTGCCTTTTACTCACTGTTTGTGTAATTTTAGTCACAATTTAAAGAAAAGTTTGTTTTTCATGAGACTTTGTGACTTTTCTTACATAAGTACAAAAAATGACAGAAATATATTTTTAAATGTTATAATGGTGATTGCTGGTCAATATTCTCCTGGCTATGATGGTAATTTAATGTCTTTTTAGATTAAAATAAAAGTTTGTCATGAAGTGTTTGTTTTCCTACAATTTTACTTTTAGTTTTACAAATGAGGACAATCTTTGAAGAATTAACAAAAATATTGTTGGTCATAATATTAAAGTAACATTTAAATTGGATAATATTCAGATGTTTAATCTTTGAAGTGTAGTGTGAAGTATTTGAAAGTGTCTGTCATGTCGAGGGAGTATTTAGAAAGACAATTCCAACCCTGAACACAGAGTGTAGCAGCTCCAGTAAAATGATTCATGAATTCCAGTAGATTTTTCTTTCTAGGGTCTTTAGACAAGACTGTTCAATCTCACCGCTGCTCATCTGCTCGTCACACAGGCTCATTCTTATTACAGAAATATGAAATTCTTTCAAGCTATCACTGTTTTTGGAAATGAATAAAAAAATTGCCAATTGGCCGATGACTACACTTTTTTTTTTCTTCTTTTTTTAAAAAACATTTTTTTCTGAGATATCTGGTCTCATTCTTAATATTAGCAAATGTGAGAGATTTCCACTGAAGAGTGTTAACTTTGAGAAAATTGAAGGAATCCCTGTTAAGGAGGAGGTCACACACCGTGGAGTAAAACTTTGTAAAGATCATATTGTGCTTCTCTTAATTTTCCTGTCATTCTCAACAGTACAATTATAATTTTTTTTTTAATAAGTGAGTTAAAACAGTTTATGAAGAATAATAGTTGTATGTGGAGTATTTTCTCTAAGCATTTATTTAAACAGTTTGGTGGTTTCTGTTTTCTTTTTCTTAGATGCAAAATTGATGTTAACAAAATACTCTTAAATGATCTGATTTTGTGTTAAAAGTTTTAAACAACTTTTCCCTTCACTTGTTTTTTTTATTTGAAATAAATATCACACAAACAATAAATGAATACTTTTCAGACATTGGTTTGGGACGTTCAGCTGTTGAATAATGGTTTTTGAGTATGAATGAGCTATGTGTTAAATTAAAGTGTCATATTTCAGCTGTAGAATATTGTATTGTCATAAACTTTGTCTCTGTCAAAATACTTGAAAACTGAAACTGAGAGTTATTTAAATACAAGTTCTCTATAAAATTCAGTCTTTCCAAATCAATATACAACATTATTAAAATCTCTCCAAATGAAGCAGATAAAGTAAGTATAAAGTAAGTATAGTTCAGAGAAAAATGTAATTCCTTTTACATGGAAAAGGCTAAAAGGGGCTTTGTTAGATCTAGGACCAAATGGCTTGAAGCCAGGGGAGGAATTTCAGCAAACTTTTCAATTTTAGAGAGAGAGAAAAAAAGCATGGTGACCTCAAAACAATCTTCTCTCTGTATGTGACTCTGGACCACAAAACCATAAGGGTCATTTATTTTTTAAATTAATTTATATCTGAAAGCTGAATAAATAAGCTTTCCATTGCTGTATTGTTAATGTAAATAATAATAGATAAAACAATTTGAAAATCTGGAATCTGAGGGTGCAAAAAAAAAAAAAAAAAAAATTCTAAATAATGAGAAAATTGAATTTAAAGTCCAAAACAAATTCTTAGCAATGCATATTGCTAATCAATAAATACGTTTTGATATATTTACAGTAGGAAATTTAAAAAATATCTTTATGGAACATGATCTTTACTTAATATTTAAATTATTTTTGGCATAAAAGAAAAATCTATAATTTTGACCCATACAATGTATTGTTGAATTGTTGACTATTGCTACAAATATACACGTGCCACTTAAGACTGGTTTTGAGAGCCAGGTCACATTTATTGATGATTCATGTGTATATATAATTGTTTTTATCCTAATGCTGCCATGACGTTATAAACATGATTATCACTTTCTTTTTGTTCCTAAACTCTGGTCAGATATAAATAAATATGTAATTCCTAATAAAGTCAAAGAAATTCACTTTAAAATAATTCATTGATATTAATCAAGTAATGACTTTATCAGTAAGTGTAAAGAAGGGTATCCATCGTCATGTGGTTTTTGTAAGAAGTCAAAATTATTTTGGACCCAAGTTTCATTGTTTATTTTTTATCTGTTTTACAAGTTTGTTATGAAAACTGATACAATGGTCTTGTGTTACTGGTTTATTGGGGATGGAAAATATAATTAAAATTCTTATTTGGTAAATACCATATACACAAAGTAAAATACATGTCTACTGTACTAAATTGTAGACCGTTTTCCACTGATTTAAAGATCTTTAATGGTTTTAATTTCAATACAGAACAATCACAAAGTTGTTAAAGATAATGTATTGAATGAATGTTTTTTATTTATTTTTTTATTAGATAAAAATCTTTGTTTTCATTATTTCAAAACTTTTATTTTTTTAACTTTTATAAAACTTTCATCCCTCAGGCTTATAAACAACAACAACAACAACAAATGAACATTTTTGTTGCATTATGATTAAATTAATATTATGATCATTCAAAGACATTTAAGCCTTTTTCTGTGTATATAATCTCATACTATGATGTACACAAATCATAGTCATTGAAGTTATGTTTTCTGTTTTTTGTCATTATGATCATATGTTGATTATTAAAGATACTTTTTTTCCCCATTTATTGATTGACAAGTCTCCTGTCGGGAAATCAGGAGTAAACATGATGTTACTGTATTCTAGACTAAATGTGAACATGCATTAATTCATCTCACTCACAAAAAAATAAAAAATAAAAGAATAAAAACAGTGAAATGCAAACTCAAAATATGACACTACCCTGTAATAATTAAATATGTTAACTAAAACAAATATCCGTTATGTATTTAATGCCATTTTATTTATCATTGTCTTTGCTGCTGACCTTCGATGATGCAGTTCAACCATAGTAATACGCAAAAATTTCTTTAGATTAACTAAAATGTGTGCTTCATTTTTTTTTTTAAGCTGAAGAGTGATCTCCTGCATAAATGTACTTTTCTTTCAGCCTAAGGTGAATTAGTTTCACTTTTGGTGTAAAAGGGCTTTTACATTAGAACTGTTTTATACTAAAAACAAAGAAGCAAGCCCTGCCCAGATTAGTAACGGAAAAGTAACGTAACACATTGTTTTCCATAAAAAGTAACATAATTAGTTACTTTTTCAGGGAGTAACGCAAAATTGTAATGCATTACTTTTAAAAGTAACTTTGGTCACACTTTATTTTAAGGTCCTATTCTCGAAATTAGTAAACCATTAACTACTACTTTTGCCTCAATAAACTCCTAATTTGCTGCTTATAAAAAGTTAGTAAGGTACAGTAGTTGTTAAGTTTAAGTTTAGGTAGAATTAGGAATATACATGGTCATGCAGAATATGTGCTTTATAAGCAATAATAAACGGCCAGCATGTTAGTAATAGGTATGCTAATAAGCAACTAATTCATAGTGAGAATTGTTCCCTATACTAAAGTGTTACCGTAACTTTCACCAACACTGATTGAAACAAACCATTAAAAACCACCACTGATAAAAATTGCACGTTATTCAATTCCACGCTTTATTTGTTTGTTTGTTTGTAGACAAGACAGAACATAGAAAACATAGATAACATGATAACATCCTGTGCCTGTTATTCCACATAATAGAGCCACCCTCTGGCCGTATTACGCAAAGACGCAAAAACTCTTACAGAACGGCGTCTGCATGTTGTTAAGGTTAATCGTAAGACAGAGCTGCCATCCAGAAAAATTAATGAACGCAAGAAGTTTCATTCTTAATTCACTCAAATAAATAAAAAATCACTCTTTTCCGTCTCTGCAGGCGGGGCGCCTGCACGCTTTCCGTGGTTTTCCTTTCGATTTTGATTTCAAGCGTGAAGATGGGAAAAAGACAAACACATTATATTTAACTCTCACTTTTTCAAAATAACCAGTTCACTTTAATAAATTATATTGCTGGAGATGCGTTTGTGTCTCCACTTCCTAATGATGAACTCTTTAAATAATCAAACTGAAAGATGATTGAGTATGAAGGTGTAAATGGGGTTTCCTATTGGCTGGCTGATTCTCTGTGCTGTGTGAGTCCCGTTACCCTAATTAGTTAACCTGTGTAAAGCCAGCGGTAAGTAGTGAAGTATCTCTGTTATTTAAACGAACATTTCGGTTATAATCTCCATCATTATCCTGATAGCGCACATACATCTCAGAGACGTCTATTTGATGTGCTTGTTATATCTGAAAGACATATTTTTTAGAGTGTTTGCTTATCTGCAATACGTCTCTAGGATTTTTTTTTTCTAGTAATTTGTGGTAGTAGCCTATTTATTCATTTTAAATGCAGGCTATAGATCATTACTGTATGCGTTGGAAAAATTGTAAAGTCAGCTTTTCAGTGCATAAATGTTTTTTTGTTTTTTGTTTTTTTTATATATAATTAATGTACAACGGCTATGTTATCTCTCTCTGTATGTGTGTGGTTTATTTACTCTAGCAGCAGCAGGTGGACACAGTCCATTGTTTGATCGCCTTATCAGTAAGTACATTAAATCACTTGTAGTGATATTCTTATTGAGAAATGGTTACTTGACTGATTCGCCACCATTAATTATTATTCCTCCTGACATATTTCTAATTGTGGAATCCTGCAATATGGATTGTTTTTAAAATAACCTTTATTTCACCCCTCCCAATGGATGCAGGACATACATCTTACCCAGCTGACAGGCACTGAACTGATTCACCCAAGTTCACTGGTATTGTCCACTGAAAAGCACCTAAGACTCACAGTCTGTATTGAAATAATCACCATATTGATTAGACTACTGAATGTTGTTAAATCCATACATCATATTTTTGAGAAAAATACTACAACAGTATTAAGATGCAAACACTAAATGTGGCTTGGCAGCTGTGTCAAACATTTATGTGTTTATTTTATGAATCAAAATAGTTAAGTCTCTTAAATTATGTAAAAGGTCTGTTATTATTAAACAATACTCAGTGTTGCAACGGTTTGTTAACCGCAAAATGAAAATGATTTCACTTTTTCATCTGGAGCGCCTTGTATGTGCAGCAGTTGCACGAATGGTTTGCCACAGGGTTGCCAGGTGTGTTTCAGAGAGTGTTTCAGAGAGGGGGGTAAAATACATGGTTTTGGCAGGGTTCCCCTGGTAAAATTCACATTCCAAGGGCTAAATATTACATTATTAGGGTAGCTTTAACCCACGGACATGAAACACAACCCGCGTCAACAGTGTTAAAGTAGCCCAATTCCACAGGAAAACCGCAGACTTGCCAGCACTGGTCTGCTGGAGCAACATGCCTCAATTCTCACACTTAAATTAATAGTTTTCACGAGATGTCACACCCTTATAGGGTGTAGGTTGTTTTTACAAGGTTTGAATTAAGTAGCGATGTATTAAAAGACCGAGAGTGAACCGAGAATATTAGTTTCACATTAAGTGTTTTCCCATAGAAAACCATTACAAAGAAAACACAAGAAAGCACATTGCGTTCCTGTTCCGGTTTCATCTGCTTGCCTATACAAAGTTGCATCATCAGTAAGGTGTACTAAATTTCATCTTTTAATATCACTTTTGTAATACAGTAGTCAACATTTGAAGTGGACCAAAACCTTTCATCAAAGTTGTCCCAAAACCAAAACAACACCTGTTTTTGTCTTAGGACAACTTTGATGAACTTTTTTAATCCACTTCAATTTTTAAATACTGTACATTAAGGCACACATGAAACATTATTTAGAATGTTCCACTGTTTTTAGTGATATATTGCGGTGGGTGCTTTATATGGATTACAAATGGTCAAAGTTTTGCTTAAATCTATATATGCTTATCTGTCTATCGATCTATCGATCTATCTATCTATCTATCTAGTTATTTATTTATTTATTTGCCCAGGGCTGTTATAGCCTACCGACTCATTTTGTTGCTTTACAAGATTATAGTACTGTCATGTAAGCTTCCCCTTTGTATTTGCGGGTTTTTGTTGGTGTGTGTTTTGAGCCGCATTGAGCACAGTTGCATCTTATAACAGCCTGAGCCTTCATAACTAATATAAATGCCTCATTTTACAGGTATCAAGGGAGGATTCCTTTAGAAAAATTAACCATGGTTTTATTATAGTAAAAGTGTAGTAACTGTTTTTCTGGGCATATTGATTACCTTTTGTATAGCCAAGAGATAGAATGTGTGAATGTGAGGTAGCCTACTCATTTGAGTGGCTTTGCCAAAACTATTTTTTGATAAAGATATTTGCGTTAAAATGTCTAGTTGTGGGAGAGATATGTTATAGCCCTGAAAAGGGGAGAAGAGTTTAAAAATGATACAAAATGTTGTGATTTGTAGAAGGTAAAGATGCAGTTTTTTGTAAGGTTTAGGGGATATACAGTTTGTGCAGTATAAAAATCAATATGTCTGTGGAAAGTCCCCATAAAACATGGAAGCTCAATAATGTTTGTTTGTGTTTTTGTGCTCTTATTCAGTGAGTGATCTGAGGATTGTGCTGATAGGAAAGAATGGAAAGAATGTCGAGTGGGAAATACTACAGTGGGTAGAGCAGCGTTTGACAGTGAAGCTTCATCTTTTTCACAGCAGCCCTGTGACAGAATCAATGCAGAGGTGGAGGAGAGACACATCATCAGAGTCATTAACACTCACCTGCTCCAACCGAATTTCCCACAGGGAATGATAATACAGGAAGTGAAAGACTGTGTATCACTCTACTCCAGGATCTCATGTGTTTGTACTCGTACTGCAGTATAAGAACTTCAGTGAGGAGGACAGACAGAGAGTGAAAACTGTGCTGAACCTCTTCAGTTACCAGGCCATGAAACACAATATGGTGCTGAGTGCTGATGAAGAGACATGTGTGTACATGTGTCTGTCTCATAAGAGCGCAGATAATGCTATTCATGATTTAATAAAGGAGTATTGAGGAGGACATCTGTAGTTTGATACAGGAAACACAGGATGGCGCTCTGAGATGTTCAGAAGGACAGAGAAGATACTTGAGGAAGAATGTGAAGAATTTCCAATCTGTAACATGAATGAGGATGAAAAGGAGGAGGATTCTGGTCTCAATGATAGCACAAAAACAGAACGTGATGGAGAAGGTCAAAGTCTTTTCAACCTCTAAGAATATGATTGTGAACTTTTTTTCTTTCTTTTATTCGAGTGTTGAAGAGACAGGAAATGGCAGAGAGAAGATGAGGAGCCCTACTGTGTGACTTGAACTACTATTTATTCTTTTTAATTAGTTTAGTTTTGGTTGAAAGAAAAAAACAAATAAAAAGGATATTTTTGAATAGGGTATTATAGCAGACAGAAAGACAAAGAAAAGTGTTCAGACACAGTTTGAGTAATATTGTCACTGTTCAGCCAGAAAGTTAAAAGAAAGATCTCCAGCGAAAATAAAGCCCTTAACACATGAATGCATACTTTATAAAATGATCATGCTGCCATTTTTATTTAAAAATATAAAACTTTCAATATAATACATGTGACAGTGCATGTGGCAAAGAGGTTTGCATACTTGAGCTAAAGAATGAAGGTTGTTCTAGAAATGCAAACTTTTGTAAAATTCTGTGTTTGTAACTACAGCAAACAGTTGTGTGTGTATGTGAGATCAGGATGACTTGTATTTGGCTTATTTAATTCTCAAATGTTATACCTACACTGGAATACTGCAGTAAGTTTGGAAACCGCCCCTATTACTCAAACATTTTTTTATTTTATTATTATATTTATTATTTTTAATTATTACACCCTCATTGGGGGCTAAGAACCCCCTAAAATGAAAATCCTAGAATTGCCCCTGACCCAGGTGTTTTTATTCCTATTCAACAAATGTGAAAAATATTTTTTATTGTGAAGGTTTGGAATGGAAGTATTGGTATTTTATTTTGAAACATCATGTTTTTTTCACTTATTTCAGTTAATGTCATTAAACTTGCGAGCTACGCCAGTGGTAGTAGACAGTGTCGTGTAAACATGACTGAAGATGCGAAAAAAGGAACAGACAAACTGAATCGAGTAAGTCATTTACGCTGGAACCACTCCGATTGATTCAAATTCAAAATCATTTTATCTATATCGGGGCTTAAAATCGCAACATCAGAGCGGGTTCGCAATTATTTTGTGAACTGGACGATGCGCAATTCATGATCCATGCTCCAAGTCCTGATTTGAAAGGATCTTTCGTGAATCATTATTCAGATCAGGACTTTCGGAACGTGGATCGCGAATCATTTGATCTGCTATAAATATCATGTCTAAACTTTGGTTAATGTAGCAAAACACTAACCATATTAATTTAATTTAATATATTTAGTTCATTTATGCTTACCATGTAACCGTGATTTTTTTTTTTTTAAGCCATGGTTAATTTTTGTAAGGGATGTGTTGCCAGGTTAAAAAAGTAACAAATAAGAGGAAACATAGGATGAATATAGAGATGCAGTTTTCTAATTAGATCATTTTAGGGCTTAAGGATGAACAGAACTTTAGATGGTTTCGTATTTGATCAAATAAAGAAAAGAGAGATTCAGAGCCAGATTTGAGCCAAAATGGGATCAGATGAACATTAAATAAATCTGTCCTCAATAAATCTGTGTGGGTACATTGGCAGAACAAATGAATGATGAGGACAGAATAGTGACAAAAACAAAAGTGTCAATCAGAAGAGTGACAAAAACAGCAACTCAATTTAATGTCTGATGACTTATATTATAATTACGTCCATAAGCTTTTTGTGAAATTTGGATGAACTCATGAATCTGTTGTTTGATCTCTTCATATTTAAGGAAAGCCCTCTTTACATTAATTTAAGACATAAACACTCCACACATTTACCACGTGTTTTTGAACAGTTTTTATTATCCTTTTTTGGAATGTGATGTCAAAATCATCATTCCCTTTTGTAGTGTGAAAAAAAACAGCCTGGTGTTTCTGCTTAAAAAAAAACCCTTTTATATTGGGTAAATGATGATAGAATTGTATCTTTTGGTTGAACTTTTTACACTTTACATGTTACCCTTAGGAGATATCATCAGGAAACATGGTGATAGCTTTCACTGTTATGCTGATGATACTCAGCTCTATATTTCTTCGTGGCCCGGCGAAACATACCAAATTTAACGGATTGAGATAAAAAATTGGATGACGAGTAATTTCTTACTGCTAAATTTTGAAAAAACAGAGGAGTTAATTATTGGACCTAAAACCTCTGCATGTAATAACCTAAAACACTGTCTAATACTAGATGGCTGCTCTGTCAATTCTTCGTCATCAGTTAGGAACCTAGGTGTGCTATTTGATGGTAATCTTTCCTTTGAAATCCACATCTCTAGCATTTGCAAAGCTGCATTTTTCCATTTCAAAAATATATCTGAATTACAACCTATGCTCTCAATGTCAAATGCAGAAATGTTAATTCATGCGTTTATGTCCTCAAGGTTAGATTATTGTAATACTTTATTGGGTGGTTGTTCTGCTCACTTAATAAACAAACTCCAGCTGGTCCAAAATGCAGCAGCTAGAGTTTTTACTCAAACCAGAAAGTATGATCATATTAGCCCTGTTCTGTCAACACTGCACTGGCTCCCTATTAAACATTGTATAAATTTTAAAATCTTGCTAATTACTTATAAAGCTCTAAATGGTTTAGCTCCCCAGTATTTAGCTCCTCACTTCCCATAACACCCGATGTACTCAGTGCATCGTAAGAATCTACACTAATATTTAGTCTGTTTCTTTCTTATTCCGAGGTCACCTTAACCACCAGATCCAGTCTGTATCCAGATCATATGGTAACTGCAGTCCCCCGGATCCAGTCCGTACCCAGCCCAGATTGTGGATCAGCACCTAGAGACGACCTCTACAGCCCTGAATGTCAGCAGAGACTTCATCACCTAGATGGTCATCGGCACAAGACCATGAGAATCAGATGAGTCCTCTGCACAATTTGACTTTATTGCAGCCTGGAATTGAACTGCTGGTTTCGTCTGACCAGAGGAGAACTGCCCCCCCGACTGAGCATAGTTACTCCCAAGGTTTTTTTTTTCCTCCAGCACCGATGGATTTTTGTTTCCATGCCAGTTTATGGTTTAATGTGACAATTTTTCATAAATAAGATAAGGACGATAAGACTAAATATTGTGCCATCAAAATATGAGCTAGTGCTGCCTTCTGCATGTCAGGTGGTTGTTGATCAGTTTTCAACAATCTCTCTTTCATCTTTGCAGGAAATTGTAATTAAGTTAAAACGCACTGGCTCCCCTCTGATGTAATTTTGCCCTGTTTTTTTTTTTTTTTTTTTTAAACATGTTTTAAATGCAACAGGGCCTAACCTTTTAGAGTTTATTAATAAATGTCTTCGCTCAGGAACAGTACAGGATCTTTTAAAACATGTCTCCATCCAACCCCTTCTTAAACAGCCAAATTTAGATCCTGCAATTTTATCTAATTTTAGACCTATGTCTAAATTGTCTTTCATCTCCAAAATATTAGAGAATGCAGTTTTTCAGCAAATGCACAATTTCTTAGAAGAAGGTAAGATTTTTAAAAGTATTTCAATCAGGGTTCCGAAAATATCATTCTACAGAAACTGCACTTGTTAAGGTGATAAATGATGTACTGCTGACTTGTGATACTGGTAGCTCTGTTATGCTGTGCTCTTGGATTTAAGCGCTGCTTTTGAAGAGTTGACCATACCATTCTTGTGTCTCATTTAAAGAAAAGTGCAGGCATCCAAGAGAAGATGGGGTTAAAAAATGCAAACACGTAACCCATACGCTAGAGTAATTGCACTGGTTAATGGTTATCATCATAAATATCTAGATTGGATCAGTTCACTTTCTTCACCAGTACAGTAATTTCACTTTTTAACATTCTCTTTCAATGTCTGCAATGGTTGAAGGACATGCTGGAGTCATCACAATCTAGATCAGATCACAGTTTTTCAAAGAACAGTTCTCATCAACAGCATTGTAATTTAACTTAATCCCTTTACTTTTTTAAGGTTTTATTCGATAGGACAGTAGATGATGAGAAAGCAAAATGGGAGAGAGGGAAGGGCACAGGATCAGTTCTGTCTTGATTAATGATTAACCTTAGTGAATTACTGTAATGTGACACCATAATCATGTCGTAAATGTGGCCATGAAAATTAGCAAAAATATAGTGTCTCTTGTAAAGTCATCACAAAGGTCAAGTGATATAGAATTTAGACTAAATAAATGTTGAGGATAAAACTCTCTTATAAAAGAATAAAAGAATGTTCTAATTTGCTATCCAATTATATTTGTGATGTATTTGTACATCAAATATTGCAATAATATTCAAAAGTGGGACAGTATTTTGTGACTAATGTGAGAAAATGTGCAAATACCATGCATTTGTGTTACATTTTGGGCTTATAATGCAGCAATATTATTTGTTTCAAGATCAGGATTCAGTTGTCCAAAGTTGTTTTTAACTTGATTCATTCATAGTGTTGAACGCTTTAAAGCTAGTACAGACAATAAGATTATAAACATTGTAAACTGATGACACTGTGTTGATAAAGCAGAATATAAAGCACTGAGTGCTGTAGAAACTGAAAACAGCAGCAGCAGGTTTGGGTTACTCAGTGACTAAAATGTACAGTAATTAAATACAACTATCAACCACTTGTAAAAAACGGTTGTGCTTCCTTGTCATTTCTCCCACAATTACGAAGGCTTGATTTTATTCCAAAACGGCAGGACATGAAGGAGCGCCTCTTCCTAACGTTTTCTGTGTTATTTGTACAACAGATGGGTTTATTTATTTTTTATTTATTTTTTTATTTTTTTACATCTCAACAGTCGATTGGTGACTAAACCTGATTTGGTTCACGCGCATTAAGCGTATACAGTACGTCTGAGCGTCCGTTTACTAGTTTGGATGTGCGCAGTGTAGCCTTAGGGGGTTAATAAATGTGAATTAAAAAAAAAAAAAAAAAAAAAAGAAAAAAAAAGAGCGATCGTGTCTCTTCAGAGGATTTGGTTGAATTAACTCGATTCATATGGATTACTTTAGCTACGTTTTAATTAATTTCGGAAAATTTAATTTCAACTGAGGGACACAAACCACTCAGGTTTCAGTAAATAAGATCAGGTTTTGTTTCGAAGATAAACGCTATTCTTAAAGTGTTTGGAACAACGTGAGGGTAAGTAAATTTTGGCAGAGTTAGAAATGTAATTTCGTACTTAGTATTAAATTGAACATTAAATGCTATATGTTTATTTTTACACAGCAAGTCATTTTTATCATGTGTACAAGTAACGTACAAAGTAAATGAAAAACGTGTATATATATATATATATATATATATATATATTCTATGAGTTTGTCTGCTTATTCTATTCATCAGAACAATTCAAGAGGAAATTGCATCTTCCGTATTTAATTTCTGGATTAAAGAAGTTAAATGAATGGATGCAGAAAGTTTCATTTCAATAAATAGAAAATCTCTTGTTTTTTTTTTTGTTTTTTTTTGCCAACTCTGCAGGCGGGCCGCAAGTCAGCTCTCTCTTTCAGTGCTTTTCTTTCGATTTATGTTGCTGTTAAAATGGCGTCAGGTAAGAATCAAATTGGATACAATTATATGCAGCCACGTTTCCTCAATTTATGAACTATTTATGACATATTAGCAAAAAAAAAAAAGGGCAGTTGTTTTTATGGTTTAATTTATTGAATTATATTTCACTCCGCTCTTACATGCATGTTTGATCGTGGCATTAGGCACCAGGAAGAAACTAAACTTTGGATAAGGAAAATTATAATTTCATCAAATTGGTGTTGATCTGTGTATCATCAGCACACTGTTCCGTACTTAGTTAGTAATTGTAAACATTGTGAAGTCACAGCTTTTCAGTGCAGATATGCTTTTATAAATTATTTATATTTGATAAATCATCTGTTCTCTCCTTGTATGTGTGTGTGATTTTTTTTTTTTTTTTTTTTTTTTTTTTTTTTTTTTTTTGCAGCAGCAGGTAGACATAGTCCACAACTTGATCGCCCTGACAGTAAGTAAATTAAATCACTGGCAGTGATATTAAGATGTGTTAAACATTTATGTGTTATAATATTGCATTGTAACAGTTAAAGTATATTTCACCCAAAAATGAAAATAATGCTTAGTCCCAGTATGTCAAGATTTAATTTGTAATTTATAATGTAAAAAATAAATAAATAAAAAAACTGAACTGTGAATATGAATTACTCACATATGTGCAGCTTTCCAGAAACTATTTTGATAAAGTCGCTTGTTTAAATGTCTTCTTGTGTGTGAGAGACAGAATGTGCTGTAGATCGCTGTTTTTTCAAACTGTTTGATACCAAAGACATCAGTTGTATTTGTATTTGTTTGTTTTAATGAAAAATGCTCTTTTTCATAAAATCACGGTACACTGATTTTCATTTTCATTCTCCAAAAAGGACAGAAGTCACAATAAAACTACTATAAAACTCGTCCATACAGATCTGGGCCTAAATTGCAGGTCTTCTGAATCCATCCTTTGTTTGAGGAACAGATAAGGCATAAGTTTAAAAATATATTTCAGTGTGTCATAGCTGAGATTCCATTTGTGCTTATTCATATGTCACATCAGTGATGTCAGATACTGTAGCCTAGTGTGTGTTCTGCAAAAATGTATAAAAGTCCAAGTAATGATCATCCCAATAATAAGTCAATACAATTATTGATGATAACTCTTCAGTATCAAAGAAATGTACATCTTTATAGTTGTTTCTGAAGCTTCTGAAAGGGTTACTTGATATTTTAATATTACTGCTTGTGTTAAATCTGCCAATTCTGTAGATTTTTTTAAATGAGATTCTTAAGTGATGATTGTGCAGTGCTTTTTATTGCATTTTGTTTGCATTTGTGCTTTTTTTCAGTGAGTGATCTGAGGATTGTACTGATAGGAAAGAATGGATCAGAAAACAGCAGAGTGGGAAACACTATATTGCATACAAAAGCATTTGACAGTGAAGTTCCATCATCTTATTTACAGCAGCACAGTGTGAAAATCAGTGGAGTGGTGGGGGGGAGACACATCACAGTCATCAACACTCACCTGCTCCAAGCAAATCTCTCACGCTATCAAATAAAAGATGGAGTGAGAAAGTGTGTGTCTCGGTCTGCTCCAGGACCTCATGTGATTGCACTCGTACTGCAGTATAAGGACTTCAGAGAGAACGACAGACAGAGTGTGAAATCTTTGCTGAACCTCTTCAGTGAGCAGGCCATGAAACACACTATAGTGCTGACTACTGATGAACAGACACTCAGATACATGTTCACTTGGAATAATCCTATTCAGAATTTAATAAAGGAGTGTGGAGGAGGACATCTTCAGTTTGACACAACTAACCCAGGATGGCGATCTGAGATGTTCAGAAGGACAGAGAAGATACTTAAGGAAGAACGTGAAGAATATCTCATTTGTGACATGTATGAAGATGAAGGTGATGGAACATCAGTGTATGAAGGTAGCAGATCTGGAGCTTCATTAAGAGGAGAGAACAAAGAGAAGGAGGATTCAGATCAGAGCAGCACAACATTAAGTGATAGAGGAGGTTTGTTTAAGCTTTTAATGGTTAATTTGTGTGTGAGTGTGTGTGTGTATGTTTTTATTTTGGAGCTTGATGGTAAAATCATGATTCCACTTTTGAAGTGGGTAAATGATAATGGGGCTGAGATTAAGCCTAGTCCTAGACTAAAATGGCACTTTAAACCAGACTAACAGAATTCTGCTTTCTCTTTCATGGTTTTAAGACTTTCATGGTCTTAGACTTGGTTTAATCCAGATTTTAATAGGCTGATTTCCTGGAGCTATTTTAGGACTAAATTGAGGCTTAAATCAAACCTACCAGGAGGCAGGTTTAACTTCAGATTAGCATTGTGTTTCTAGTTTTTATGCATCAAAAGTATTGGTATCCTTGGTAGATAGGAACAAAGAAGCCTGTGAAAATATATCTGCACTGTTAATCTTTTTGATTCTTTTATAAAAAAAAAAAAAAAAAATCAACCAAGTGAAATGGAAGGGAGCATAAATCTCATTATAAAAGTTTTTTTTTTTCTCTCTAATACTCATTAGCCAGAATTAATGGCACCCTTTTATTCAATAATTTTTGCAACCTCCTTTTGCCAGTTTAACAGCTATGAGTTTGTCCTATAATGCCCGATGACTTCAGAGAACACTTGACAAGATATCAGAGACCATTCCCTCATCCAGATTCACTTCAGACCCTTTAGATCCCTAGCTCCATGATAAACTCTCTGTCCTCTTCAGTTTTCTGTAGACGTTCAGGTCAGGGTACTGGGTAGCCATGGCAGTGACACATTTTTGTGTAGATTTTGATGGTCCTTTTGAATCGTTTGAATTGTTCTGTTGGAAGCTCCAACCATGGCCCATTATAAGGCTTTCTGACCCCAAGACATTTTTTTAGATTATCCTGCTGTGAGTCTTTGGCCACTTGAACTGTCTTCCTCACATTGCATGAAGACAGTATAGACACAGACAATATACTGCAAGCTGATTTGTAACATTTCCTGTTGATGGGAACTCCTTAATTATTGTTCTACTGGTGGAAATGAAAATATTCAATGCTTTAGCTCTTTTCTTCCTCTCTCTCTCTCTCTCTCATTTGTTTGACAGTTCTGTGCTATTTTCTTGACTTCATATTTTGTAAGGTTAAACAATCTGATGCTGCACAACAAAACTATGTTCTTTTTTTTTCTTTTTATTTAATGGATGATAAAGGGAATTTGGTCTTTGTGTTCCCTCATATTTATATTCCTGTGAAACAAGCAGTTATGGCTGGATAATTCCATGTTCCTAGTCAGCCTTGTGTTCTAAAAAATGTAAATATGAATGGAATATAGAGCTTCAGATTTTACTCATAATAATTTCTAGGACTACAAATAATTGTGGCTGGTGTGTATTAGAGAGAAAAAACTCATAAAGTGATTTTGTTATTATACCTTTTTTTATTATTTGTATTTAAAAAAGTAAAAAACACAAAAATCTAACTTTTTAACAAAATAATTTTCTAAATCTCTTTGATTGCAGTCTTTTTTTCCCTGCTGCTACTGTTGTCTTTGGATTTGCATCGCAGTTCCATACAATTCTAAGCTTTTCTTGGTTCATTCCATAGATTTATCATAGATCATTTAGATTAGCACAGTTGGTTTTAAATTAGTCTAGATTATTTTAGTTTAGGACTCCATAGTCCTGGAGCTAGTAATCTGTACTTAGTTTTTCACATTTGCTAAAACGCTAAACCCTATTCTCTAAACCAAATTCTGACTAGCGTAAACTAGTCTGTCAAATAAATCACTCTTTCTGCAAAACCTTAAACAAGTTTAGACAGATTAGACACAGTTTGCAGATCTCATGCACACTTTTTTGCAAAACTCCAAACACATTCTCACTCACTAAGACAATTTGCTCTGTGATGAACTTGTGATGCAAAACCCTAAACACAAGAAAGCAAAAGTTAAGCACAACTGCAACACGGCTGTCATCGTTTACACACAATAATTAAAAATTCTTCACACGTGTTTTGAAATATTTAAATATACAAAATATAAGCCAGTTCAAAGTGCACAGAAGGCACGGGTGCATCTGTCAATATGAGAGGTACAGAAGAGTGTGAATACAAGTGTGAAAAATATATGTGTGTATATATGCGTGTGTGTGTGATATATATAGTGTTTATGTTTTTTGTGCAAAACCAGCTAAAAATCATCTTGGTCAAATACTGAATGATACTGAATGAATGCTCCTGACACATAGTATACATCCATCAAATACTTTGACTTCAAACTCACTAAATTCCAGCCTCAGCTCAGTCAGAAGTACCGGTACTTACATAGAAACCTACACAAATGCTAATTTTAAAGAAATACATCGGATGGATTTAGAGGCTTTTGCATCTTAACTCTTCATATATACATACACATATATATACATACAGTATATAGTAATCACACCTAAGAAAGGAATCATACTAAGTTTGAATATACCAAAAAAAGAGGAAAAATTATATATATATATATATATACACACACACCAACACGTTCTCACTCCCAAGTCGTTACATATTGACGATTGGTCAGGACCCCTTGGCGTCCATTTTGACGCCCAGGGTACCCCTTCAGCGTCATTTTTCGACGCGCAGGGTCCTCCATTGTTTTCAGTTGTTTGTCTTAATTTAATGGTTTGCATGCATTTGTAAAAATAGAAATTATTTTACATATACGTTAATTGGAGCGCCTAACCCCACCCCTACCCTAAACCTACCCACTTCTGAAAAATATGAAACACACAACAGGCAAATATAAGTACAGTCACGGGTATTTATTGCAAAAACTTACCATAAACAAGCAGTATAAAAGCATTACAAACAAGTCCTGTTGCATTCCGAGTCTTCTGAAGCCTTACGATATCCTTATGTGGCAACGTCAAAGTTAATCTCAACAGTTCACAACTAAAAATTTGGACACCTTTACCACAGGAAAGATTTCCCCAAAATTTTCGTATTTTGGTAACTATACATATAATGATACCGACTACGCCACCCCGGGAGCAATTCTACCGGAGAAAATATCACCAAGGAACACAGGCTCGATAATGGCTGAGTCAGGACATGATTAAATACGCAAGAAGTTTAATTAAACAACACTAAATAACAAGCCCATGCAAATAACAATTCTGCATCCACTCCAGGGCTGGGGGCCTAGTGCTCCTAATCTCTGAAAGACAAAACACAACAAAGCACACGTGCACTCACACTCCACAGCACCCCAGATAGTGAACACTGCACACAGAAGGATACCGCCACCAGCAGAAAAGGGCTCGTCCCTCACACTACGACTGGTCACCCCAACTCCTGGAGAAAAAGCAAATAATACTTTAAACCCAACAACAGAATTTCAGACACACACACACACACACACACACACAAAAACACACACCTTGTAATATATTACAATTCAACCACTGAATTACAATAAAAACAAGAAAAGAAAAAAAAAAAAAAAAAATTAACAGACAATTAGACAGGCCACCAATTACAATTACATAAGGCCACAACACCACAAAAGTACAATTGCAAAGGCAGTAAACAAATAGACATACACAAAAGAAGAAAAAAAAAACAAAAAAAACAAAACAAATCATATTAACCAATTAAACTTTTAGAACACAGGACCTCAGAGTATGGTGGGAACTGTGGAGTGCTGGTCCCAACTTCCTCACAAGAATAAGTGAAGTGAAGTACAGCCGCCACTTAAGTCCCTTCGTTTGCAGCAAGTCAAGCCACCGCCAGCTGATTCACCGAGTGTAAATGCTGAGACGAATCCACTGATATAAAAAGAAACACACCCAGTCCGACAGCACGCAGAAATAGCTTCTCAATACGGCTTCGACGGTCCAACCGCTTGAAATGTACAGCGCCCAGAAAAGAAAACAGTCTGTACCCTGCTGTTACACCACAGTCGAAGATCCAGCGCAAGTCAATAAACGTACAGCTGCACCAAACATACGCCGTAACAAGAAAGCCCACTGCAACGGCTTGCACCTCTTAAAGCAAATAGAGACACCCAAATTAACTAATCTTATAAACCTTTAAAATAGTGTATAAAATTAAAATAACTTACCAATTGGAACAGTCCACAATCCTGGAAAAGCTCCCAAGATGTGAAAACACTTCGTTTCCGAGAATGTATGGTAAACAGTATAATCGCAGGATTCCTCAGTCCACACTAAGAAAAGAAACATGCCCATAAAAGTCTAATCCATACGACAGATCTATAATACGGTCGCGACCAACAGCACCTTACCAAACGAACTCTCCCGTGCCGCACCGGAAACCTAATGACGTAACCAATAATGATAGGAGCATCCATTCTTAGCTACCTACGGCTGCTTTTATAGGACAAACATTATGAGTGGGATAAAACCACGCCCCCCCTTAAAAAAATACACTGACCATTGGCTACAATCTACCCCCTCTTTTGTCGTCGTCGTCCCGATGGAGAACCAAACTTCTACCGGTCCTCTCCGACAGTGATCTAACACCAGGGCCTAAATAAAGCAGTAACCGTGTTAGATGTCGAAACAAGGGGATTGTTAGGTTCCACCTCTCTTCTTCCTACTGCTCTGGGCAAATGATGCACATTAGAATGTTGTCCTGCCCCTACTCGTTCCGTTCATCGCAGGGTTACCTCAGGCTGACTAGATGAACCCCTTGAGACAGGCGCCGGTACTGGCAAAGAATTCATGCTGCCACCACAGGCCTTAAACCCTACCAGATCATCCACACTAGGAACAACAATGTCTGTCACTCCGGAAGGAGGCACACTTCCTACCATATCCTCCCGGCCCACTACAGGATGTTCTGACATTATATAAGCCAAGTCTCCATCTACCGGTTCCTCTTCCATTGTCACCTCAACTTGCAGCTCGGCCCTGATCTCAGGAAGATCACAAGGCACCACCTCCCCCTGGGCTCTGGGTTTCAATAAGGACCTATGAACATGACGTACCTTTTCCTGGTCATGCACTGGAGCTACTGTATACACAGGTCCACCAGCCTGTGGGGCTCTAACCACTCGATACACAGTCGAACTCCATAGATCCTGTATCTTATGTCGACCCCGAAACCCCATGTTCCCGCAGGTAAACCAGCTGACCTTCATACAAAGGCAATTACTTAACCCGCCGATCATGCTCCTCCTTACGTCGGGTGGCGGCAACCTGCAACCTGCCTCCTGCCTCGAGCACCTTCAAAGGCAACCTTTAAACGTACCTGGTGCTCCTCCACCCACTGGTGCACCCTACCTGCCACTGGCTCATGTACTCTACCAAGCAAAAAGTCAATGGGCAGCCTGGGAACTTGCCCAAACATAAGAAAATATGGGGACTCTCCTGTGGCCTGATGAGGAGTGGTATTATAGCAAAACAGCACCTGTGCCAAACAAGAGGCCCGGAATTAATCTGACCAAGGACCCCAAACTTGAAAAACCACTCATTCACCAGAGCACGGGCAACGGTCTCGGCCTGCTGGTCCCTAGTGGGCACAGCCACCGTAAATTTACTGAACACGTCCGTCATCACCATGACCATGGGTAGGCGGGAAAGTGCATCAGCGTTCTGATTATTCTTACCTGATCTATACTGGAGCTCAAAGTCAAATGCAGCCAACTCAGCAGCCCACCGTTGCTTGGTGGCCCCAAGCTTAGCTGTAGCCAGGTGACTAAGCGGATTGTTATCAGTGCGTACCAGGCACTTATGACCCAGCAGATACTCTCGGAATTTTTCAGCCATGGGCCACTTAAGAGCCAAAAATCCAGCCGCACTGAACTATAAGTAGCCATGTTACGCTCAGCCGGCCTAAGGCTTCGGCTCGCATAAGCGACTGGTCTAACCTTACCGTCAAATTCCTGCGAGAGTACTGCTCCTAGCCCTCCATAACTAGCATCGATCTCTAAAATAAAAGGCAGAGAAAAGTCAGCATAGGCCAACACTGGTGCTGTTGTGAGAGCATGCTTCAAAGATTGAAAGGGTTCCTCACACGGTTCTGACCACAACGCAGTTACTTCCTGACCACGCTTGCTAGACTTGCCTCCTGTCAACACTGCCACGACCTTGTGTAATGGGGCTGCCAACCTGGCAAATCCCTCAACAAAACGCCTATAATAGCTGGCAAAACCCAAGAAGGTTCGAAGCTCTGACACTGTCCTAGGGCAGGGCCACTGGGGTACAGCCTCGATCTTCTTTGGGTCTGTCGCTACCCCTCGAGAGGAGATAATGTGACCCAAATAACTCACCTCCTCTCTAAAAAACGCACACTTCTCCAGTTTTACCTTAAGGCCCTTTGCTTTCAACCGACCCAACACTACCCTTAGTCACTGCAAATGCTGCTGCACGGATGAAGAAAACACAATAATGTCATCCAGATATAACAAGACAGATTGATGCCTTTGGTCGCCAAAGAGCCGTTCCATCAAACGCTGGAACGTACTTGGCGCATTGCATAAACCAAAAGGCATGCGATTCCATTCAAAGAGCCCAAAGGGCGTACAAAAAGCAGTTTTGGGCCGATCTGGTTCAAAAACTGAAACTTGTACCCGCTGGTCAGATCTAGGCACCTACCAACGACTCCAATGTATCTTCAATCCGGGGCAGCGGAAAGGCGTCCTTGCGGGTCTTAGAGTTAAGTTGACGGTAGTCAACGCACATCCGGAGACTACCGTTCTTTTTCTTAACTAATACGATTGGGGAGGCATACGGACTGCAGCTCTCCCGAATAATCTGTGCATCTAGCAACTGACTAATATGAGTCTTTGCTAGCTCGTATTCTGACGGTGGAATACGCCTATACCGCTGTCGAACCGGAATATCATCAGTAAGGGGAATCTCATGCGATAAAAGGTTCGTACACCCTAGGTCCCCTTCATGGGTTGAGAACACATCTTGAAACTCCCAGAGAAGGGCTCTAACCTGCTTCTGTTCTTCCTCAGTTAATGCTCCCAACTCAACAGTGTCAATCTGCCCTAATAGAGATGAAACTCCTCCAATCTTAACTACCAAGTGTGGACATGAGGAAACACTTATGCGAATAACAGAAGGTTTTAATCGCTGAAAATGATCCCGCTCCGTTAACGCGCTCACATCTCATTCAAGAAGATACACCCGAGCATTAGCATTACAATTCTCAATATAATATTGAACCATTCGGTATGACCTCCACGGTTCAATACGCGCTTGTGAATTGTGTTTTTTCGGTTTTGCATTTAAATAACTTCCTTGCTTTATTTCTCTCGAAATGTGCTGTATGTGTGCCCGTGATTTCATGTGCTGAAATGAGGAAACGCTTCCCCGCTTGTATTTGAAAAAGCAACACACGCAGAGCATCTTCGATTCTAATGACATGCAATGAAAAGCCTTTCTAAACCTGTTGTCCAACAAGATTTATAAAAACATGTTTTTTTTTTTTAAAATATATATATATTATAACTTGTTTTTAATTCACAACATCAGTCGAGTGTTTGAAATGAATTCCTTATGTGATCTGATGTGGATTCTTATCACAGAATGAGACAGACGATAAATTCTATACTCATTAGCAATGGCTTATGAAAATACACGAGATGCTTGAAGAACACAGATAAACCATATATTATTGTAGACGAGTGTTTATTGTCCTTACATTTCATCATTCAAAACGTTTAACGTTATATTTTTTTATCCAGTCACAGACTCACAGCATTAGCGATACCTTTATCCACATTAGAGAAGCTAGAACGGACGTAATCAGTGCTACTTATTTGCCGCATATGTGGGTTTACTGCACGAGGGCGCCCTCTAGCGTCCAGTATGAATGAAACCCATTCTATTTTGCTTAAAAATCGAAAAAATAAAACCTCTCTCTAAAGGAAAAATAAGCAGACATATACTAAACCACGCTTTTTTTTTTTTTTTTTTTTTTTTTTTACAGAGGTTTAAGGGAGTATTTTGTTAATTTGTTGCAAAAAAAAAAAAACACTGAAGTGGTGAGATATCAGAACCCAACCGAACCGAAAACCGTGATGAAGAATTAATGAAGTATACATTTGGTAGCAAAGCTGAAGTAAATTATCTGTTTTTAATTAATGTTTTCAGTGACGATTACTGGGAAACTAAAGCTGAACATTGTGCTGTGTGGAAATAATCCAACACTCAAGAACTCAGTGTCTAAAACGTTTAGAGGGGTAACGAGTAAACTCCAGGAAGAGATGAGTAAAGTGTGTCAGAAGAGAGAGGGAGCGATTCATGGACGGCAGATCAGTGTAATAGAGCTTCCAGCTCTCACTCGACTTTCAGAGGAGGAAGTGATGCGTCAGACTCACCTCTGTGTGTCTCTCTGTGATCCTGGAGTTCATCATTTCATCCTTGTCACTCCTATCAGTCCACTTACTATTGAAGACAGAGCAGAAATGGAGAAGATTAAAGAAATATTTAACTCACAAGAGCACTTCATGGTGCTTTTCACTACTAAACTCCCTGTTGACAAAAGTGTGAGTGATTTTGTAGCGTCCACAGAATCTCAGAATGTTGTGAGTCTCTATGGGAGTTGGCACAGTGTGATGAGGTTAAAGGACCAGAAAAACTCAAAACAGATCTCAGACCTGTTTAATTGTATAGAGAACATGAAGATTAAACCATATTCTCTTCACATGTATATGAGAGCTCAAGAGAAGAGAGACAGACATGAACTAGAGGAGAAACTCAGCGTGAAAGATAATGAAATCAAAGAATTACAGGAGAAGACCAAGACACTGGGTGAGTGGATTCATTCATTTTAATACAGTAATACAGTAATACAGAATACAGTAATAAGCTTACAGGTTATTAACATCTTATACTGGGCAAACATAATATTAATAAATACCTATTGATACATATTGTCATGGCCAGCTCGTCCCCGACCATAACATAAAGAGGACCACATATACGAAAGAATATTTTAAGTTAGGGGATTGTTTATTAAGGAAAAAAGTTATTGGTTACAGAAACAAGGAAACAACAAAATCAAGGGTTTGAAATAAACACAAAAAAAATAATAATGCAATGGGGTAACAAATATTGACAAAAGGATAATTAACAAAAGAAAGCTGTAGCAAAAGACTTCTCTGGAGAACAATGTTCCACCAGAGGAAGTGACACTGAACCATTCCATAACACCTTTTATACTGTCCGCCCATAATATCTTTTATTGGCAGTGATGTCACACATAGATGTTACACTGCCACCAACAGGCAGAGAAGGAAAAAACAGGGCTGTAACAAAGGAGAAAATTGATTTAAATCATCTTAATCATCTTAAATCTTTTTGTAAGTAAAATTGTTGAATCTTCTACAAATAATGACTGGCTAAAGTCTATAATCTCTAGACAGCACCAGACCTTACAGACTGAAATACACTACATGACCTTTGCCCAGATGTTTGCCCAGCGTTTGAAAATCACAAAAAAATTAAAAGATTGTGTATTCCAGACTTAATTAAATTACTTCCATTGTTGCCATTTTTACCTCGTGTATTCGTCTTTTTACGGGATTTATATCATGTAACTGATTTGGGCAGTCCCAAACATCCCAGCTTGAGTACCTGAAATGCTCTATATTAATTAAGCTACCAACATCACACAATTCAAAATTCAGCATTTTGGACAACTGTATCAAAGCAACAGAAATTGTTACTGTAAACAAAAGTTTAGGCACCCCATGTCAAAATTTATGTTCCTGTCGATAGCTAAGTGAATCAAAGATGATATGATTTCCAAAAGGCATGACGTTAAAGACAACAGCAATAATATTTTCATATTATTTTAAGATTAAATTTTTATTTCCATAGTTTACAGTTTCAAAATAACAAAAATGAAACGGGCCAGAAGTGGACACCCTGCAGTACGAACAGGTGCATCTCAAAAAATTAGAATAACATGACAAAGTTCATTTTATTGTAACTTATTTTAAAACATGAAACTTTCATATATTCTAGATTCATTACATGTAAAGTAAAACATTTTAAAAGTTTTTTTTTTTTTGATTGTTTTAGTTTTGATGATTAGAGTGTACAGCTCATGAACGTTAAAAATCCAGTATCTCAAAATATTAAAATATTTACATTTGAGTTTCATTAAATGACCATCCCTACAGTATAAATTCCAGGTATCTCTTGTTCTTTGAAACCACACTAATGAGGAAGACTGCTGACATGGCAATGGTTCAGAAGACAATTATTGACCACAAAGAGAGTAAGTCACAGAAGGTCATTACTGAATGCGGTGGCTGTTTACAGAGTGCTGCATCAAAGTATATTCAATGCAAAGTTGAACGGAAGGAAGAAATTGGGTAGGCAAAGGTACACAAGCAACAGGGATGACCGCAAGCTTGAGAATACGGTCAAGTAAAGCCAATTCAAACACTTGGGAGAGCTTCACAAGGAGTGGAATGAAGCCGGAGTTAGTGTATCAAGAGTCACCACACTCAGACATTTTCAGGAAAAGGGCTACCAAACCACTTCTGAAACAGAAACAACATCGGAAGCATCTTACCTGGGCTAAGGAGAAAATGAACTGGACTGTTGCTCAGTGGTCCAAAGTCTTCTTTTCAGATAAAAGTAAATTTTGCATTTTGTGTTGAAATCATGGTCACAGAATCCAACCTGCTTGAAGTCCAATTCTGAAGTCAGTAATGATTTGGGGTGTTGTGACGTCTGCTGGTGTGGGTCTACTGAGTTTTATCAAGTGCAAAGTCAATGTAGCATCTATCAGGAGATTTTGGAGCACTTTATGCATCCATCTGCTGACAAACTTTATGGAGATGCTGATTTCCTTTTCCAGCAGGACTTTAGCACCTGCCCACAGTGCAAGAAACACATCCAAGTCACCACGATGTTACTGTGCTTTATTGGCCAGCCATCATGCCTGACCTGAACCCCACTGAGAGTCTATGGGATATTTTCAAGAGAAAGATGTGAAACAGTCGATCCAACAATATACAGATGATCTGAAGGCTCAATAGCGCCTCAGCAGCGTCACAGACTGATCACTTCCATGCCACACTTCACTGATGCTGTAATTTGTGCTAGGAGCAAGAAATTTGCTGTAATATGTGCTGCCAACCAAGTATTATGCATAGAGTGCATAACAAACAAACTTGAACTTTTTTTTTTTTTTTTTTGCAAATCCATTTTTTGATTGATCCAAGAAATATTCTAATATTTTGAGATACTGGATTTTTTACTTTCATGAGCTGTAAGCTCTAGTCATGTAATGAATCTAGAATATATGAAAGAGTTTCAGTTTTTAAAATAAGTTACAACAAAAAATAAACTTTCTGATATTCAAATTTTTTTGAGATGCACCTGTATTAACAGCCCCTATTGCAATTTTTAAATGCTGTATGTAGCCAGGCTGCAGTAATTCCAACGAGATGTGAATGTAGGGTTAATGTAATTAAGTTCAAACCATCATTAAACTAGTTTTTTCCTTTGACACAGAGTGTATGAAGCTGAATCTGGTTGTGTGTGGGAGTAACAGAGAGTTAAAATCCTTCATATCAAACCTGATCCTGAATCAGAGCGAGAGAAGATCAGAGCTCAGCTCAGAGTGTGTGAGGAGAGACGTGGAGCTTCATGGACGTCTGATCAGTCTGGTGGAGCTTCCAGCTCTGTTCAACACTCAGCTCTCAGAGGAGGAAGTGATGCGTCAGACTCACCGTTGTGTGTCTCTCTGTCATCCTGGAGTTCATGTTTTCATCATCATCATTCCTGATGCTCCACTTAATAATGAAGACAGAGCAGAAATAGAGGAGATCCAGAGGATATTCAGTTCAAGAATCAACAAACACATCATGATCCTCATAAAGCAGAATTCAGAGCATCAGACAGAAAAACTGAATGAAGAAACACAGTCTGTCATTGAGAGTTTTGGAGGACGACATCAGTTCATTGGCCTGAACACACAAGTGTCTGTGTTGATGGAGAAACTGGAGCAGATGGTTGAGGAAAATAGTGGTGATTGTTTCTCCACAGAGACATTGATGGAGACACAGATGGAAAAACTGCAGAAATTTGAAGAAATGAAGAAGAAAATCTACACAATAGAGACGTGGTTTCAGTCACAAGGTAGTAATCTGAAAATCAGAAAATCAGAAAATCAACACACTTCATGATATCAAAAGTCTGTACAGACTTGTGAGACAAAACAATAACATTGTATACAGTGCAGAAGAAATAATATGAGCAACACATGATGTTTCAGTATAAGTTACACACTATTCTCTGATGGCCTGGATAATTGTCTTCATGTTAAATTCAAAACATTGTTTTCAATTGTTTTTTTGTTTTTTTTCTTCTTTGATCTATCTTTAGATTCAAGAGATGGAAAAGATGAAGTGAGGATTGTGCTGCTGGGAAAAACTGGAGCTGGAAAAAGTTCAACTGGAAACACCATCTTAGGAAAAAAAGCATTTATAGCAGACATTTCTCAAAAGTCTGTTACTAAAATGTGTCAGAAAGAAACTGCTGAAATCAACAGCAGACACATTACTGTGATCGACACTCCAGGACTGTTTGATACTGATCTGACTAAAGAGGAGATCCATGTGTTTCTCTTACTGATACCAGTGGGACGATTGACTGAAGAAGAACAAAACTCAGTGAAGATCATCCAAGAGATGTTTGGAGAAAACTCCTTGTTCCAATGTTCACCATGGTGCTCTTCACCAGAGGAGATGATCTGAATGACAAAACCATTGAACAGTATCTGGGGGAACCTGGATCTGCCCTTAAAAACCTGATTGAATCGTGTGGAAACAGATTCCATGTGTTCAACAATAAAGAGACTGGAGACCAAACACAGGTGACTGATCTACTGCAGAAGATAGACAACATGGTGAAAGTAAACGGAGGGAGTTACTACTCATGTAAGATGTTCAGAGAGATGGAAAGACAAATACAAGAACAACAAAAGAACATACTGATGGAGAAAGTGGAGCAGCTGAACAGAGAAAAAGAAGAACTGATGAACAAACATGAAGAAGAGAAAATAAGGATGAAGTTGAAGATGGAGGAAGAAAGACAAAATTATGACAATGAGAGAAAGAGAAGAGAAGAAGAATATAAGAGAGACATTAAAGACACAGAGGAACAAAAGAGAAAGATACAAGAGGAGCTGAAGAAACAGAAACAGCAGGAAAGACAAAGAGTAGAAGAGGAGGAGAAATGGAGAAAGAAAGAACAGGAAATGTGGAATGAATATAATCAGAAACTTAAACAAGAGATGATTGAGGAAGAAAGAAAGAGAAGAGAAGAAGAGGATGAGAGAAGGCGAAACATAGAAAAGGAAAAATGGGATGAATATTATCAGAAACTTGAACAAGAGATTGAGAGAATGAACATGAAAATGGAGGAAGAAAGAGAGAATCATGATAAAGAGAGAAAGAGAAGAACGATATAAAAGAGATATTAAGGAGAGGACTAAGATAGAAAGATACAAGAGAAGCTAAATAGAGTATGAGAAAAAGAGAGAAACAGAAGCAACAGGAAAGAAATGGAGCAAGAAAGGAAACACAGTGTGGGATTAATATAATCAGAAACTAAAGGAGAGAGAAAGATCTTCAGTTAAAACATAAAGTATGGAAAAACACTTAAGTTGTGCTTTTTAATGCACAGATTTTTAATTGTACTATACTAAGTACATATTAAATGTCTGTTTTTGGAACAACTTTCAGTATGTTAAATGTTATTTAAGCCATGTTTAAGTTTAAGCATTTTAGCTAATAATAAAACCAGCTGATGTTTGGATGATGCAAAGCTGTAAATTCGCTCTACGGGAGGCAGTTGACTGCCGTTCTGATAGCCGCCACTTATCCAGCATTGGACTGTGATTCATAATCATTTCCTTCATACTACCCAAAATGACTGTCCACACAATAAGAATTCATCAATTCGCAATCATCAGTTTGTACTCTTTTGAAAATTAATCAAGGTTTTACCACAGCATTTGTAGTAAATGTATAGTAAAAACAAAATTAACCATAGCTTTCTTGCAAAAACCATGGTTTAACTATGACTGTAGTAGTAAAACTATAGTAATTACAAAATTTACCATGATTTCAAAAACTATAGTTACTATAGTCAAAGCTACCACAGTTTTACACTAGTATTACTACAATTTTACTATAGTAGAATCATCCCCGATAGCACACGTGCTGTGTACAAACATGTGGCAGATGTCTCTAAGATGTCAGTTTTACATACATTCTAAATCATAAACATCTTACAGACATCTAATAGACGTCTATTTGACATATGATAGGAAACGTCCTAAATGTATTACATGCAGACGTCAAATAAACATCTCCAAGAGTCTGTGCTATCAGGGATGGCATCAAAAGAATCGTTAGAAAAAACAAAACAAAAAAACAAAACAAAAAACAAAAATAAAACAAACAAAAAAAGGTTAATCATTGTTGCTACAGTTTTACTAGTAAAACCATGTGTAAATGTTGTATATGTAGCCTACAGCATGTTTTATAATAAATGCATGTTTCAAGGGTACAGTTGAAAAATATCCTTTAAACAGGCAGAGATGACTAAGTCATTGAGAAAGACCATCTTCTGGCAACAAAATAATGTTCATATGACAGCAACTCAAAGATAATAATAAAATAAAATAAAAGTCTAACGATTTTCAATCCACTTTGTATTGCTACAGTGTTGGTAATTTATGTAAACCAATGTAAATGTACGTCGTTACTACCCACAATAGCCCGTTTTTAAAGGGGTCATCGGATGCAAAGTTCACTTTTACATGTTGTTTGAACATTAATGTGTGTTGGCAGTGTATGTACAAATCAACCCTATAATGATAAAAATCCATGTAGTGGTTTTTAATTAATCTGTAAAAATAATATTCCCTTTTTCAAATTGAGCCATTCTCAGATGCCTATCAGTGTGGCGTCACACCCACAACGGCCGTTCCCATGATAGTTGATTGACATGAGCGTCCTACCTCAGACCCGCCTTAAATCAGCTGTAACAGTCTGACCTCCATTGTTTCTGTTAACGTTTGTATTGGGTGTGCCTTCATACTGCTCATGTCATATGCGACCTGTCTTCCATATAAGGACATATGCAAATAAAGGCAGTTCCGGTTCATCAGCATACCAAGTAGTAAGCATGTTTTTCTTGCCTCCGTATAAGTTAATATAATTTACCGGTTATCCTACGCAAAATGGCTGCGCCAACAGGTTATGGGCCCAGGAGAGATGCGAGTAACCGATGGAACAGACTGTATTTCGACGGAGATGAAAAAACTATGAACTTTGGGAAACTAAGTTTCTAGGCCACATGCGTTTGCTAGGACTGAAAGACACGGTGTTATCAGAGACCCCCCGCATGCTGATGATAAAGATGCTACCAACAAAAACAAGGAAGCATATGCTGAAATGATTCAGTACCTTGATGACAAAAGTCTTTCACTTGTCATAAGAGATGCCGCAGACGACGGTAGGAAAGCTCTGCAGATTTTGAGGGCCTGCTATGCTGGTAAAGGAAAGCCGTGAGTCATTAGCCTGTACACAGAGTTAACGTCCCTGCAAAAAATGGCTAATGAAAGTGTCACTGATTATATTATTCGAGCAGAAACCGCAATTACAGCACTAAGAAATGCAGAAGAGATGCTTAGTGATGAGCTTTTAATTGCGATGATATTGAAAGGTTTGCCGGACTCATTTAAATGCTGTACATATCATACAAAGTGATGGAGACATAACGTTTGCAGAGTTTAAAACCAAGTTAAGGAATTTTGAAAGCACAGAAAACTTTCACAACAGTGCCAGTGAAGATAATGTGATGAGGGCGAGTGTCTTGACCCCAGAATGGAAGGGGAGAGAACGGCTCGCATGTTCGGACATTACGTGCTACAGCTGCGGCCAAAAAGGTCATAAAGCTTGTGCGTGCCCGACCCCAAATCACAAAAGACAGTGGTGTAATTACTGCAAAAGCTCAACGCACAAAGATGAAAACTGCAGACGCAAAAAGAGAGACAATGTTAAACAAGCCACTGATAAAGATGACAATGATGAACACACCTTTGTCTTTAAAGCAAGTGACTTCAAATCCTACGAGATACAGCAGAAGGGGCTGATGGTCGATACAGGTGCGACATCGCATATCATTACGAATCTTGGAAAATTCAAAAGGTTTGACGACGAATTCCAGCCAGAGAAACACTATATCGAGTTGGCAGATGGGACCAGAGCGAGCAGAGTAGCACTGAGGAGAGGTGATGCGGAGGTGTACCTGATTGACAGCGTGGGACATCAGGTGAGGACGACACTGAGGAATGCATTATATATCCCATCGTATCCGCAGAACATTTTCTCTGTTAAAGCCGCAACAACAAGCGGAGCCTCGATCAACTTTCAACAAGGACAAGACGAACTCATTCACAAGGACGGTACTAAAATTCGCATACACAAATACAGTCTGTACTATCTGAACACTGAGCGAAGACAGCAATAGTTGTAACGTTTGTTATGACATTCAAACCTGGCACGAAATCCTTGGTCACTGCAATTATGATGATGTTTCCAACTTGCAGAATGTAGTTGAAGGAATGAAAATCAAGGGAAAGGTTGATAAATCTAATCTAAGCTGTGAAATTTGCACACAGAGTAAATTTGTTAAGAGTAGAAACAGAGAACCTGATACACGAGCTAAGGCTGCACGGTAATTCGCAACAGGTGCTACAATAGTCGAATACACCAAACCCCATACTATGCACTGACAAGGAAGAAACCTGATCTTTCTAAAATGAAAGTATTTGGTTCACCATGCTATGCATACAAACAAGACAAAAAGAAATTGGATGCACAATGCGAAGAAGGGATTTTTGTAGGGTATGACAAAAACAGCCCTGCATACCTGGTTTATTATCCAGACACAGGAAAGGTTCTCAAGCACAGGCTTGTAAAATTCATCACAAAGTGTGTTACTGAACATCAGACACAGACTGACATTTCAATGTCAGATGATGATTCTCATGGGGAAAGATATGTGTCCTCCCAGTCCAAAAAGAACATAGCTGATCAGAAATCAGAAAAGACTAATGGACCTCAAACTGAGACTGAGAATCAGAGTAGTGCTCAGATAGAGGTAGGGGATCAAAGTATGCGTTACCCTAAAAGAAATAGGAAAGCTCCCCAGTATTTGGCAGATTATGTATTTGATGTTTAGTGTGATGATCAGATTCTAACCAATGTTGACTACTGTTACAGAGTGTGTGATGTACCACAAACATTCAAGGAAGCTATGAGTTCAAACGAGTCACAGATGTGGACTAAGGCCATGGAAGAGGAAATTAACTCTCTAAAAGAAAATGATACATTTACCCTAACTACTCTATCAGAAGGTAAACATGCAGTGGGGGGTAGATGGGTTTATGCCATCAAAAATAATACAGATGAGACCAAGTCATTCAAGGCCAGATTTGTTGCTAAAGGCTATAGTCAAGTGATGGGTGTAGACTACAAAGAGACTTTCTCCCCAACGGCAAATATCACTTCAATACGAGCCTTAATGCAAATGGCAGCACAATATGATCTTGACCTCCACCAAATGGATGTAAAAACGTGTACTTGCATGCTCCAATTGATTGTGAGATTTACATGGAGCAGCCGGAAGTATTCAAAGTGAAGTCAGACACGGGTGATAAACTAGTCCCTAAACTGAACAAATCGCTTTATGGTTTAAAGCAGTCAGGCAGAAATTGGAACAGAATGTTACATGATTACCTCATTGACAATGATTTTGTTCAGAATTCAGCTGACCACTGTGTGTACAGTAAACAAACTGGAAAAGAGAGAGTGACAGTAATAATCTGGGTAGATTATCTGATTATTGCTACCAGTGACAATGATTTACTGAATAACGTGAAAAAGATATTGACCTTAAGATTCAGAATGAAAGATCTGGGAAAACTCAAACATTTTCTGGGAATTGATTTCTATCAAAGTGAAGGAGTCATAAAAATGAACCAGAAAAGGTACATTTTGAGGGTACTAGAGAGATTCAGTATGACAGATGTAAACCCAGGTTAACACCATGTGAGCAAAAGCTTGATTACAACAGTGATAGTGATCCTGTTGATCCTAAAAATGTACCGTGAAGCAGTAGGTAGTTTGATCTATCTGATGACTTGTACTAGACCTGATCTAAGTTGGGTTGTTAGTAAACTGTCTCAATACTTGTCAGATCCAAACAAACAACACTGGTCTACAGTTAAACATGTAATGAGGTACTTGAAAGGTACAATTGATCATGAACTATGTTACAAGAAAAGTGCTGAAAAACTTAAACTTGTGGCATACAGTGATGCCGACTGGGGGTCCGATCTGAATGACAGGAGGAGTACAACAGGGTTTTAGTCTTACTCAAAATGGTGCTCTGATCTCTTGGAAGTCAAAGAAACAGTCCACAGTTGCTTTATCTACATGTGAAGCAGAGTATATGGCACTGGCTGTAACCGCACAAGAAAGTATGTATCTTGTACAGTTGTTGAACAGTACGGTTCATCAGCATACTAAGTAGTAAGCATGTTTTTCTTGCCTCCGTATAAATTAATATAATTTACCGGTCATCCTACGCAAAATGGCTGCGCCAACAGTTTCGATGCAGGAGCAGGGATTCAAGTTAGACAAGAATATCTCCGATTGAGGTGTTGTGTTGCTGGATGTAATAATGAACACAGTAGTCATGATTTACTCCTGACATCTGAGCTGCTAAAGATGCAGTGGATTACCTTTGTTTGTGAGGGGAATGCACCTCCCCATCTACATATATCTGTCTATGTTCATGCGAATCATTCGTGAATGTTTTATAAATCTTTGCCATTGCATTTTCCTAATAACGTGCTAGTTAGCAAGTTTAGCGGCTAAACGCGGCTAAATGCGGCTAAATTAATCAGGCTCCTCACTCCACAGAGAGAAGAGAAGAGAGGGGCGGGGCGAGCAGAGCTTATTTGGTTTTAAAGCAGCCTCGACCAGAATATGATGATTTTTGCAGAGCTGATTTTGGCAAGGTAAAAAGGGTGTTGTTTTACAGTACCATTAAGAATTTTTAACCAAAGTATATTATAGACTTTATATGACCCATTTAAAGCATCATAAAACTAACTAAAACCAAACCTTTTAAAAAACAAACACTTGAACACATCAGCATAATAGGAACTTTCTAAAATGACACAAACATCTTTAGGAAACCTTTATTTGAAGTGTGATTTGATTTTTGTAGTTTCCTTCACGCTCCATTCATTCATTAATTCCCGTTGATGCTTCACACTCCAGTCCAGTTGGTGGAGGTAATACACCATAAGTTTGGCATAACTTTTCAAGCGCCAGTGAACGATACGAAAAGCAATTATTTGACTTCACTTGCAGGACATTTGCTCTCGCTTGCTCTCAATATAGTGTGATTTATGGCATTAGGAAATTGCTGCTTCTGGGGATTTTTTTGTGGAGTGAGAAGATTTTCTACTACGAAGTCTGTCCGAAAACTTCGTGCACAAACGCTGTTTTTAAAGTCATTGTCTGATGAAGCATCAAGAGCTATGCTTTCAGTCTTCTAAAGGTGAGTTGAGATGTTCATTTCGCGTATTTACACACAATTGTATAAGCAACAATATGCGAGATCGTTTCTGCATTGTTTTCATCGGTTACAGCGCTATTTGTGTGTTTGCTGGCTTGAATACACACCAAGTACAGCAGATAACGAGCATGTGAGGATAACGTGAAGAAGTCCCCAGCGATTTTGTGTTTTTGTAGGTTTTATGATCACTGTTTGCTTCTGCGTGAACAAAATTGTTATTTTAATTTGTGTTTTACTTTAATCGTAGTTATTAGAAAATCATACTATATTATTGTGCGTATTGTTAGTAAAGATGGGTGTCATCATCAGGTTCCAGGAATTATTCTGTCTCAAATGATTTGTTTCTACTCTATACGCAGTATAAAGTGAGATGATCTGAATGGCTTGTTTAATGAGTGTTTCTAGTCTGAGGCTCATCAATATTATCAGAACTGCTGAAAATCCTCTTTTTAGTAATATCCGTTTGTATGTGACATGATCAAAGCATGACAACTACACTTTTAATCTTAAATCTTTAGTGGTTAGAAATAAAAAGTGGACATATGTAAATCATTTATAAACCCAAGCGAACTCAGAAAAATACATCAATTTCTCTATGCTAACTGTTCATCGCGATTTCAAAATAAAAGCTCAAAACTTCACTATTGAATTTACACGTTTTGTGCACATATTCATTAAATTACAGTAGCTATAGCATTTCTGTTGTAAAGAAATTGGCACATATTAAAGATTAAGTGGACATTTGAATTTTTATTGATCGCGCAGTGGTGTGTAAAAAGGCCCGGTCGTTGTCGCCCTCTGCAGGCCTTTATTGTACTGCGTAATGTACATTAGATGTAATGTACATAATTATTAAAATTAATGGCAAAATGAATGTTTGGAAATGTAAACTGATATTTCCTACTGACACACTACAGCAAAAGATAGAAATAACTGACCATAAACCATGTTTTAGCTTGTGAAAATACTAATGGAAAAATATTTTTGCACAGAACTATATGGAACAAAAATATATTAGATTTATTTTATTGAAAAAAAAAAAAAAAGTTACATTTCATTGTGTTCAGTGTCTTTTGATCATGAAGAGAACAAGTGTATCTCACAAATGAGGAGCATCAGAAGGTTAAAGCTTGAAAGTGACTGTAAGCTGGAGATACTGCAGTGAATTGACGTCTAACAATTTAAAGGGTTTTTTTTTTGTTGTTGTTTGTTTGTTTGTTTAAATCGATGATATTTAGATATTTAGATTTAATTTAGTCAGATTTTGCTTTACAGCTAAGTTTTAGTTCATTTGAATAAGGAATAACATATTGTGTTTAGGGATTTACGTTGTTCAGGTCGTTTCTAGAATAACCGATTAATCATCTGAATGTGACATTTTCATTCTGGTTCTAGACTTTCAGACTGCAGTATCACTGAAGAAGGTTATAAAGCTCTGGCTTCAGCTCTGAGATCAAACCCTTCACACCTGATAGAGCTGGATCTCACAGGAAATGATCCTGGACAATCAGGAGTGAAGAAGCTCAATGATTTACTACAGGATCCAAACTGTCAACTCAAGACACTGAGGTGAGAGATGATGAAATAATGCAAAATAAATGATAAGCATGTGAATTATTTATATTATATTATATTATATTATATTATTTCACTAAGGTACATAATTTGTAGCTTCAAAAATATTTAAAATAATAAAACTTGAAAGATCAGATGCTGCAGCTGCTGTTGTTTTGATGATAAATGTCAACACAGTTTAGTTGTGTTAAAAGTTATAGGTTAATCAGACATTTTGGGTCACTAGATGTGCTGGTATTCAGCACATTATATAACAGGCCACAAACATGTATTGTGTGTCAGGAGAGGACTGGTGATAATTCAGCACACACAAATATGTCTGAACCTGAACCTGCAGTTTCTCTCATAATGAGCAGAATTACTGTTGCATCAACACAGACATCAGTTAAATAAAACTATTCAGAGATGGTCTAAACCCAGATCATGTTCCCTGTTAGTGGATCAGCAATCCAGTGTTTGGTAAATTCTGCTACATAATAATAGGAAGAGCCGGCATCAAAAGATCAACAAAATATATCGTTATAGATGCTTAGCTGTCACAAGCTAATTATCATTTTGCTAACTTTCATCATCTTCTGCTTAAAAGCCAGAAAGATTTTAAGATTTTTGAGAATCATAATGTAGTTTCTTTTAAAGAATTTACTTTTGACTTTTTGTCTTATATATTTGTATATTTAAATGTTTAGCTCTTAAAACTTGAATTAGAGCTTTTTGTTATAAACAGTGTTTGATAATCTTGCACATTGAGTTGATTCCTGTTTTATCTTCTCTTCTGCAGGTTTTTGGGTCCTGCTGCAGATGAAGCCTGTCAGTATGTGACTGGAATTGTGGGTAAAAACCCGCTACTCCTGAGAGAACTGAATCTGAGTGAACATAAACTAGAAGACACACGAGTGAATCAGATCGCTGCTCTACTGCAGGATAAACACTGTCAAATCAAAACACTGAAGTGAGTATCTTACATCATTTCACATGACTAGTAATGTTACAGTAGTATATTTTAATTCTCCTTTGAGTCTGACCCCACGTTATAAAGATTTAAGAGCCAAGACATTTCTTAATATAGCTAATTGTATTTGTCTGAAAAGAGATTCATATACATCTAGGATGGCTTGAGGTGAGTAAATCATGGGATAATTTTCTTTTTTGGGTGAACTACCCCTTTAAGTGCACAGAGGTTAGAGAACATAATGTGAACACATTAGAAATAGCCAGTATCTTATTAGTGTATTTACCATTGTTTGCTTTTAATACAGCTTCCAGCCTTCTTACAATAGATTCATACTAACTTTTGAATAGACTTCAGTTAAATTTTGTCTCTAACTTCTGCTGTGACTGCTGAATGTGATCTTGTTTACTGACTACAAACTGAGGATTGAAGATCAATTTAAAAACATTGACCACCAACATATGTGGACAGGCATCCATGCCCTCACAGACTGAAAGAAAGGGCACCTATAATGCAAAATCCACTTTTCCATGATGTTTGGACATAAATATGTGTTGACGGTGTGTGAGCACAACCACCCTACAATGATAAAAATCCACGCACTCCTTATTTTTTAATCCCCATTAAAACAAATCAGTCTCATTAGTCCTGCCGTTTTGATTCTCTGAGCAGTGTGATGTCACATTGTTTAGGCTCCGCCCACGGCCGATGACTGACAGTCCTGCATTACCGTAGTTTCTGCTCTCAGTGAGTTGTTTGGTTGTATTATAGATATGTATAGTGTAGATGCCACATTCAATCACTCCAGATATGTTGTCATTACGTCTGCCATCTTGGAATGTTCTGTCATCACTTACAATAATAATAAGTTTCAAGATGCAACAACATTGTGCAGCATCTGGTTGTAAAAACCAATGAAATTTAAATTCCTGAGGAAATTGGATAAACTTTCAGAGATAAGAACATGTTGGTTTGTGGTTTTAATATGTATTAACTCAATATTACAGGTTTTTAAACTAAAGTATCTTTTAAATGCCTTGTTAGCTAACAGTTTCGTCTTGTTTTATTGTGTTTAGCAAAAGCATCTTCTGAAGTCTACTATAGATATAAATATTCATACATGCATATAACTGCAGTTGCACCGGCTCTCAGGTGTTTATTCCTATATGGCGGACAGCTTACGTATAGCAGCCCTTGTGATCTTTAATGAAAATAATTATCCTTTTCACTCACAAAAGCATTTTTTCTCTCATCTGATGATGTGAGGGTGGTAAATCCTGATCACAGCAATAGCAAACAATTATCCATCTTTTCATCCTAAATGAATTCCCGAACTGCTTTTTTTCTTGTTTCACTTAGACATGCATCACAATAAGAAAAGAAAAATCACAAAGTGTTGTATTTGTGGACTGTAAACTATAATCTTAAAATGTTTTGAAGTAAATGTTGATTTATGAACAGAATTTTCTTGATTTGTTACATTTAAACTCAATTTGTACATGTTTAATGTTATTTTAAAGTGGTTCTATAGTTGATCCTGTATCTTAATTACAAATTAGAAATCATAAACCTTTTTTATTTTTTTGGTCTGACGAAAGATTCTCCAGGCTTGAAATGTAACTAGTATCCTCAAATCCTTTTTTTTTTTTTTTACTTAATTGATGTGTGATTATTTATTTACTTATTGTTTTCAGGTTTTAGCAAGATTTTATTTATTGCACTGTATGGTGTTTACTCATGATTCATTTAACTCACACATGAACAACATGTCTGAGTCATTGTCTTTTCTCTTTCTGTCTTCAGTCTGTGGAATTGCAGTATTACAGAGAAACAGTGTCTCATCCTGACTTCAGCTCTGAAATCAAACCCATCACACCTGAGAGAACTGAACCTGAGCTGGAATGAACTAGGAGACTCTGCAGTGAAAAACCTCAGTGATCTACTGATGAACACACAATTCAAGCTGGAGAAACTAGTGTTAGTATCATTATACTGTACAGCAGTGACAGTGTTATTAGTTTACTGTTCAGTTTATTTTAAGTGTTTTGTGTGTGTTTGTGAGCACGTCCTGATGTTGAGTTAGATGTGTTCCTGGGTCAACATATTTTGTTGACCCTGGAACAACATTTTAATGCAAAAATTTAATCTTGACCACATCCCTACACCTAAACCTAACCTTACCCATGAGTAATCCCTAAAATCAGAGCAAATGATAGATGAATGACACTCATGTACAAGCACCAAACACTGATTGTAAGCCTAAACTTCACTAAAACTATAAACTGTTTTTTCAAATCTGATTGGTTAATCACAATGTTGTTCCAGGGTCAACAAAGATGTTGATCCAGGAACATGTCGTACTTGGTAAAATCAGGTTCTGCGTGTTTGTGACTGTGCACGTAAAAAATATTTTTGGCTGTTGTTCATTTTAATTGAAATGAGCTAAAGTAACATGTTTTGAGCATTCTCTAACAATTTCATTGCGTTCACTCTGCCTAATATATTTAAAATTGAAACTGATTTAATTTATTTGTGTTGAAACTACATTAATATTTGACATAACTAACTAAGCAGTGGATTTGTAGTTCTCAGCATGATTTGCAAAGAACTGTATGATTGTAGTTAGGAATGAAGTGTTATTTTATGTGTTTTTTGTAAAGGGAAATACATGTTAGTGTTTAATGTTCAGTTATGCTGGACAGTTTCTGTAATGTTGTTGAATTTTGTGGTTCCCATCATGCAGAAGAGTGACGTTTGTGTTTAGACTGTGACTCTTGAGTAATAGATATTCGAATGTCAGTACTGACACCAGTTTTTTCATATTCATTATTGTGTATAATTATGAGTGAAACTGCTTGTTTAAAAATAAAGTTAAGCTAACCCGAACTAGTGTAGATACTAGTGTAGATTAATTAATTAATTAATCTACACTAGTTTGAGTTAGCTTAACTTTACCACATTTAATTAATTACTTAATTAATGTAAACCAGCTAGATTGTGTTGACCCAACTAAGTAATTTTCATTTGAATGACATCAGTTAAATTGTAAAAACTTTTTTGAGTAAAATTAAATAATAAGCATAAGTAATTTATTTTTTGACTGTATGGCATTTACTTGTGATGTATTTATTCACACATAAACTTTACATGGATCTTATTCATTGTCTTTTCTCTTTCTGTTTTCAGTCTGTGTGATTGCAGTATTACAGAGAAACAGTGTCTCATCCTGACTTCAGCTCTGAAATCAAACCCATCACACCTGAGAGAACTGAACCTGAGCTGGAATCAAATAAAAAACACAGGAGTGAATCACTTATGTGACGTACTGAAAGATTCACACTGTAAACTGGAGAGATTGAGGTCAGTAACATTCACATACAAGAATCAAAATGATTAAAATCACTTCAACAGTTTAAACCAAAACACTTTATACTCAAAATCTCATGATGAGTCTGAGTTCACATTATATTTGTGAAAAATTCTTCATCTTAATGATTTGTTTGTGAGATGATCTTCCTCTGTTTTTTTCTTTCTAGTCTTCGTCACTGTGGCATTACAGATGTTTCTTCTTTAACTCAGAGAACTTTGAGAACTGGATGTGGTAGGCTAGAGTTTTTTAACGAGAATCATTTTCCTCTAATATGTGAACAAATATATACTTTCAAATTTTTGTGAAAAGAGTTTATCAAATTATCATCAAGCTTTATTTCAAAGGGTTTGTGTCAGAATGAAATGTAAAGTTGATAAAAATGTTGAACACAAAGGAGGAAAGAGAACAAAAGCACACTGTCAGAGCTTTATACAACAACACCTGCTTTATTAATGACATCAGTAATAGTGAATCATTACAGTTTGAAATAGATTTGGTCCGATTGTAGGAAAATGTTGGTAAAATCAGTGCAGATTCCAGCTTCAGCTCACAGCTGTCCAGCATCACATGATCAATGTCTCTGTCTCTTGTGTTTTTAACTTTGACAAGCAACACGTCACATTACTTATGTAAGGTATAATCAGGGTGCGAATTCCCTCCACCTCTAGTCTAAATATCTCTACCTCTGCTGAATTATTTTTATTCCCGGACAAAATTTACACCCCGCAAAGTCTGCAAAAAAATTAAATGACAAAATAAGTAAACATGCAAAGTGCCAGTCCCATGTGAAATGCATAGTAATTTTGCAGAGAAGACAACAGACCACAATTGAAAAAGCAGTGCAGCGCTGTGGAGAAAACATAATGAGAAGAGTTTAAAAGCGACTGAGAATTGCATGCGAACAGTCTATATGATCCGCCAAAACAACCTCTCATTTAAAATCCAGCCACGGCTCGTAGAACTGCAACAACTCAACGGTGTAAACCTGGGAAACATGCTTCATTCTGACAAGGCTTGTTGTAATATGCTCATGTTTATTGGAGAAACAATGAGAGCTCAGTTAGTGGACTTCATCAAAAAGTCATCATTCAGTTTTGTCATTGATGCGCAACTGTGTCAAATAAAACATGCTTGATCGTGCACATTAGAATTCCCAATGAAGGTGAAATCTGTGACTACTACTTTCAACTTGTTGAACTGCAGTCATGCACTGGGGCAGCCATCTGTGACCGCCTGTTAAAATGTCTTGATGTGCAGGGCGTCTCTGAAGACACCTTGCGCTCGCGGCTTGTTGGCTTTGCAACTGATGGGGCTGCTTCTATGATGGGCCGATACAGAGATGAACGTCTCCACGCTGAACAGCCTACTGTTCATTTCTCATTACTGATCCTTGCACCGGAAAGCAGAAAAAAAAAACAAAAAACATAGAAGTCCGTCAACAAAGCAGATTGTTTTCTTAGTCTGACAAAAAGGCATAACCTTTTTCTTTTTTTATGTTCACAGCACTGTATAGCACAACTATACAGTTAGTTATACATGTAGGGAATAGTGAATGAGGGTATTTGGATTCAGCTAAACACTTCTCATCAGTTAGCAACAACAAGACACTGTATCTGCAAGTCTACTATTAACAGGAATCTCCTCCGGTTTGGTTTGACGGTAAATACAGTCAGTAACTGAGGCACAAGCTAATAGCAGTTGTGTTTGAATGAATCGAGTGAGAGCGCGGTGGTGTGATACGAGAGAAGTAAAAGAGCTGTGCAATAATTTCAGTTATTTACTGAGACCAAAACAAACATGTTTAAACTAGAGGACAAACAGCTTTAACTAGTGGAACATTTCACTGAAAGGTTTTTGTTTTAAGGCAAAATCACATTTGCATTTGTTCCTTGTTGTTTATTATATATGCCATTCGTATGCTTTTCTGTTTATAGTGACTCAATAGAGACACAAACAGAATGGATTTTTTGTTCTAAATGTATTATATTATACTGTTTATAAATATGTATTCAAAATCAGGTATAATCTGTAATTAATCTCATTACAGGATTTTAATATAATTTTTTTAATCAAGAAAAATAAACGTGATTGAAATACAGTAACTAATTTGTACTTTGTCCCTCCGAACTCTGATTATATTCGCTTCTGTTCCACCTTAGAGTGTAGATACAGATCCATCACCAAAAGATGATAAATGCTGTATATCATAATGAAGTGGTCTTGAGAGGAGCAGTAAACATCAGGTGAGGATCCACAGAAGAGCTTCACTACTGTGTCTATGAGGAGAAAGAAATATGTGATAAATGTGTGAATGTGATCCATACAGGTGAAGAGACTCAGACTTTACAAAGAAATAATGCAGCATGTGTGTTAGAAACATGTGATATTGAATAATTAACGTTGCTTTAGTATTCAAGCAAATGATCATTTTGTTTTATGTAAAGCTGAAACTGAGGAGGAAGAAGCTCAGATGAGTCTGTCTGGCTCTTCAGTTGAATAATATTTGTATTAAACTCATTCATAATAAATCAGATGTTTAAATGTGATTGTCAAGTGCAGCACTTAAATGTGTCAAAATATATAAAGCAAATCTACAATGTACTCTCAGTGATTAAAATGAGAGTTTTGACACACAGTGAGTGTTTATAAATGCTGTGCCCTTTACTCACTGTTTGTGTAATTTTAGTCACAATTTGAAGAAAAGTTTGTTTTTCATGAGACTTTGTGACTTTTCCTACATAAGTACAAAAAAATGACAGAAATATATTTTTAAATGTTATAATGGTGATTGCTGGTCACTGTTCTCCTGGCTATGATGGTAATTTAATGTCTTTTTAGATTTAAAAATAAAAGTTTTTGTTTGTCATCATGTGTTTGTTTTCCTACAATTTTACTTTTAGTTTTACAAATGAGGACAATCTATGAAGAATTAACAAAAATATTGTTGGTCATAATATTAAAATAACATTTAAATTGGATAATATTCAGATGTTTAGTCTTTGAAGTGTAGTGTGAAGTATTTGAAAGTGTGTCTGTCATGTTGAGGGGGTTTTTAGAAAGACAATTCCAACCCTGAACACAGAGTGTAGCAGCTCCAGTAAAATGATTCATCAATTCCAGTAGATTTTTCTTTCTAGGGTCTTTAGACAAGACTGTTCAATCTCACCGCTGCTCATCTGCTCGTCACACAGGCTCATTCTTATTACAGAAATATGAAATTATTCACCGTTTTTTGGAAATGAATTAAAAAGTTGTCAATTGGCTGATGACTACACTATTATTTTTTTTTAAAAAGCATTTTTTTTTTCCTGAGATATCTGGTCTCAATCTTAATATTAGCAAATGTGAGAGATTTTCCCTGAAGAGTGTTAACATTGAGGAAGTTAAAGGAATCCCTGTTAAGGAGGAGGTTACACACACCATGGAGTAAAACTTTGTAAAGATCATATTGTGCTTCTCTTAATTTTCATGTCATTCTCAACAGTACAAAATTGTTTTTTTTTTAATAAGTGAGTTAAAACAGTTTATTAAAAATAGTAGTTCTATGTGGAGTATTTTCTCTCATTTATTTGAACAGTTTGGTGGTGTCCGTTTTCTTTTTCTTAGATGCAAATTTGATGTTAACAAAATACTCTTAAATGATCTGATTTTGTGTTAAAAGTGTTAAACAACTTTTCTCCTCACTCTTTTTTTTATTTGAAATAAATATCACACAAACAATAAATAAATACTTTTTTTAGACATTGGTTTGGGACGGTCAGCTGTTGAATAATGGTTTTTGAGTATTAATGAGCTATGTGTTAAATTAAAGTGTCATATTTCAGCTCTATAATATTGTATTGTCATGAACTTTGTCTCTGTCAAAATACTTTCAATGCTCAGAAATCAGGGCACTTGGTGTAAGACTGTAGGAAGTAAAGTCTCCAAATATTAGTTTTTAGATCAATTTGATTTAATTCATGAAAAGTGCAGGAACCAGTCAGTTAGATCTCTTTGTTTATATTTCTTCTCCTCCTTCAAATATTTTAATGGGTGAATATGTTTCCCTCATTTGTGTGGAACATTTTAGGAAAGTTCTTAGTCATTACTGTATAACAAATCAAACTAGAGTCATTTCAAATATAAAACCTTGTGAAAGACACATTAGAGCATTTTCAACTGGATATCGATTACAAATGCTCTTTTGGTAATTGTGAAAGAGAGTGTTACATTAAATTTCAGTCTAATCTTAAATATGTCATCAGTTTTACTTCATTCAAATGAATATGACTTTTCCAAAATAAAAATATATATATATATATATCGATTTATTTTTGTTGTTAGGAAAATATTATATTCATAGACTAAATGGAGTAACTCATAACTGTGAAATGTCTCGAGAATAATCAAATTCCTTTGCCAAATTTTGTAGTATTTCCACTGTATGACTGTACATGTATTGAGTTAGAAATTTTGGATTTTTAAGTCCCTTAAGGAAGCCAGATTATTGGAAATTAAATGCCTCTCTACAAAATGCTTATTGTTTGGGTTAAAAAAAAAAAAAAATGTTTCTTTTGAAATTTATTAATATTCTTCCTACTTTAAATTGAGAGTTGTTTAAATACAAGTTTAAATAAAATTCAGTCTTTCCAAATCAATATACAACATTATTAAAATCTCTTGAAATGAAGCAGATAAAGAAAGTATATATTTGTTCAGAGAAAAATGTAATTCCTTTTATGGAAAAGTCTAAAAGGGCCTTTGTTAGATCTAGGACCAAATGCCTTGAAGCCAGGGGAGGAATTTCAGCATACTTTTCAATTTTAGAGAGAGAGAAGGAAAGCATGGTGACCTCAAAACAATCTTCTCTCTGTATGTGACTCTGGACCACAAAACCGTAAGGGTCAAATTTTTTAAATTAATTTATATCTGAAAGCTGAATAAATAATCTTTCCATTGATGTATTGTTAGGATAGGACAATATTTGGCTGAGATACAATTTGAAAATCTGGAATCAGGTGGGAAAAAAAAAAAAACTAAATATTGAGAAAATTGACTTTAAAGTCCAAATGAAATTTTTAGCAATGCATATTACTAATAAAAAAATAAGTTTTGATATATTTACAGTAGGAAATTTAAAAAATATCTTAATGGAACATGATCTTTACTTAATATCCAAATGATTTTTGGCATAAAAGAAAAATGTATAATTTTGACCCATACAATGTATTGTTGGCTATTGCTACAAATATTCACATGCTACTTAAGACTGGTTTTGAGAGCCAGGTCACTTTTATTGATGATTCATGTGTATATATCATTTTTTTTTTATCCTAATGCTGCCATGACTTTATAAACATGATTATCACTTTCTTTTTGTTCCTAAACTCTGGTCAGATAAAAATAAATATGTAATTCCTAATAAAGTCGAAAGAAATTCACTTTAAAATAATTCATTGATATTAATCAAGTAATGACTTTATTAGTAAGTTTAAAGAAGGGTATCCATCATCATGTGGTTTTTGTAAGGAGTCAAAATTATTTCGGACCCAAATTTCACTGTTTATTTTTGATCTATTTTACAAGTTTGTTATGAAAACTGATACAATGGTCTTGTGTTACTAATTTATTGGAGATGGATAATATAATTAAAATTCGTATTTGGTAAATACCATATAGTAAAGTACATGTCTGTGCTAAATTGTAGAGTGTTTTCCACTGATTTAAAGATCTTTAAGGGTTCTAATTTTAATACAGAACAATCACAAAGTTGTTAAAGATAATTAATGTATTGAATGAATGACTGTTCATTTTATTATTATTAATATTATTATTATTATTATTATTATTATTTTTGTCTCTATATTCTTCTGTTGTTAACTCATAAAAAAGGCAGGAAAATTGCTTCACACTCCTGTCCAGTTGGAGGCAGTGATGTAAAATCTTTTTATCAACAGGTACTTCAAGAGCTGATTGGTGATATAAGCAACATTTTTGTTTCCCGATAAAATGTTAAATGTTTCTGATGTGAGAGATGAGGGGTAATGGTCTCTAACCATGGTCTAATGGTTAGACTTGTAACCTGAAGGTCATAGGTTTGAGTCTTAGTACCAGCAGGGATTGTAGGTGGGGGGAGTGAACCAGTGCTCTCTTCTACCCTCAATACCACGACTGAGGTGCCCACGAGCAAGACATGAACCCCAGATGGCTGCCCACTGCTCCAGGTGTGTGTACACTGTTTGTGTGTGAGTTGTATTCTTAGTATAGGTTTCCATACTTGGCAACATGTCACGACAATGGCAGAACACTCTTAACTTCTTCATTACGAGTGTTCATTTCTAGGTCCACAAGCTGGGACTCAAACTCGGGACACCTGAAGTGCTTTTGTTGTATCACTTCCCTTTTGTTATTCCAATTCTGATGCAGGATTTTGAGGACAGTGGTAAAGACAGGAATTGGTAGATGAGCTCAAAATATTAGACAATAAATACATTGAGATTAAATAAAACAGCTGTGGTATTTGTCATTTAAACTTAAATTATGTAAAAAAAAAAAAAAAAAAACAGTGTTGTAAATGTTAAATAAGAGTGCAGAAAGCCGTAATTTAAATTCATTAGTCAGTCTAATATATATAACTACATTTTTAATTGTACAATGATTTAATTTCAGCTCTAAATAAGAGGTAAAGTGCAGGTTTGTCTTTTTCAAACCCACATAAGTTAATGAGTTACAGTCTCAGTTTTTCTCTTTTAATAGACTTTAGATCAAAACTATTTAAACCTTAAATGAATCTGTTATACAATAATTGTTACCTTTCAGATGTATATGTTTTAAAGTTCACAAACTTACAAGAACGAGGTGAATCAGGAGCGGGAGAATATGAAGTAACAGCAGGTGGCGCTAGTGTACTATTTTAGTTTTGATCTGCCTTTAGAAGAAAGAAGGAGAAAGCAGGTGTGTTTGTGCATCACATTCCTGTCCAGTTGGTGGCGGTGATGCACTAGATATATGGCAAGCCGTTTTAACATTTAATCTAAAAGCCGTACTAGTATCTATTTTCATGCTACTAGTACTTATTTTTTAGTTACTAGTATCTTTTCCATTAAGTACTAGTACTTATTCATTAGCTACTAGTACTTATTCTTTAGCTACTAGTGCTTGTTGTTTAGCTACTAGTACCTTTTTAAAAGATACTAGTACTTATTCATTAGATACTAGTTCTTATTTATTAGATACCAGTACTCATTCATTAGATACTAGTACCTATTAAATAGACACTAGTACTTATTTATTAGATACTAGTACTTATTCATTAGATACTAGTACTTAATTAATAGATACGAGTACTTATTCATTAGATATCAGTATCTATTTAATAGATACTGGTACTTATTTGTTAGATACTAGTATCTATTAAATAGATACTAGTACTTATTTATTAGATACTAGTACTTATTTCAATAGTGACTAGTAACTATTCTGTTGTTACTAGTAAAACATTTTAAATTTTACCATTGATTTCTATGTGATCTGTCATTGAGATATCAACTTTTCAGTTTTGACTAGTATGTATTCCAGTTGTGACTAGTACATAATTTTTATGTACTAGTAGTTAAACATTAGGTACTAGTACTTATTTTTTAGATACTAGTACCTATTATTAGATACTAGTACTTAATCATTACATACTAGTATTTATTTATTGGATACTCTAACCTATTAAATAGATACTAGTTCTTAATTATTACATACTAGTATTTATTCATTATATACTAGTTTTTATTTATTTGATACTAGTACTTATTTAATAGGTACTAGTACCTTGTAATTAGATACTAGTTCTTATTTGTTACATACTAGTACTTATTGATTAGCAACAAGTATTTATTCAAAAGATACTAGTACAAATTTATTAGATACTAGTACTTATTTGAAATGTTACTAGTAAGATTTTTTATTTCACTAGTAAAATGTTTAATTGAACTCTACTGTGGCCATTCAGACTAGTCATAACTTAAGACGAGTAAAAAAGCAGATCTGACTAGTAAGATAAAAATTGTTACTAGTAATAATTGTGAAAGATACTAGTGTCTAATAAATAAGTTCTAGTACCTAATGAATAACTACTAGTATATATTAATTAGTTACCAACTAACTAATTAATGCTTACTAGTAATATTTAAATAGATACCAGTCACTATTGCAGTAATTACTAGTCAGAAATGAAAAGATGATATCAAAAACAAAATAACTACCCTTCCCTGTTCATTTGGAGATATCTTTAACCTCATAAAGAACTAGTAAGAATGTATTTGGAGATATCTTCTTTTAAAAAGATCATTACATAAACATGAGTACATCTCCACCGTCCAATCAGAGTCCACATGGTAATACAATACATTAATATGCTGAATTAATTTGATTGTTAAGTAGGGCTAAATGGCTTTGTATGTTAGCTTACCTTGCTAATTGGTTACCATGAAAACACAAGGAAAGATTACAAACCTGTTGTCCAACAAAAGTATAATGATATGTTTAGTCCAAATACACTTCACAACACCAGCTGAGTCTTTGAAATAACGTATGTTTGTGATCTGACATGGTTTTATTAAACAGAGGCAGAAATCATGCTACTTTATACTATTCTAAATGGTGATAAAGGCTATAGGTTAGCATTGCGTTTTAAATTTACTTTATTTTTATAAAAAATACCCGAGATGGCTTGAAGAACACAGATAAAAGCCATATATTGTCACAATAATTGTTTATTTTATTCATGTTTCATCAGTAAAACGTCTATCTAGAGCAAAAGCTGAATGCCTTTGTCCATAGAAGGGATTTCCTGGAACGTCATCAGTGAGTCTCAATTGTGGAGGGCGCCCTCCGGCGACGAGTATGAATGAAAAAGAAATTACATTAACTGAGTCCTCATTATTGCTCACAAAACCCTGATTTGGGTAAAAAATAGCAAAGATAATTAAGAACTTTGAGGTAAACATTTGCAAATCCTTAAGTTTTCCTCAGTGTAGAGAAGTGTACTTTTTATTTTTCTTGCAGCTATGTTTATTATTATATTTATTCTTAAATGCTCAGTTTTTTATATTATAGTGAAATAGTGTTATCACAAAAGTAATATTCCTTATTTTGTTTAATGTTTCTATATAAAACTAATAACCATAATCTGGATGCTCATTTTAACCGGTTAACCGTTAACCGACAGAAAGAATTCTGACCGATTAATACAATCAGGTAAACGGTTTAAAAGGTCTTTTTTTCAGTAATTCAGTAATCAAAATATTTTAAAACGTTTTCTGGATGGTTGAAATAAAATGAAATAGCATTTTTGAGAGAAAAAAGATAAATCGCTTAGGCCTATAACGTTAAGTCGCATTTTATTATTACATTCAGAAAGACCTGGTGTCGACGCGAAATATTTACAATACACTATAAACATAGGCTAGGCTATTTTAGTTCCCCTCACTCCACAAAAAATCCTTTCATTTTAACAGTATTTAGAAAAGAACAAGAATGAAAAATATAAGAAGCTCGGCGACAAGCCAAAACCAAACCATTTAGGCTAAAGCGAAACTGAAACTAACACTGGGTCTCATACGACACAAATCCAAATGTCTCCATATTCAAGATGTATTTGAATGCTAAAATATGATTTGTTATGTAAACCTGGTTTTGTACTTCTCGCATTACAATATCCACATAAAAAAAATGTTTGGCATAATATCACGACAGTACGTTGATAACGATTAAGCAGTGTGATTTTTTCCCCCCATATGTTTGGCTGATTGTGTGTGCGTGCGGCGCCGGCGCAATCACTTGATTTTCCTTGAGGGGAAACGACTCTTTACAGATGATCGAAACTGTAAACTGTTTGCTGTTTGTAAAATAAAGAAAAATAGGATGCCGCTTTCAGCCGTCTTCCTTTCACGCAGCACAAAAATGAACCAAAACTCTGCACACTAGCTACTTGTTGCACTTTTGTTTGTTTGTTTTATTAAGTAAAAAGATTTATCTTATAGGCCTATTCATTCATTATATATATATAGCCTAGCTTTATGATGTTTTTCTCCATTCGCAGAAGCTGCAGGTGATGCGACGTGTCCATGTGAATCCTCATGTTCTGTTGTTTGCTGCTTTTGGGCATGTAAAATTAATCCCGGAAAACAAATGTTGGTGTTTTAACGGGTCACAGACACTTATCCTTTCTAAAATAATTAAATTCTAATTTAAAATAATCTTGTCGGTTAACGGTTAATAATCGGTTAACAAGCATCGGCTGTCGGTTAGGAAAAATAACCGAAATTAACATCCCTACCATAATCATTATTAGTCATATTGTTATATAAAAACAACATTTTTGGCCAAATTGTGCAGCCCTAGAAGTACAGCACACCTTTTTGTTTTATTTTATTAATAATATTTTTTGTCCTTTTTTCCAAATAAAGAAAATGCTTGTCCGAAAACCATAAGGGTTTGGAATCGGTATGCCCTGTACAGAACATTTATGTAAAAAACATTAAATGTCTGTAGCAGTGCTATATGCAAAAAAAGTTAACATACAACCCTGATATGATATTCATTGTTTTTACTGGAGGAAAAAAAGAGGAAATTAATACATAATACAATTTATGTCATTTGACCCGATGACCAACCAAACACACACTTTAGGCTACTATGTTTACGAAATTACAGCGTCTACAAAACTGGCAAAAAAAAAAAAAAAGTTTTCTATGTGCTTGAGTACAAATGATTGTTTTTTTTTTCTATGTGGTTTTATCAAAAAAAAAAAAAAAAAAAAAAAAAAAAAGTACATTGGTCACCTTGTTTCCGTTTCCTCTCTAATCTCTCTCGTATGTGGCTGGTTCATTAATATTCAACATACGATTACCATACTGGCAGAAATGCAAATTCAAAAAGTACTAGTATCTATTAAGTTCAGGATATCTCTGGTCTAAAAAGTTACTAGTAACTAAAAAATAAGTACTAGTTCTATTTTTTCTTAACAGAGAGATTGTAATTAAATACTAGTCACTATTGGAATAAGTACTAGTATCTAAAACATAAGTACTAGTATCTAATGAATAAGTACTAGTATCTAATGAATAAGTACTAGTAACTTTACAAAAGGCACTAGTAGCTAAAGAATAAGCACTAGTAGCTAATGAATAAGTACTAGTACTTAATGGAAAAGATACTAGTATCTAAAAAATAAGTACTGGTAGCATGAAAATAGATACTAGTACGGCTTTTAGATTAAATGTTAAAACGGCTTGCCATACTAGATATGCTGTTAACTAGACTTTGATTTTCTCCAAGATGGAGTCGTATCATGTGACAAACATCAATAGTGTCGGATCGTACAGGTGTCTTTAACAGCGATCACAAATCGAAAGTGTTTTAAAGACTTCCGGATTCTGTTTCTACAGCACAAGATCGTCTGTACTATTGCAAGTAAGTTTGAATACTTTAAATATTACAGTTATTTAAGAGAATGATGAACGGATTTTATAGCCATATTTAGGCGTGATTTGTTAAGTCATAACTTACACCTGTCGCCGAAGTAACAAACGACCGAGAAGCTAGATATTCCGAAAACAAACCGTTTAAAGACGACGCATATTAAAACATTTTTACAAGTCTGTAAAAACTTGTACGTCTGTAAAAATGTAACATTAAGAATAATTCTAAAAGGGTTATTTTATTTCCCCTTTTTCCATTTCAAGACGCGAGGCCGAAAGTATTCTGTGGTCAAATCAAACCTGTTCTTCCGGATCGAGAGGTCAATAAACCCGAGCAGTAAATGAATGTTCTTTTAAACTTCTTAATATTCCGAGAGTTGCTGCATTGTGTAAATATGGATTGGTTCACTGGCTGAATGTATGGTTTAATGATAAACGCATTTATTTACCATACATTGGTATAACCAGACATATATTAGTTTAGATACATCGGTCTGATTACATTACCATGGGTTTGCTCCTGTATACATTGGTTTGTTCAAGTAAACATTGAGCTCCTCAAATATGTATTGCTCTGTATATATTGGTTTCTTCAAGAATATATTGGCTTGTATATATATTGGTTTATTCAAGTATATACTGGTTTAGATGCATTGGTTTTCTCGACTGTGTATTGGTTTAAGTATATATTGGTTTAGATGTATCAGTTTCCTCAACTATGTATTGGATAGTATCTAACACTCTCTGTACTTATTCTATTTTATCTATTTGTTTTTTTTTTTTTTCTTTAATGAGAAAAGAGCCTCCAACAACACTAGCATTCTCTATTCTTTGGCTATTCTATGAACTTATTTTATTTTAATATAATTATGAATAATGAAGCTTTTTCTGCATTGTAACACATTAATCATTTCCTGCTTTTTCTACAGGCATTATTAAAATTCCTCCAGAGGTGAAATGAAGTTTGCAATAAAATCTTATTCAGGGTGACTGTGACTGTCTGTGTCAGGTTTTATTGAGTTTTCTTTTACGGTTTGTACATTTCTGTACAAGATTAAAAGTCACAGTAAACAAGAAAGCAAGACTGAAAACAGTTTTTTTTTTTTTACTGTAAACATTTGTGATTGTGAATACAGTATTTTACAGTACGAAAGAAAAGAGATACACTACCAGTCAAAAGTTTTTGAACAGTAAGATTTTTGTTTTTTAAATAAGTCTCTTCTGCTCACCAAGCCTGTATTTATTTGATCCAAAGTACAGCAAAAACAGTGAAAAATGTATTTTTTTTACTATTTAAAATAACTGTTTTATATTTGAGTATATTTTAAAATGTAATTTATTCCTGTGTTTTCTTTTTTTTTTTAACATCATTACTCCAGTCACATGATCCTGAAATCATTCTAATACTCTGATTTGCTGCTCAAAAAAACTATTATTATTATTATTATGATATTGAAAACAGCTGAGTAGATTTTTTTTTCAGGTTTCATTGATGAATAGAAAGTTCAGAAGAACGCATTTATCTGAAATAGAAATCTTTTGTAACATTATAAACATCTGTATCATCACTTTTGATCAATTTAAAGCATCATTGCTAAATAAAAGTATTCATTTCTTTAATTTCTTTCCCTGGAAACAAAAAAATAAAAAATAAAATAAAATAAATAAATAAAATACTGACTCCAAGCTTTTGAATGGTATAGTTCATAATGTTACAGAAGCTTTTTATTTCAGACAAATGCTTTATATCTTTTGATTTATCAAAAAATCCAAAAAAAATTAAATTCAGTTCAATTCAATTCAAATTTATTTGTATAGCGCTTTTCACGATACATATCGTTGCAAAGCAACTTTACACCAAATTGACATTTTTACAATATATGTAGTAGTAGCTTGATGTACATATGGTAGAGATGTGTGGTAAAGATCAATTAATGACGTAATCAAACAGACAAAGAACACTATAAATTAGTAGCAGAATTCGGTAGTGCTGTATGTTGTTTCAGGGTTGGTATCATCTGAAGTCCTCTGTGGGGTTGGCATCATCTCTTCTTAAGTGTTCTGGATACACACTGGAGCTTGTGAATTCCTAGTTACCACGGGATGTCAATCCCATGGCAAAAACAGAGAACAAATAGGAACATAATTAGCGTAGCTGCTGTTCAAACTAAGAAAAGAAAGATTTGTTAAACCAAAGCTAAAAGATTAATAATGAGTATTTGATCAGATATAACTGCAGGAAAAGTTTATGAGATGCATTATTTGAATGCTTGGCTAAAAAGATGTGTCTTTAATCTAGATTTAAACAGAGAGAGTGTGTTTGAACCCCGAACGTTATCAGGAAGGCTGTTCCAGAGTTTGGGTGCCAAATGTGAAAAAGCTCTACCTCCTTTAGTGGACTTTGCTATCCTAGGTACTACCAACAGTCCAGAGTTTTGTGACCTTAGGGAGCGTGACGGATTGTAGCGTGGTAGAAGACTAGTTAGGTACGCAGGAGCTAAACCGTTAAGTGCCTTATAGGTAAGAAGTACTATTTTATAGCTGATGTGGAACCTAATAGGTAGCCAGTGCAGAGACTTTATGACTTTAAAATTGGGGTAATATGATCATATTTTCTTGACCTGGTAAGGACTCTAGCAGCTGCATTTTGGACTATCTGTAGCTTGTTTATTGAAGGTGCAGGACAACCACCTAGTAGTGCATTACAGTAGTCCAGTCTAGAGGTCATGAATGCGTGAACTAGCTTTTCTGCGTCAGAAACAGGTAACATGTTTCACAGCTTGGCAATGTTTCTAAGATGGAAGAATGCTGTTTTTGTAACATGAGAAATATTATTTTCAAAAGACAAGTTGCTGTCTAATATAACACCCAGGCTTTTGACTGTAGTGGAAGTAACAGTACATCCGTCTAGTTGTAAATTGTAAGTCAAAAGATTCTGTGTATTGTTTTTAGGTCCAATAAGTAATATCTCTGTCTTATCTGAATTTAATAGTAGAAAATTATTGGTCATCCAATCTTTTACATTTTTAACACACTCTGTTAACTTCGATAATTCAGAAGTTTCATCTGGTCTTGTTGAGATATATAGTTGAGTATCATCAGCATAACAATGGAAACTAATCCCGTGTTTTCTAATAATATTACCAAGGGGCAGCATGTATATTGAAAATAGTAGAGGACCTAGAACAGATCCTTGTGGCACTCCATACTTTACTGGTGATAACTGAGATGACTCCCCATTTAAATAAAGTGGTAGCGATCAGACAGGTAGGATCTAAACCATCTTAAAGCCTGCCCTTGGATATCTGCATAATTTTGTAGTCGATCTATTAGTATGTCATGATCTATAGTGTCGAACGCAGCACTAAAATCAAGTAAACCTAGCAATGAGATGCAGCCTTGGTCTGATGCAAGAAGCAAGTCATTAGTGATTTTAACAAGTGCAGTTTCTGTGCTGTGATGAGGCCTAAAACCTGACTGAAATTCTTCATAGATATCATTTTTTTGCAAGAATGAGCACAGTTGAGCAGATACAACTTTCTCTAAAATTTTAGACATAAATGGAAGATTAGAAATGGGTCTGTAATTTGCCAATTCACTAGGGTCTAGTTGTGGTTTCTTAATAAGAGGCTTAATAACCACCAGCTTGAATGGTTTAGGGACGTGACCTAAAGATAACGATGAGCTGATAATATTGAGAAGCAGTTCTTCTGCTACAGGTAACAATTCTTTTAGTAATTTAGTGGGTACGGAATCTAATAGGCATGTTGTTGGTTTAGACACAGTGATGAGTTTATTTAACTCTTCCTGTCCTATAGCGGTAAAATACTGCAGTTTTTCTTTGGGTGTGATGAAAGAAGTTGACATATTAGACGCAGTATAATCTACATTGGTTATTGTATTTCTGATGTTATCTATTTTATCAGTGAAGAAATTCATAAAATCATTACTATTAAACTGTAAAGGAATATTTAGATTGGGTGGTGTCTGGTTATTTGTTAATCTAGCCACTGTGCTATATAAAAACCTTGGATTGTTTTGGTTATTTTCTATGAGTTTGCGGATATGCTCGGCCAAACTAGTTCCAAGTTAGTTTTTCTCCATTTGCGCTCAAGATTACAAGTTTCTTTCTTGAGAGCATGGGTATTACTGTTGTACCAAGGCGCAATACGTTTTTCTCTAACTTTTTTCAATTTGATGGGGGCAACAGCTTCTAACGTATTGGAGAAGATGGTGCCCATGTTGCTAGTCCTTTTGTCTAGATCCTGTGTATTAAGGGGTACATTTAACTGTTCATTATAGTGTTGTCACGGTACCAAAATTTCAGTAGTCGGTACCAATACCAGTGAAAATCCATGGTTCTCGGTACCAATTTCGGTACCAAATCAAAACACAAAAACATGAATTGAACAACACACTATTTTTATTTATAACAAACAAAAATAAAACAAAGTTTTGACTTGGAAGCTGGTATTTTGAGCTGAGGTGATGAAGCATTTGCTGGAATCCCCATTTTTCACTGTATAAACTGGCACTTGATCCATACATGTGAATTCAGCAACAGCTCAGTTCAGTTTTCTTGCCACAGGTGAGTTTTTGTCATACTTCTGCTGCTGAAAAGCATCTGGAACCGTTGTCTGCTTAGGAGTTTGGTTCGTGGTCTTCTTCAGCCTTCAGCCTATTTCCTCCTTTTGAGAGAGAACTTCGATGACACCGTTTGCAAATGGGTTTCTGATGGTCTATGATGTTGCCCTTGTCATCAGTCGCAAATACAAAATATTTCCACACGTGGCTCCTTCCTCCTTTCTTTTCAACAAGCGGATTCAGAGCAGCCGCATCAGCAGCACCGCTGGTCCCCACGTCTGTGCTTTTATGAAGAAGACGCAACTGCGCAGTGTGCACTTCTCGCATAGCGCAGCAAGAACCGGGTTGACCGGGTGCTCGGTACCACCGGTACTTAATAAAACCTGGTACCGTAACATTTAATTTTTTTTAGTACCGACTTGGTACCGAAGTACCGGGTCTTTTGACAACACTAGTTCATTAGGTATATTGCCCGAGGGAAGAAACTGTTCTTATGTCTGGCTGTCCTGGTATTTGTGGCTCTGTAGCGCCGACCAGATGGCAAAAGTTTGAAAAGGAGATGACGTGGGTGTAAGGGATTCAGAGTGATTTTCTGAGCCCTTTTCCTCACTCTGGATGTATACAGTTCTTGAAGGGTGGGCAGGGGAGCACCAATAATCCTCTCGGCAGTCCGAACCGTTCTCTGTAATCTTCTGGTGTCTGATTTTGTAGCTGAGCCAAACCAGACAGTTATTGATGTGAAAAGAACAGATTCGATGACAGCTGAGTAGAACTGTTTCAGCAGCTCCTGCGGCAGGTTGAACTTCTTCAGCTGTCGAAGGAAGTACAACCTTTGCTGGGCCTTTTTTGCAATGGAGTCAATGTGAGTGTCCCACTTCAGGTCCCGGGAGATGATGGACCCTAGGAACTTGAATGTCTCCACTGCAGCCACAGTGCTGTCCATGATGCTGAGAGGGGGGAGTGCAGGGGGGTTTCTCCTGAAGTCTTCAAACTTCAAGAGCTTGACAGAGGGGTCTTTAGAGGTGCAGTCGTTGGTGTACAGGGAGAAGAGCAGTGGGGAGAGAACACATCCCTGAGGGGCGCCAGTGTTGGTGGTGCGGCTACTTGACATTAATGTCCCCATTCTCACTAGCTGATGCCTATCTATCAGAAAGCTGGTGATCCACTGAGAGATAGAGCTAGGAACACAGAGCTGATTTAGTTTGGTCTGGAGGAGTGTTGGAATGATGGTGTTGAAGGCCGAACTGAAGTCCACAAACAGGATCCTCACTATCCATCTACAATAAAACTCATTCAGGTCTTCAGCAAGTTGTTGATTCACCTCAGTGCTGGGGGATGGTGTCTTGTAGTTTGTGATGGCTTTCAGACCTTTCCACACTGAGGTTGGGTCGTTTGAAGCAAACTGATCTTCTAACCTTTTTTGCATAGGTCCTTTTAGCCGCTCTAATCTTCTTGTTCAGTGTGTTCCTGGCCTGATTGTACAAGACTCTATCCCCTTTTCTGTAGGCATCCTCTTTGGCCTGACGAAGATGTCTGAGTTTTGCTGTAAACCATGGCTTATCATTGTTAAATGTTAAATAAGTCCTGGTAGGAATGCATATATCTTCACAAAAACTGATATAGGAGGTTACAGTCTCTGTGAGCTCATCCAGATCGTTTGCAGCAGCTTCAAAAACACTCCAATCAGTCCATTCGAAACAGGCTTGTATAACCCGCTCTGTTTCATTGGTCCATCTTTTTACAGTCTTCACTACAGGTTTAGCAGATTTAAGTTTTTGCCTGTAGGTCGGTATAAGATGAACCAGGCAGTGATCAGAGAGTCCCAAAGCTGCCCGTGGGACAGAGCGATATGCATCCTTAATTACTGTGTAACAATGGTCCAGTATATTACTGTCTCTGGTGGGACATGTAACATGTTGACTGTATTTTGGCAGTTCACGTGAGAGATTAGCTTTATTAAAATCCCGAGAATGATTAAAACAGACTCCGGGTGTTTTTGCTCCGTGTCTGCGATCTGATCGGCGAGTTTCTGTAGAGCCAGGCTTAGACACTTATGTAGTGTCTAAGTAGACACTTACGAGAATGTAGACACTTACGAGAATGAATGAGCAAAACTCTCGCGGCGAATAGAACGGCTTACAGTTAATGAAAAGCGCTTCTAGATCGGAACAGCACATCTTCTTTAATACTGTTACATCTGTACACCACCTCTCATTGATGTAAAAGCACATCCCGCCACCACGCGATTTCCCCGTTGATTCTGTGTCGCGATCCGCTCTAAACAGCTGATAGCCCGGCAGATGAAGCGCGCCGTCCGGTATCACGTCATTCAGCCAGGTTTCCATGAAGCACAGAGCAGCGGAGTTTGAAAAGTCCTTATTTGTCCGAGTAAGCAGAAGTAGTTCGTCCGTTTTGTTGGGTAGAGAGCGGAGATTCGCCAGATGGATGCTAGGCAGCGCCGTTCGAAATCCGCGCTGTCGAAGCTTAACGAGAGCGCCAGCTCACTTTCCCCGTCTGCGCGTCCTGAGGCGTTTGATCAGTGCCGCCGCTCCGCCAACTACAATGTTTAGTAAAACGTCCGAATAATCGAAAACCGGTAGAATATTTTGAGGTGTGTTCTGCCGAATGTTCAGCAGTTCATCCCTAGTAAAACTGATTGTGTTTGACATGATAACATCCAAAAGGGTAAAGGGGGAGGTGTTGCTACAGGTTATAGCAATATATTCAGTATTTCTCAGAGGTCGGGTTTCAAGTATAACTGGTTTGAAGTAATGGTGCTTCACATTACATTATCCAGAGAAACAAGTCTTAATGATAAATCCCCCCTGATGTTTGCACTGGCTACTGTATACAAACTTGGTGCTAAAGTCCTTATTGTTGGTGATTTTAATATCCATGTTGATAATGAAAAAGATGCATTGGGATCAGCATTTATAGATATTCTGAACTCTATTGGGGTTAGACAACACTTGCCAGGACCTACTCATTGTCAAAATCATACCCTAGATTTAATACTGCCACATAGAATTGATGTTAATGGTATTGAAATTCTGCAGCAGAGCGATGATATCTCAGATCATTATTTAGTGTCATGTATACTCCATATAGCTAAAACTGTAAATTCAACTCTTTTGCAAACATGGTAGAACCATAATTTCTACCACAAAAGACTGCTTTGTAAGTAATCTTCCTGATTTATCTCAATTCCTCAGCATATCCAATAGCTCAGAAAAACTTGATGATGTAACAGAAACTATTGACTCTCTCTTTTCTAGAACTCTAGACATTGTTGTTCCTTTCCGCTTAAGGAAGTTTAAGGAAAACAGTCCGACACCGTGGTATAATGAGCACACTCAAGCCCTACAGAGAGCAGCCCGGGAAAATGGAGCACAACTGGATGAAAACAAAACCAGAGGTATTTCGTGTTGCATGGTGGGAAAGAACCCTATCCTACAGAAAAACATTAAAAACTGCTAGATCTGATTACTTTTAATCTCTTTTAGACGAAAACAAACATAACCCCAAGTACTTATTCAGTACAGTGGCTAAATTAACAAAAAATATAACATCAGCAGGTGCAGACATTTCTCAACAACACAGTAGTAATGATTTTATGAACTACTTCCAAGACTGATACTATTAGAGATAAAATTGTAACCATGCAGCCATCGCATCAGATAGTGCACTATAGATCCCCTGAGGAACAATTTCACTCATTCTCTACTATAGGAGAGGAAGAACTGTATAAACTTGTTAAATCATTTAAACAAACATGTGTGTTAGACCCTATTCCATCTAAGCTGCTAAAAGAGGTGCTTCCAGAAGTCATAGATCCTCTTCTGAATATTATTAATTAATCATTGTCATGAGGATATGTCCCCAAAACCTTCAAATTGGCTGTTAAACCTCTCCTTTAAAAAAAAAAAAAAACACAACTTGACCCCAATAATACTTATCTGACTACCATCAATTCATGGCAGTGTATGTTGGAACATATGTGGAGTCTATGCATCTCTCTCTTTCTTGCGCTCGCTCTCTCTCTCTCTCTCTCTCTCTCTCTCTCTCTCTCTCTCTCTCTCTCTCTCTCTCTCTCTCTCCCCCTCTCTCCCCCTCTGTCATTCTCACAGTTGGCCCCGCCCTAATTGAACGCTCCGGTACGTGCTCTGTGGTTGGCTGAAGCTGGAACTAAGCATCTTTCAAAAAACGAGTCAATGTCGAGCTGGAGGCGAGGGATGTTGATGGTGTTGCTTTGTAAAATTGTGTTTGGCTAAGAAAAGAAAGATAATAACTGTCTCTTGTGTAAATATTGTGAACTTTGTTTGATAGTTTTCTTTTCTTTTCACTTAACCCACCTAGTGTTTTCATTGTTCTTTGTACAGTTTTCCATCTGATTGTTTTTTTTCTTTCTTTCTTTTAACCTGGCTGTGTGTTTTGCCCGTTATTGTAAATATTGTAAATAACACTCCTTTTTCTGCATGGAAGCTGTAGGGGTTGGGTGCCATTTCTTTTGCAATATTCGTTTTCTCCTGTTTTTTTGTTCAGTCAGTTCAATCTCTGTATTTTTGTTTGAACTTTTTCTTTTTAGGGTATTAAGATTTATCGGGGGAAAAGGTAGTGTAATAAATTTCGCTTTCATCAACCTAGGGACGCCAATTAAGGTAGTGAATTTCACTTTCTCCAACCTAGGGAGGTTGTGATGGTAGTGATGGGTACTCATGTCACAGCTGACGTTATGATTCTTGGATCGCGTCAATTAATGTGTGGTTATGAGTACATCACATAAGAAAGATTGGTGGGATCTCTAACTTGTAGAACCTCTTCTGTATTATCAACACAAGGAAGACACAAGTTGTAATAAAATAAATTTTATTAACAAAAGATAGACAAGAGTAATCAACAACTACTAAATGAATACCATGAATGAAAAAGGAATAAAGTGCATAAGATGCATAAAAAACAAGTGATAATGTTGGGAGTTGCTATGTCAGAGCTACGTTATCTGGACAGATAAACTGTTGCTACTCTGAAACAAATAAGGTGAAGAACCTTATTATGCATCAAACAAATACGTGTAAGATTTGTTATCAACTGCAATCAGCTATATAATACCTAATGTAACTTAGAAAATCATATACTGATAATATACAACAATGCCAAGGTCTCTTGAAGAGGTTTGGAAGTAATGTTTACATTCGCTGCGGTTGAGTGAGCAGTCCGGTGGCGGCGACTTCTTCCACTGGTTGTGCTGGTGGCAGTACAGTGGGGAAAGGAGCAGGAATCCATTTTGACAGCCTTGAAGATGAAGTACTGTAGGATGCTGATCTCCTGGAGCACCAAGGGTCCTAAGAGCTGGAACACGCAGATGTGACCCTGGAGTAGGTGCTGAAGGTCCTTAGCTTGGAACACGCAAGCAAAAGTACCTGAAGTGAAGGTTTACTCACCGGAGCTTAACCTTGTTGCAAATGTCTGTGTGTCTTCTGCCTCTCAGGGCTAGAGACTCAGAACTTGGTCAGTCCGCTTTTGCTGCATCAGTTGTTGTCTCACTGAACGAAGACTCTGAACGTAGATTATCTCTTTCCTCACAGGCTAGAGGCTCAGAACGTGGTCGTATCTGTTGCTGCCTCAAAAGCTGGAGACTTGGACATGTATCTGTTGTTGTCTCACTCCTGCGGGTTGCAGACTCCGAACTGGTTGATCTGTTAGTGTCTTTCCCCTATGGGACTCAAACTCAGGAAGAAGGTGATCTGTTGCAGTCCTTTCCCTTTCGGAACTCAGACTCAGAACTGAGGTAGATCGTCTCACCGGATGGGAGACTCAACGAAGGTGATCTGTTTCTGTCTCATCCCTTACAGGACTCAGAACGAGGAATGTCTTTTGGAAGGGTACCTTTATCCCTTTCTGATGAGGAGGAGATTGCAATTTGGTGCTTCTCCATTCCCATGCTTTGATTGGCTGGTTCCATCAGAGTGGGGGGACACGTGGTGCAAACACAAAGCTAGAAAAGTGTCACTGTAGTTTTACCAGTGCATTTATCACTTTCCAAACCAGAACCAGAATGCATTTGGCAATGTTACGAACACATTAAGTCCAAACATGATGGGAAAAGATTGAACTGTCATGTATGCATTCATTCATTTGAGTTTGCGTAAGGTGTTGCACTACACATTGCTGTCACAAGGAATACTTATTTCTCTGAATAAGTATAAGATGTGTGTGTTGTAGTGTGCATCAGTTTTAAGGTTTGAAAACAGTTATGAATGGATTTAGATGGATCTCCCTGATCTCTCTTAGTTTCACCCACTGCTGCTACATCTGGAGGTCCTATGGAATTTTTATGGTCGGTCACAGGCCAAACCATTAGGAATCAGTCTCAAGTGAAGGATTACAAATTTAAGAAACTGTTTAAAATATGCTGATCCTATGTTCTGACATAGCATCACGTGAAAACCTAAGGTGCAGTACATTGTATTTAACATTTAAGGTAAATATGATGACATCAGACAAATGATTCTCTCAAGCAAAGTTTGTAGCAAGAGGTTCCTGCCAGTTCCTGTTCTCTTATTGTAAGTAAAATGAGCCAGATTACTGAGATGTTCACCTTTTGTTTGTAATGGCTCTTGATACCTCTGCCCAGTCTTTGAGTAGTTATGATGATTGGAAAAGGACTGGTGTAAATGATGCAGGCTGTTATACCCTGTTTAAAATATGCTGATCCTATGCATATGTATTATAGATTCCAATATAACAACATGAACTGAAAAAGTTATGTATATTGTGACAGTCTAAGAGCAGGCAGCCCAGGCCCTGAGACAGTAACCTTTTCTCTTTATGCAGTTCCTGAACATCTGGCAGGTTTTCCCAAGTTAAGTGTGAAGTCTAAGCTCAAGGTACAACTGTGCCTTTTGTTTAAGCACCTATGCATTTGAATGACATTTGTATGCTAAATAGATCAAGGCTGGGAAAATCTTTAACTGAGCTGTTTTCCTGAACCACATTTGCATGCTTTGTTTAGATTGATTCCACCTCTATGTACTTCTCCTCCTTCAAACCTATATACTCTGCTGTGCTGAGCATTTTGTCAGAAGACGACTGTGATGACTGCAGTGCCAAGCAGCGTGTATCTGAATAAAGAGAAGCTTCTGCTTCAAGAGATCCAAAACATCTCCTGGTCTCTAAGGAAAAAATTCACAACACAAGGTGGGTGAAGGGCACAATAGCATTTTGACCAATAGGAAGTTCTGTCCTTCCCGGGCTTTGTAACAAAGGTGGTCTTCTTGCGCTCTAATAGATGTCTGGCTGTTGTCCTGGCATCTTTATCTGATGGCGTTGGACAGTTTGCTTATGCTAGCTCACCAAGATCCAATCAAAATGTAGCAAACCTCTGTCCAGTATTGTGGTCAGGGAGGGCCCCTGCCATAAACTGGGCCCTGGAATGTGCTGTCCACTACAGTAGTTTCAATTTTTGTTTATTATTTTGGCCTTGGCCCAACCCTGAATTCTGCTCACTTCCAATTTTCTTTTGCGGTTTGTCTTTGAACTTTACTGGTAAAATAATAATAATAATAATACAAATAAAAGAACAAAAGATCACTAAAGTCCAGTGTAAAGATTTTTATTTTATGTTTCTCCTAGACCCTAGACCTGGGACGTAACATCACAAGTGCAGTATGGAGTACCTCAAGGTTCAGTACTAGGGTCATTACTTTTCATGCTTTAAATGTTACCCTTGGGAGATATCATCAGGAAACTGTCATGAATCTGGCCGGTGACCCTCGGTCCGCTCACCACCAGATGTCGCTCTTGCACTTTCACATCGCACAGACTGTTGCACTACACCCAGGACTACGTCTCCCATCACCCATTGCGCTGATTGTGCCCACACCTGTAGCCAATCAGATGCGCTATATAAGCCCCGGACTTCCCCCCTGTTACTCACCGAGTATTGTGGTGTTTTGGATTGTTGCGTCGCTTCGAGTTCCCTAGTTCCCTGTGTTTAGCTTTCTCGCCTGGTTATCTCGCTTCGTCTGTCTCGCCGCCTGCCTTTTGGACTTCTTGCTTGTTTCACGGATTATCCATTCGCTTTTCCCCCCTGGATTACGTTCGCCGCTGATCGACCCACGCCTGCTTCTCGGACTATTCTTGTGTCTTGCTCCTCGTATACTTGTTTGCCACCGTTCCGACCCTGCCTGTTTTCATTATGTCTCTGTCTCGTCACAATAAAAGCTTGCATGTGGATCTGCTCGCCTCTTGTCTCCCTCCCCACGTTACAGAAACATGGTGTTAGCTTTTACTGTTATGCCGATGAAACATACCAAGTTACAAAACTGAATGCATAGTTGATATAAGAAACTGGATGACTAGTAATTTCTTACTGTTAAATTTTGAAAAACAAAACAAACAAACAAAAAACAGGTTAATTATCGGACAAAAAGCCTCCACATGTAATGACCTAGAACACTGTATAACACTTGATGGCTGCTCTGTCAGTTCTTCGTCATCAGGAACCTAGGTTTGCTATTTTATAGCAATCTTTCTTTTGAAAGCCACGTTCCTAGTATATTTCCATCTCAAAAATATATCTAAATTATGACCTATGTTCTTAATGTCAAATACAGAAATGTTAACTCATGTGTTCATGACCCCAAGGTTAGATTATTGTAATGCTTTATTCGGTGGTTGCATTGCATGCTTAATAAACAAATTCCAGCTGGTCCAAAATGCAGCAGCTAGAGTTCTTACTAGAACCAGAAAGTATGATCATATTAGCCCAGTTCTGTCAACACTGCACTGCAAAATATGAGCTAGCTGTGCCTTCTGCATGTCAGGCGGTTGTTGATCAGTTTTAAACAATCTCCCTCTCATCTTTGCAGGAAATTGTAATTAGGTTGAAACCCACTGCACACCCAGGTGATAAATGATGTACTGCTGACTTGTGATACTGGTAGCTCTGTCATGCTTGTGCTTGGATTTAAACGCTGCTTTTGACACAAGACCATACCATTCTTATGTCTCGTTTAAAGAAATGTGCAGGCATCCGAGAGAAGATCCTGAATTGGTTCAAAACATTTTTTTTTTTTTTGTGAATATTAGAAAGTTCTTGTCCAGTTTGGCTCAAAGTATTCAGACCCCCTTAAATTTTTCACTCTTTGTTATATTGCAGCCATCTGCTAAAATCATTTAAGTTCATTTTTTCCCCTCATTAATGTACACACAGCACCCCATACTGACAGAAAAACACAGAATTGTTGACATTTTTGCAGATTTATTAAAAAAAAAAAAAAAAAAACTGAAATATCACATGGTCCTAAGTATTCAGACCCTTTGCTGTGACACTCATATATTTAACTCAGGTGCTGTCCATTTCTTCTGATCATCCTTGAGATGGTTCTACACCTTCATTTGAGTCCAGCTGTGTTTGATTATACTGATTGGACTTGATTAGGAAAGCCACACACCTGTCTATATAAGACCTTACAGCTCACAGTGCATGTCAGAGCAAATGAGAATCATGAGGTCAAAGGAACTACCTGAAGAGCTCAGAGACAGAATTGTGGCAAGGCACAGATCTGGCCAAGGTTACAAAACAATTTCTGCGGTACTTAAGGTTCCTAAGAGCACAGTGGCCTCCATAATCCTTAAATAAAAGACGTTTGGGACGACCAGAACCCTTCCTAGAGCTGGCCGTCCGGCCAAACTGAGCTATCGGGGGAGAAGAGCCTTGGTGAGAGAGGTAAAGAAGAACTCAAAGATCACTGTGGCTGAGCTCCAGAGATGCAGTCGGGAGATGGGAGAAAGTTGTAGAAAGTCAACCATCACTGCAGCCCTCCACCAGTCGGGGCTTTATGGCAGAGTGGCCCGACGGAAGCCTCTCCTCAGTACAAGACACATGAAAGCCCACATGGAGTTTGCTAAAAAACACCTGAAGGGCTCCAAGATGGTGAGAAATAAGATTCTCTGGTCTGATGAGACCAAGATGGAACATTTTGGCCTTAATTCTAAGCGGTATGTGTGGAGAAAACCAGGCACTGCTCATCACCTGTCCAATACAGTCCCAACAGTGAAGCATGGCAGTGGCAGCATCATGCTGTGGGGGTGTTTTTCAGCTGCAGGGACAGGACGACTGGTTGCAATCGAGGGAAAGATGAATGGGGCCAAGTACAGGGATATCCTGGACGAAAACCTTCTCCAGAGTGCTCAGGACCTCAGACTGGGCCAAAGGTTTACCTTCCAACAAGACAATGACCCTAAGCACACAGCTAAAATAATGAAGGAGTGGCTTCACAACAACTCCGTGACTGTTCTTGAATGGCCCAGCCTGAGCCCTGACTTAAACCCAATTGAGCATCTCTGGAGAGACCTAAAAATGGCTGTCCACCTACGTTTACCATCCAACCTGACAGAACTGGAGAGGATCTGCAAGGAGGAATGGCAGAGGATCCCCAAATCCAGGTGTGAAAGACTTGTTGCATCTTTTCCAAAAAGACTCATGGCTGTATTAGATCAAAAGGGTGCTTCTACTAAATACTGAGCAAAGGGTCTGAATACTTAGGACCATGTGATATTTCAGTTTTTCTTTTTAATAAATCTGCAAAAATGTCAACAATTCTGTGTTTTTCTGTCAATATGGGGTGCTATGTGTACATTAATGAGGGAAAAAAAATGAACTTAAATGATTTTAGCAAATGGCTGCATTATAACAAAGAGTGAAAAATTTAAGGGGGTCTGAATACTTTCTGTACCCACTGTATATGTGGAATCCCGCAGGGTTCCATTTTGGCTCCAATGCTATTCTCTATCTATATGCTTCCATTAGGTTTAATTTTTGAGAAATATGACATCTCATTTCATGGCTAAAATTTGCTTAGATTCTTTATTTGCCTGCCTTGATGATTTAAAACCTTGGATAATGGTGAATATGGACTACTGTAATTCACTTTCAAGACTGCAAGTGGTTCAAAATGCAGCCAGTAGCCTCCTGACTGGGGTCAAAAAATATGAACACATTACACCGACGCTAAAGTCATTGCACTGGTTAATGATTATCATCATAAATATCTAGATCAGATCAGTTCCCTTCCTTCACCAATACAGTAATTTCACTTTTTAACATTCTCCTCCTACGTCTGCAAGAACGGTTGAAGGACATGCCAGAGTGTCATCACAATCCAGATCAGATCGCAATTTTTAAAATATCAGTTCTCATCAGCAGCATTATCAGGGCTGATGAATTGTAACATTTTAAGACTAACAACACTGTTATGTGTTCTGGTTTTTAACATAATGGTCTTGTATAATTATTAATTACGTGCTCTTATGATCACTAAGACAAAATTTTAATTTTGTTGAGCACACCTGAAAAACGTAGTCCAATGTTTATAAGAAAAGAGCAGATTTCGAAAGTTCAAAAATAGGGCCACCCATATGCAGTAGAAACTCCTGACCATTTTAGGTGGGGCAGATTCTGGGTCAGTTCTGTCTTGATTAATAATTAGCCTTTGTGGATTACTGTAAGGTGGGACACCGTAATTATGTTGTAAATGTGGCCATGAAAATCAGCAAACATGAAGTGTCTCTTGTAAAGTGATCACAAAGGTCAAGTGATATAGGATTTAAACTAAATAAATGTTTAAACTAAATAACTCTCTTATAAATAAAAGATTGTTCTAAATTGTTATAAAATTATATTTGTGATGTATTTGTACATTAAATATTCCAATAATATTCTTAAACTGTGTTAAGAATATTTTCTGCTTGAAGCAATCTTTGTCATCCCACTTTAGAAAAGGTTGTTTCAAAAGTGGGACAGCATGTTGTGATTAATGTGAGACAGTAAAATATTGTTTTTTTATATTGTTATTTCTGAGAAAATGTGCATTAAGAAAGTTAAATGCCATGCATTTTTGTTACATTTTGGGCTTATAATGCAACAATATTATTTGTTTCAAGATCAGGATTCAGTGGTCCAAAGTTGTTTTTAACTTGATACAGTATAGCTATAACTCATTAATAGTGTTGAACGCTTTAACGTCCAATGTTTTAAAGCTAGTACAGACAATACAATTATAAACATTGTAAACTGATGACATTGTGTTGATGAAGCAGAATATAAAATACTGAGCACTGTTGAAACTGCCAAACAGCAGCAGCAGCAGGCTTGGGTTACTCAGTGACTAAAATGTACAGTAATTACATACTGTAAATGTATCAACCACTTGTAAAAGATGGTTGTGCTTCATTGTCATTTCTCTCTCAATAATGAATGCTTGACTTTGTCCCAAAAGTGCAGGACATGAAGGAATGCCTCTTCCAAATAATTCTCAATGATTTCTGTTACAACCTTTAAACAGACATTTAAAATGGTAAATATGCAAAGATACCTCAAATAACGGCCAAAAATGTATTGTAATGCTTATTACACTAACCCACTTTGTATAGTAATGAAGGAGAGTATCTGCATCATCTCCAAAATCATCTTAAACAGAAACAACAAATAATTAATCTCTAAACAATAATGGAAAAATACTGTTTTTTACTGTTAGGCCAAGTGTTAGAAGGGTGATGGTGTTTGCATCATTATAGACAGGTGTGGAGTGTTAATGTGAGTGAATATAAGCAAAATCACACTAACTGTGTGATTCTCTCTATCAGCAGGCTGTGGTGATCATTGGCATTTATGTGTTTTCTATCATTGATGCATTTACAGAGCAATTACTAATGCAATCATTTAGTCTGCTGTTTATTCTGCATTATATAAGGACATGACACGTGGCCAAGTATGGTGACCCATACTCTGAATTTGTGCTCTGCATTTAACCCATCCAAGTGCACAGACACACACCGTGAACACACACTCGGAGCAGTGCTGCAGCGCCCAGGGAGCAGTTGGGGGATCGGTGCCTCAGTCGTGGTATTGAGGGTGGAGAGAGCGCTGGTTATTCATTCCCCCCACCTTCAATCCCTGCCGGACCTGGGACTCGAACCCGCAACCTTTCAGTTACAAGCCCGACTCCCTAACCATTAGGCCACGGCTGCCCCCATCTACAGTATACACAGAATTTAAAGCAGCCGAAAAGTAGCCTTAAACCAATCATAGGTAATCACACAGTTGCTGGTAGCCACTGACTTCCATAGTATTTTATTTTTCATACTACGTAAGTAAAATCTTTTGTGTTCAGCAGAAGAAAGAAACTCATGCAGGTTGGGAAAAACCTGAGGGTGGTTAAATGGCAAAGGTTTAATTTTTGGGTGAACTATCCTTTTAACTATGTTTGTTGGTGCTTGTCAGTACATAAGCTAAAATATAATAATTTGGCATGAAAATACAGTGCTGATATGCAGGATTTCTCAACATAAAAAATATCCAGAAGATCCAAGGCTCTTTTATCTGTCTTGCAATATTCAAATATTCATTGAGATGCATGTATGTTGTTTATATATATACTGGGTCACTTGCTGGCTTATTCCTAACGTTTATTGGGTTAGTTCTACAACAACGCAAACAGATGGGTTTAATTTTTTACGTCTCACCAGCCGATTGGTGCAACTGCGACAGAAGGTACAGCGTGACTAAACTTGATTTGGTTCACGCGCATTAAGCGCACACGTCTAAGCTTCCATTTAATAGTTTGGGTGTGCGCAGAGTAGCCTAAGGGGGTTAATGAATGTGAATTAAAATAAAAACAGAAATAGATCGATCGTGTCTCTTCAGAGGATTTGGATGAATCAACTCGATTCATATGGATTACTTTAGCTATGTTTAATTAAGTTCTGAAAATGTAATTTCAACTGAGGGATACAAACCACACAGGTTTTAGTAAAATATATCAGGTTTTGTTTCGAAGATGAACGCTATTTTTAAAGGGTTTGGAACAACTTGAAGGTATGTAATTGTTGAGTTAGAAATGTAATTTTGTACGAACTATTGAATAGAACATGAAATCCTATATGTTTATTTTTACCCAGCTTCTTTAAGTGTCTTGTTCAAGGTCAAGTCATTTATTAGCCTATCATGTGTACAAGTAACATGTACAAAGTAAATGATACATAAGGTAAATATTATATATATATATATATATATATATATATATATATATATATATATATATATATATATATATATATATATTACTATGAGTTTATATCTGCTTATTTTATTCATCAGAACAATCAAATGAATGGAAGCAGAAAGTTTCATTTCAATAAATAGGCTATAAAATCTATTTCTTTTCTTTCAACCTCTGCAGGCGGGGCGCAGGTCAGCTCTCTTCTATCAGTGCTTGCTTTTCTTTCGTTTTATGTTGCTGTTAAAATGGCGTCAGGTAAGAATTTAAGTGTATTTAATTATTTGCAGCCACATTTCCTTGATTTATGAATTATTTATAAAATATTAGCAAAAAGTAGACAGTTTACTTTACTTAATTTGTTGAATGATATTTTACTGTGCTTTTAATCGTGTTCGTATAGTCGTGTCTGCGTGAGGTTTCTTTTATTAATCTGCGATTCTTTACACTAATTTGTGGCAATAGCCCATTTATTATTTTTATGTAGGCTATTATTATGAGTTAAAGTGTAATTTTGACACACTTGTAAATATTCTGAAAAGACGAGGAAAAACGTAATTTCACCAATTAAATACATTTTTTATCTGTGTATCATCAGCACACTGTTCTTTACTCAATTAGTTCAATTAGAAATTGCAAACATTGTGAAGTCACAGCTTTCAGTCCACATATATGCTTTTTAAAATGTATAATGTAATGGGTCTGTTCTATTCTCTCTCTCTTTCTTTCTCTCACACTCTCTCTTTCTCTGTACGTGTATGTGTGATTTTTCTTCTCTAGCAGCAGCAGGTAGACATAGTCCAGACCTTGTTCGTCCTAACAGTAAGTAAATTAAACCACTGTCAGTGATATTAAGATGTGTCAAACATTTATGTGTTGTAATATTGTTTTGTGATAAAGTACAGTTCACCCAAAAATTAAAATAATGATTAGTCCCAATATGTTGAGATTTTATTTTTAATTTATAATGCTTAAAAAATGTGAATGTAAATTATTTACATATGCGTGTTTTATTGATAAAGTCACTTGTTTAAATTCCTCTGTTGGTTAAAGAGACAGAGCACTTTGCAGATCAGTGGTTTTTCAAACTGTTTGATGAGAAAGACCCCTAAATATAATAATACCCTTGCAGAAGATATAATTACCTTCTTAATAAAATCAGCCATATTCTATGTAGAAAGATTATAATATATATATATAATATATATCGTGTGTGTGTGTGTGTGTGTGTGTGTGTGTGTGTGTGTGTGTGTGTGACTTTTCTTGTCTTTATCTGACCCGGTTTGTTCCACCCTTTATCAGCACTTAGACTCTGGACATGGATGATGTTAGAATTTATTTGATGCCTGCACACAGAGCAGTAGGGGACAAAATGGCATGTTCAGTGATTTTGTAGTTCCACCCACAGCAATGTGACAACCGTATTCTACATCCCAGAGTGCCGAATTGCCGCTAATTCGAAAGTGAAAGCAAAATGCGCACAGGCATTTACAAGCTATTTAAAAGCGAATAAAAGCGAGGAAAAGAGGGAAAACTCTAACGAAATGCCTCACCGTCACCAACTGGAAAAGTGCTTTTTTTTTTTTTTTTTTTTTTTTTTGAGGAAGGAAGTGAAAAGTGACAACATGCCCCGTATGTGGGGTACATTGTAATATGTAAGGGGCACGTTGAACATGACCACATGACAGCTTAAAATGTTATCTGATCGAATGAAAAAAATATATATATACATGACAAACTAAAATATTTTCTCAAAATAAAATGATTAACCTTTTAAATAAAATAATGGCGTTTTTTAAAAAAAAAAAAAAAAAAAAAAAAAAATCAAATTTTTGAGGTTCACAATGAACACATCGCAACCATGCGTGGGACGGCTCTGATTGCAAAACACAGCTACAGTATAGTTCAAAACAATGTGCACAAATAGATGAAAATAATAATAATAAAAAAACAATCCCCTCCCTCCAAACACAGCTCTCATAAAACACGAGACACATAAACGAGCCAAAATGCTTTACATTTCTTGAAATAATAATTTCTTAACATTAAACATCGATTGCCAGTCTTTATTCACCTGTTTCTTGTGGTTTCTTTTTAAAATCCATAAAAGTAAATATTGAAAATTATATGGCTTATGTCATAGAATAGCATAGTTTAATATCAGTGGGGCAGATTGTAACGCAGCGTTACAAATTTCCCCATCAGCGGGACTGGAATATAAAAGTGCTCATTGTCTTCTGCTGACTTGCCAAGCATTAATAAACTTAATATCTAAACTGATAAATAACAGATTGGCGATTAAAATAATAGAAGATTTGTCCAATTTTAAATGAATACTAAAAACTGAGAAGAAAAATTTAGAGTCTGTTTGACTAATATGTATGGAGATAAAATAATGCCATAAAGATTTGCATGTGAAGAGTACGCGTTGTGTAAGTGTACATAAGACTGTAAGCGTAAATTAAATTTGCATGCTTTGTAAAAATGTAAATCGCGTTTCAAGCGTAAGAAAAATGATTTGCAGCATTTTACTGTTACTTGTAACTGTAATTCATGTATTGTGAAACTGCAGCTTCATGCTTTCGCAAAATAAATACGGTCTGCATTCTTCCGACTTCCATTTCTCTGCGCTTACACTTTTGGCACGTTGTTTTCGCTAAAATACGGTCAAAAGCACTGCAAACCTGTGAACAGTGATTTGCACACGAAAACAACAGTTTAAAGAACTGCAAAACGGATTGACTGTGTAGGACCAATCTGCATGTGTAAAAAACAAACTGTTGCAAATGTCTAAATGACTTGTTGTGAATGTAGTGCACAAAGTTGCCGAAATAATCCGATATGAACAGCTCCGTCTTTCTTTTATCTGCACTTACCTTTTGGCACGATTCTCTCACTCACTGAGTTTTTCAAGTGTGAGGGGGAGGGCGGGTCCACCACCTTTTTGTAGCCAATCAAATGAGACTCTCTCGGACTCCATTTACTCTTATCTGATTGGTTCAATAAACACATCACACGCCAAAACATTTATCTTCATTTAGTTCTCACTGCCGCTCGCTTCCGGTGGAATGGTACTTTTAATGTACACACAAATAAATAAATAAATAAATAAATAACAACTTAATTAAAACATGATACTTAAGTTGTGTACCATTAGGCTAGACTCTCATGTGTTAATCCTGAATTGCTAGCTGCAGTTAATATTATTGGATTGGTTTGGCTTTACATTGAAATGCATATATCATATAATATAGCCTAATATATAGCTGATGTTAAACATTACAAAATGATATGCGTCAATTCTCAACACTATAGCATCAGAAGCTATACTTTTTAGAGTTGGGGTACCCGGACTCGTACTCGGACTCGAGTCCGGTCTCGAGCACAATTTCTAGGCGACTCGGACTTGTCACGGACTCGGATGCATTTTTACTCGGACTTGACTCGGACTCGAGCCTTTCGGACTCGGAAAATATCCAGAGTCCATCCGAGTCCAGAGAAATGTAAAACGGAAATGTCACTGACTCCATGCATTATTACGAAAGTGATATTTAGTATTTGCCTGTGTTTTTAAGTCTTGTCCAGTAGGCTACTTGAAAGCCGACGGGTTTATGTGCGCACACACTCAAAGCGCGCTCACAGAACGCGCCTCTCAGTCAGTGTGCGAATGGGGAGTTCTCTTTCGCTTCTAATATGTTCTGTTACTGCGACACACATGCTCGTCTTGGAGACTTGTCCTAAATAAAACTTAAGAGTTGAAAGAAAATATGATGCGTCAAAATATTTGATCTGTGCGTCAGATTTTAAAGCCACAGCAGTGTAAACCTGCAGCCGCCGACCGCGTCATAAATATTGATAAAATAACAAAAGAAAAAGAGAAAATCACTCAGTGTTCTTGACTGAATCACTTATTAACTGTAATAAGAATCGTCTTTAATGTATACAGTGAAGATTTTGCAGTGTTTTATTTTAACATGTATTACTTCATGACATGTCTGTAGTCTATTTCTGTAGTAGCCTTTATATAGACCTACCTAACAAAAAAAAAAAAAAAAAAAAAAAAAAAAAAAAACTAAAAATTCTATTTATAAAAAGATTCTATTTTTTTTAAAAAATATCATTTTATTCGTATTTTTGATTAATATATGTATTAATATTTTTGCTTGTATGTAATACTTGGAGTGTTTACTTGCCTTCAGTAAGCTTGAGAATGTTTTACTTAGGTTAGTTAATTTGTTTTTTTCTGTACTGAAATTATTATTATTTTTTAAACGCGGTGGCAGTTTCTAGCTTCAAAGAAAAAAATAAATTGCTAACATCTTTTCAGCAATAGTTTTTATGGGTCCAAAACCACCTTGGGTGTGCATGATTTTTTCTTATGGAAAGAATATGTAGGGCTTTATACACAGTGTGTGTCATTGTAAAGACTAGGTTTATCCCTCACAGCCTCATTTTCATCCAAGAAAAAAAATCTGTCAGATAAAACCCAAAACACACACAGTCACAATCAGAAATAAAAGAGGTGCATTTTCTGCTCTTAAGGTCCCATTCACCAAGATACCTACTCCTTTACCTCCACCTTTGAATTTATACATTTACTACATCAATGAACAGTGTTGGGCAGTAACGCATTACTTTGTAACGCGTTACTGTAATTTGATTATTTTTTTAGTAACAGAGTAATTTAACGCGTTATAATTTCCAAATGAGTAATTAGAGTATAGTTACAAGCATGCGTTACCGCTGCGTTACATCATTGCCGACAGAATCTGTTTTATCATCTGGATTGTAAAAAGGGTGTTGACTAGCACACGAGACGTCCTCTACCTGAGACCTACTTTGACTGGAAAGCGCCTGTGAGGCGGATACTACCAATGAAAACAAAGTCAGCATGGGGAGAGGAAGGTACGCGTTCTGTAGCTGGAAATACAATCATTATTTTGAGTTTAATTCTGAAAAAGGAAAGAACATTATTGTGCGTTGTCAGAGGGGAAGAAAACCTTTTCAACCGTGAAAAACTCTATATCCATTTTAAAACACCTGAAAGGGCAGCATGGCACATTAAAACTTCTTGAGAATGTACCGGGTGCGGATGAACTTCCATTGTCTTCACATGAGTCTCTGCCTGCCCGCGCCCACAACCGCACTCGTCCCGCGCCGCGTGTCGACGCAACAGAGAGCGGCGTTGGACAAGACTTGATGGGCGAGTGCGAGTGCGGGTGCGGGGCTGCGGACGGGCAGAGATGCGATGTGCGGGATGCGATAGAATAAAATGATTTGCGGGACTCCTGCAAAATAGAAATATCTAAACATAAAATATCTAAAACAAATTAATTGCTATTCATGTATTGCACAAAAGCAACAAGAACAACTACTGTAAAACAAATATGATTAACACGCGTAAGCATAGGCAGTGTTTCTATTTATAACACGTATTTGCAGCGTTAAACAATGTTGATTTCTGGAATGCAATGGACAATCAGAGAATCCACTCACCGCTCGACATGCCGTGTATTTTGCAACCACGCATGCAGCAGCCTATTGCTTTTAGTAAAAATAACAGTGGTTTGTGAATGTTGATGCTTTAATAACAAATATTTTATCGGTAGCGTTTATGCTGGGATGTTAGGAAACACACAAACTAACTATTGCACGTAAATTTCGTGGATGTACATAAAAAGTAATGTAACTAGTAATGTAACTAATTACTTTTGAAATAAAGTAATCACAACCGTAATTTGATTACTTTTAAAAGGAGTAATCAGTAATTTAATTACTTTTTCAGAGTAACTTGCCCAACACTGTCAATAAATAAAGTCAAGTCTCACCCTATAATTTTTCACATTCTAAAACCTGTTTCACTCTAAAATATGTCACATTACATAGGTCAGCCATAGCTTGTTACATGACTTTAAGTTTGCTAAGCAGAGCATGGACACTAATTATGCGATGTTGTGAAATAAAAAAATAAAAATGGCAAGATCCACTAGAGGTTTACTTTTCTTACATTTCAACTGACATTGCGTTTTTCTAGTTGTAAAGGTTAAAAACAGGGGTGCCCAAACTCGGCCCTGGTCCTTGGTTTAGCTCCAACTTGCCTCAACACACCTGCCAGGGGGCTTCTAGTATGCCTAGTAAGAGCTTGATTAGCTGGCTCACGTGTGTCTGATTGGGGCTGGAGCTAAACTCTGTAGGACACCTCACTCCATTACCGAGTTTGGGCACCCCTGGGATAAAACAGTGTTAAGATACTGACAAACAGGAGTGTTTTCTTGGATTCGGACTCAGCCCTTTGGGACTTGGACTTGAGTCCGACTCGGCCCATTTTGGACTCAGACTCGTCTCGGACTCGATTGGTTACAGACTCGGACTCGACTCAGGTGGACTCGAACCCAACACTAATACTTTTTATAAAACCTTTTTACTATAACAATAAAGCTACATAAATCTGAATTTGACAATTTTCCAGACCATGTCTCTGTTTATTGTATTTAACACTCAGTTGTATACTTTGATGTTTAAAGTGAAAAATAAATAAATATTACTAAATATATTCACTATATTGAGCCAAATTTTAGTTTAAAAAGAGTCGTCTCTGATAAATTATAAATTATGCTGCTAGTGCAGATACTAGGTCATCTTTAACACTAGAACCGCCAGGGGTCGCTGTATACCTAAAACCTCCAGCGGGTAAATTTTACCCAAGCACATGACTACCGTTTTGATATGCCTAAAGAACATTTTATTTCACCGTATTATGCCACTGTTTTCATTAACAAGTGTCTAGAGTCATAAAAAATTATGTATAGTCATCAACTATATTTTTGTCCTGTTGTTTTATGTTCAAGGCTGTTTATGCAGGCTACAGTCACTTTTCATAACAGTCAATATAAGCTAAACAAGCCAATTAAAAGGAAGTAACGACATATTTTGGTGGTGAAATATTATAATTCAATGTCATTAATCAATATAATAAGATAACTTATGTTATTTAAATAACTAAAATAGCCTATATAGACAATAATGTGCGATAATGATTCAACACACTGCATGATGCGATGATAAATTCAAGCAGTGTTTCACCTAATTAGTTATTAATTTAAATATATTTAATTTAAATTATATAATTTATTATTTAAATAAGAGAACAACACCAAATAAACTTTGGGTAATTAAAAAAAAAAATGTTTTATTCATTAAACCATAGATCAGAGTTTTATTTATTTTTTATTTTTTTATTTTTCAGGAAACGGCAGACTAAATGGCATTTAGTGCTTCTAACCTCTTCAGCATCCATAAATTGCCTTCTTTTACTGATATTAACTTTATTTATGAATATCAACTGCTAATTCAGCGAGTAAAAGTTGCTGTCTAGCAATGTAGTTACAATTAAAACATAAGTAGCAAGATAATGGCAAAAATATAGGCATAATATAAATGGCACGTTTTTTTTTTTTTATCTTTTTTTTTATATAAACCATTTTTTAGGGGATTGTAAATTACACAATTTTAGTAAAAGTCAATGACTGGGAGACATGAATGTTTTATTCAAAGTCTGTTATGTAGGCTACATTTGAAAAACAGCTATGGGTAAAATATACCCCGTGGCAGTTTTAGTGTTAAGTATCATCAAAATATTATATTATACTATACAATATTATAATAAATGATCATATATTGCCTGTTGAGGAGGAAAAGCACACAGTATGAATCAGTATGAACACATAGCCTGGTACACAACTTATATCGTGTTTTTATTTTATTTTATTTTATTTTATTTTATTTTATTTTATTTTATTTTATTTTTAATGTATGTCTACATTAAAAGTACCATTTCACCGGCAGCGAGAACTAAATGAAGATAAATGTTTTGGCATGTGATATGTTTATTGAACCAATCAGATAAGAGTAAATGGAGTCCGCGAGAGTCTCATTTGATGGGTGGACCCGCCCTCCCCCTCAAGCTTGCAAAAAAAAAAAAAAAAAAAAAAAAAAGAGAATCGTGCCAAAAATTGTAAGCGCAGATAAAAGAAAGACGGAGCTGTACATATCGGATTATTTCGGCTACTTTGTGTCCTACATACACAACAAGTAATTTAGACATTTGCAACAGTTTGTTTTTTACACATACAGATTGGTCCTACACAGTCAATCCATTTTTCAGTTCTTTAAACTCTTGTTTTCGTGTGCAAATCACTGTTCACAGGCTTGCAGTGCTTTTGACCGCATTTTAGCAAAAACAACGTGCCAAAAGTGTAAGCGCGGAGAAATGGAAGTCGGAAGAATGCAGATCGTATTTATTTTACGAAAGCATGAAGCTGCAGTTTCACAATACATGAATTACACTTAGGAGTAACAGTAAAATGCTGCAAATCATTTTTTTCTTACGCTTGAAACACGATTTACACTTTTACAAAGCTTCTCTTCCGCCTAAGGTCTACCGTGTGTTGCATGCTTTAATGTGTGGTTTCGGTAACTTACGGTGACGGAGAAATGAGCCGTTTGACATCTTAAATTTTTAAATCCAGTCTCCACCGGAGCCGCTCCCTCCCGTCAGTTGTGTGTTCTGCACACGGCTCAAATGCTCCGATCTTCGACTGTAAGTAAATGCGGTTGACAGTCCCAAAAACTGACAGTGTGAACGTGGCCTTAGGGATGCGCCTAACCCCAATCTTATAGTACACTATAGAGATGCCTGTTACGCCTCAAAAATTTCATTATGAACCTGCAGTATCCTGCAGTAACCACAAGGTGTCGTTATTGTATTACAAGTGTTGTGTTCTTAACTGTAAGTTAGTTGAAGGAAAGTATCCGATGCAGTATGGCAAGCCGTTTTAACATTTAATCTAAAAGCCGTACTAGTATCTATTTTCATGCTACCAGTACTTATTTTTTAGATACTAGTATCTTTTCCATTAAGTACTAGTACTTATTCATTAGCTACTAGTGCTATGGCAAGCCGTTTTAACATTTAATCTAAAAGCCGTACTAGTATCTATTTTCATGCTACCAGTACTTATTTTTTAGATACTAGTATCTTTTCCATTAAGTACTAGTACTTGTTCATTAGCTACTAGTGCTTATTCTTTAGCTACTAGTGCCTTTTGTAAAATTACTAGTACTTATTCATTAGATACTAGTACTTATGTTTTAGATACTAGTACTTATTCCAATAGTGACTAGTATTTAATTACAATCTATCTGTTAAGAAAAAATAGAACTAGTACTTATTTTTTAGTTACTAGTAACTTTTTAGACCAGAGATATCCTGAACTTAATAGATACTAGTACTTTTTGAATTTGCATTTCTGCCAGTATGGTAATCGTATGTTGAATATTAATGAACCAGCCACATACGAGAAAGATTAGAGAGGAAACGGAAACAAGGTGACCAATGTACTTTTTTTTTTTTTGATAAAACCACATACAAAAAAAAAAAAAAACAATCATTTGTACTCAAGCACATAGAAAACATTTTTTTTTTTTTTTTTTGCCAGTTTTGTAGACGCTGTAATTTCGTAAACATAGTAGCCTAAAGTGTGTGTTTGGTTGGTCATCGGGTGCCCTCTGGTGGCAGAATGGAGAAATGACATAAATTGTATTATGTATTAATTTCCTCTTTTTTTCCTCCAGTAAAAACAATGAATATCATATCAGGGTTGTATGTTAACTTTTTTTGCATATAGCACTGCTACAGACATTGAATGTTTTTTACATAAATGTTCTGTACAGGGCATACCGATTCCAAACCCTTATGGTTATCGGACAAGCATTTTCTTTATTTGGAAAAAAGGACAAAAAATATTATTAATAAAATAAAACAAAAAGGTGTGCTGTACTTCTAGGGCTGCACAATTTGGCCAAAAATGTTGTTTTTATATATCAATATGACTAATAATGATTATGGTAGGGATGTTAATTGCGGTTATTTTTCCTAACCGACAGCCGACGCTTGTTAACCGATTATTAACCGTTAACCGACAAGATTATTTTAAATTAGAATTTAATTATTTTAGAAAGGATAAGTGTCTGTGACCCGTTAAAATACCAACATTTGTTTTCCGGGATTAATTTTACATGCGCAAAAGCAGCAAACAACAGAACATGAGGATTCACATGGACACGTCGCATCACCTGCAGCTTCTGCGAATGGAGAAAAACATCATAAAGCTAGGCTAGATATATATAATGAATGAATAGGCCTATAAGATAAATCTTTTTACTTAATAAAACAAACAAACAAAAGTGCAACAAGTAGCTAGTGTGCAGAGTTTTGGTTCATTTTTGTGCTGCGTGAAAGGAAGACGGCTGAAAGCGGCATCCTATTTTTCTTTATTTTACAAACAGCAAACAGTTTACAGTTTCGATCATCTGTAAAGAGTCGTTTCCCCTCAAGGAAAATCAAGTGATTGCGCCGGCGCCGCACGCACACACAATCAGCCAAACATATGGGGGAAAAAAAAAATCACACTGCCTAATCGTTATCAACGTACTGTCGTGATATTATGCCAAACATTTTTTTTATGTGGATATTGTAATGCGAGAAGTACAAAACCAGGTTTGCATAACAAATAATATTTTAGCATTCAAATACATCTTGAATACGGAGACATTTGGATTTGTGTCGTATGAGACCCAATGTTAGTTTCAGTTTCGCTTTAGCCTAAATGGTTTGGTTTTGGCTTGTCGCCGAGCTTCTTATATTTTTCATTCTTGTTCTTTTCTAAATACTGTTAAAATGAAAGGATTTTTTTGTGGAGTGAGGGGAACTAAAATAGCCTAGCCTATGTTTATAGTGTATTGTAAATATTTCATACTCGTCGCCGGAGGGCGCCCTCCACAATTGAGACTCACTGATGACGTTCCAGGAAATCCCTTCTATGGACAAAGGCATTCAGCTTTTGCTGTAGATAGACGTTTTACTGATGAAACATGAATAAAATAAATTCAATTCAATTCAAATTTATTTGTATAGCGCTTTTCACGATACATATCGTTGCAAAGCAGCTTTACACCAAATTGACATTTTTACAATATATGTAGTAGTAGCTTGATGTACATATGGTAGAGATGTGTGGTAAAGATCAATTAATGACGTAATCAAACAGACAAAGAACACTATAAATTAGTAGCAGAATTCGGTAGTGCTGTATGTTTTCAGGGTTGGCATCATCTGAAGTCCTCTGTGGGGTTGGCATCATCTCTTCTTAAGTGTTCTGGATCCACACTGGAGCTTGTGAATTCCTAGTTACCATGGGATGTCAATCCCATGGCAAAAACAGAGAACAAATAGGAACATAATTAGCGTAGCTGCTGTTCAAACTAAGAAAAGGAAGGTTTGTTAAACCAGAGCTAAAAGATTAAAATGAACATTTGATCAGATATAGCTGCAGAAAAAGTTTATGAGATGCATTATTTGAATGCTTGGCTAAAAAGATGTGTCTTTAATCTAGATTTAAACAGAGAGAGTGTGTCTGAACCCCGAACGTTATCAGGAAGGCTGTTCCAGAGTTTGGGTGCCAAATGTGAAAAAGCTCTACCTCCTTTAGTGGACTTTGCTATCCTAGGTACTACCAACAGTCCAGAGTTTTGTGACCTTAGGGAGCGTGATGGATTGTAGCTAACTAGAAGACTAGTTAGGTACGCAGGAGCTAAACCGTTAAGTGCCTTATAGGTAAGAAGTGCTATTTTGTAGCTGATGCGGAACCTAATAGGCAGCCAGTGCAGAGACTTTAAAATTGGGGTAATATGATCATATTTTCTTGACCTGGTAAGGACTCTAGCAGCTGCATTTTGGACTATCTGTAGCTTGTTTATTGAAGATGCAGGACAACCACCTAATAGTGCATTACAATAGTCCAGTCTAGAGGTCATGAATGCGTGAACTAGCTTTTCTGCATCAGAAACAGGTAACATGTTTCGCAGCTTGGCAATGTTTCTAAGATGGAAGAATGCTGTTTTTGTAACATGAGAAATATGATTTTCAAAAGACAAGTTGCTGTCTAATATAACACCCAGGCTTTTGACTGTAGTGGAAGTAACAGTACATCCGTCTAGTTGTAAATTGTAAGTCAAAAGATTCTGTGTATTGTTTTTAGGTCCAATAAGTAATATCTCTGTCTTATCTGAATTTAATAGCAGAAAATTGTTGGTCATCCAATCTTTTACATTTTTAACGCACTCTGTTAACTTTGATAATTCAGAAGTTTCATCTGGTCTTGTTGAGATATATAGTTGAGTATCATCAGCATAACAATGGAAATTAATCCCGTGTTTTCTAATAATATTACCAAGGGGCAGCATGTATATTGAAAATAGTAGAGGACCTAGAACAGATCCTTGTGGCACTCCATACTTTACTGGTGATAACTGAGATGACTCCCCATTTAAATAAACAAAGTGGTAGCGATCAGACAGGTAGGATCTAAACCATTTTAAAGCCTGCCCTTGGATACCTGCATAATTTTGTAGTCGATCTATTAGTATGTCATGATCTATAGTGTCAAACGCAGCACTAAGATCAAGTAAAACTAGCAGTGAGATGCAGCCTTGGTCTGACGCAAGAAGCAAGTCATCAGTGATTTTAACAAGTGCAGTTTCTGTGCTGTGATGGGGCCTGAAGCCTGACTGAAATTCTTCATAGATATCATTTTTTTGCAAGAATGAGCACAGTTGAGCACATATAACTTTCTCTAAAATTTTAGACATAAATGGAAGATTAGAAATGGGTCTATAATTTGCCAGTTCACTAGGGTCTAGCTGTGGTTTCTTAATAAGAGGCTTAATAACCGCCAGCTTGAATGGTTTAGGGACGTGACCTAAAGATAACGATGAGTTGATAATATTGAGAAGCGGTTCTTCTGCCACAGGTAACAATTCTTTTAGTAATTTAGTGGGTACGGGATCTAATAGGCATGTTGTTGGTTTAGACACAGTGATGAGTTTATTTAACTCTTCCTGTCCTATAGCGGTAAAGTACTGCAGTTTTCCTTTGGGTGCGACGAAAGAAGTTGACATATTAGATGCAGTATAATCTACATTGGTTATTGTATTTCTGATGTTATCTATTTTATCAGTGAAGAAATTCATAAAGTCATTGCTATTAAACTGTAAAGGAATATTTAGCTCAGGTGGCGTCTGGTTATTTGTTAATCTAGCCACTGTGCTAAATAAAAACCTTGGATTGTTTTGGTTATTTTCTATGAGTTCGCGGAAATGCTCAGCCCTAGCAGCTTTTAAAGCCTGTCTGTATCTGGACATACAGTTTTTCCATGCAATTCTAAAAACTTCCAAGTTAGTTTTTCTCCATTTGCGCTCAAGATTGCGAGTTTCTTTTTTGAGGGATTGGTTATTACTATTGTACCATGGTGCAATACGTTTTTCTTTAACTTTTTTCAATTTGATGGGGGCAACAGCTTCTAACGTATCGGAGAAGATGGTGCCCATATTGCTAGTCATTTTGTCTAGATCCTGTGTATTAAGGGGTACACAGAGCAGTTGAGATAAATCAGGCAGGTTATTTGTGAATCTATCTTTGGTGGCTGGAACAATAGTTCTGCCAAGACGATAACGCGGAGCCCTACAGTTAATATCAGTGAAACGCAGCATGCACGATACAAGGAAATGGTCAGAAACATCATCACTTTGAGGTACGATATCTATATCAGTAAGATCAATTCCATGCGATATAATTAAATCTAGCGTATGATTAAAACGATGAGTGGGCCCAGTGACATTTTGCTTAACTCCAAAAGAGTTTATTAGGTCAGTAAACGCAAGTCCTAACGCATCATTTGTATTATCAACGTGAATGTTAAAATCTCCGACAATTAGCACTTTATCAAAATTAACCAATAGTTCCGAAAGGAATTCTGCAAATTCTTTTAGGAAATCTGTATATGGCCCTGGCGGCCTATACACAGTAGCTAAAACAAGAGATAGGAGAGATTTCTTTTGCATATCTGGCAGAGTAACATTAAGCAAAAGTATTTCAAATGAATTAAACCTGTATCCTGTTTTCTGAGTAACATTGAAAATATCACTATATATTGTTGCAACACCACCACCACGACCACTCTGACGGGGCTCATGCTTATAGTAGTAGTTTAGCGGAGTAGACTCATTTAGACTAATATAATCATTAGGTTTTAGCCAGGTTTCAGTTAAGCAGAGTACATCAAAACTATTATCTGTGATCATTTCATTCACAATAACTGCTTTGGGTGCAAGTGATCTAATGTTTAGGAGCCCAAGCTTTAAAAATGGTTTCTGTTCGTGTATTTTGCTTTTTTCTGGTTTAATTACGATCAGATTTTTTCTAGATCCTACATTAAATTTACGTTTTGACCTCACTATTCGAGGAACAGACACAGTCTTTATAGATTGGACAGTGCAACTACTATCATTTAAGCGTTCAGAACAAAAGCCATCGTAGCAATCATATAAGAATGTACTCACTAGTCAAATGGAGCGTAGCGTCCTGGAGATGTTGTCCGACAGCAGCTCCGCTCCGACTCTGCTGGGGTGCAGGCCATCAGCACGGAAAAGCCTAGGACGCTCCCAGAAAAGATTCCAATTATTAACAAAGAGCAGTTTCTGTTCTTTACACCATGTCAATAACCATTCATTTAGAGCAAGAAGTCTACTGAACCTTTCGTGCCCACGTCGATACGTGGGAAGCGGTCCTGACACGATGATCCTCGTCGCGGGCGACGTGCTGCGAACCGTCTCGATCAGGCTGCTGAAGTCCCTCTTCAGAACCTCCGTCTGCCGCAGCCTGGTGTCGTTCACCCCCGCGTGCAGGACGATCGCGCCGACGCTCTCACCGTCCTTCAGGATCGCGGGTATCTGCGCAGAAACATCGAGAACGCGAGCACCAGGAAAACAGTGGGTGTGGACTTTACCTTTAGCTAAAGTAGCACGTACGTACCGGATAATGGAGTCTCCGACGATCACAGCGTCGCGTTCCGTCTCGCGGAGGGGAGCGAAGCGGTTCCGGGTGGAGATCTCGAAGACCGGAGGCGGCGGAGGGGGCGAGGTCCTCGGCCAGGGCCTGGCTCGCGTCTTCCGCTGCTGCTGCACCCAGGGTCCGTGGTGTCCCGGCGCCGGAGTGAAGGACATCTGGGAAGATCGCGTCCAGGGTGCACGGGACCTGGGCAGAGAAGCACACGGAGTAGAGGTGGTCAGAGTGTTAGTATCACGCTGTATACTCACCCGGGAGGATTCCAGAGCGGCCCTCCGCTCTCTCAGCTCCGTCTGCCGCACCAACAACTCCTGGATCTGCTTCTCCACGGCCTCCAGCTCGAGCTGCAACGAGTGCAGCTCGAACGTGTCCTCACCTGCACTCAAAGGTGGACACAAATTCGCCATTAAAGCAAGTAACAGTGAGTAAACAATGGAAATGTGTGTAAGCAGTGTGTAAACAATGCAAGCAGGATTAGCGGCAACCACGTTGGTGCTGCTAACGGGCTATAAGCTAGCGACTCCGGAAATCAAAACAAAACTAGTGATAACAAAGCAATCCGGATGTTTTAGTTGTAGAATACAATAGGAGGTATATTCACACGTTATAAGAAACAAGAATGATTGTGTATAAAATTGATTTTGAATTGAAAAACAGACAATAAGAAATTAACTCGACGGAGCTCAAACTCTAAACAATTATTGTGACAATATATGGCTTTTATCTGTGTTCTTCAAGCCATCTCGGGTATTTTTTATAAAAATAAAGTAAATTTAAAACGCAATGCTAACCTATAGCCTTTATCACCATTTAGAATAGTATAAAGTAGCATGATTTCTGCCTCTGTTTAATAAAACCATGTCAGATCACAAACATACGTTATTTCAAAGACTCAGCTGGTGTTGTGAAGTGTATTTGGACTAAACATATCATTATACTTTTGTTGGACAACAGGTTTGTAATCTTTCCTTGTGTTTTCATGGTAACCAATTAGCAAGGTAGGCTAACATACAAAGCCATTTAGCCCTACTTAACAATCAAATTAATTCAGCATATTAATGTATTGTATTACCATGTGGACTCTGATTGGACGGTGGAGATGTACTCATGTTTATGTAATGATCTTTTTAAAAGAAGATATCTCCAAATACATTCTTACTAGTTCTTTATGAGGTTAAAGATATCTCCAAATGAACAGGGAAGGGTAGTTATTTTGTTTTTGATATCATCTTTTCATTTCTGACTAGTAATTACTGCAATAGTGACTGGTATCTATTTAAATATTACTAGTAAGCATTCATTAGATACTAGTACTTATTGAATAGATACTGGTAACTAATTAATATATACTAGTAGTTATTCTTTAGGTACTAGAACTTATTTATTAGACACTAGTATCTTTCACAATTATTACTAGTAACAATTTTTATCTTACTAGTCAGATCTGCTTTTTTACTCGTCTTAAGTTATGACTAGTCTGAATGGCCACAGTAGAGTTCAATTAAACATTTTACTAGTGAAATAAAAAATCTTACTAGTAACATTTCAAATAAGTACTAGTATCTAATAAATTTGTACTAGTATCTTTTGAATAAATACTTGTTGCTAATCAATAAGTACTAGTATGTAACAAATAAGAACTAGTATCTAATTACAAGGTACTAGTACCTATTAAATAAGTACTAGTATCAAATAAATAAGAACTAGTATATAATGAATAAATACTAGTACGTAATAATTAAGAACTAGTATCTATTTAATAGGTTAGAGTATCCAATAAATAAATACTAGTATGTAATGATTAAGTACTAGTATCTAATAATAGGTACTAGTATCTAAAAAATAAGTACTAGTACCTAATGTTTAACTACTAGTACATAAAAATTATGTACTAGTCACAACAGGAATACATACTAGTCAAAACTGAAAAGTTGATATCTCAATGACAGATCACATAGAAATCAATGGTAAAATTTAAAATGTTTTACTAGTAACAACAGAATAGTTACTAGTCACTATTGAAATAAGTACTAGTATCTAATAAATAAGTACTAGTATCTATTTAATAGATACTAGTATCTAACAAATAAGTACCAGTATCTATTAAATAGATACTCGTATCTAATGAATAAGTACTAGTATCTATTAATTAAGTACTAGTATCTAATGAATAAGTACTAGTATCTAATAAATAAGTACTAGTGTCTATTTAATAGGTACTAGTATCTAATGAATGAGTACTGGTATCTAATAAATAAGAACTAGTTTTTAATGAATAAGTACTAGTATCTTTTAAAAAGGTACTAGTAGTTAAACAACAAGCACTAGTAGCTAAAGAATAAGCACTAGTATCTAATGAATAAGTACTAGTACTTAATGGAAAAGATACTAGTAACTAAAAAATAAGTACTAGTAACATGAAAATAGATACTAGTACGGCTTTTAGATTAAATGTTAAAACGGCTTGCCATACTAGTGCTTATTCTTTAGCTACTAGTGCCTTTTGTAAAGTTACTAGTACTTATTCATTAGATACTAGTACTTATTCATTAGATACTAGTACTTATGTTTTAGATACTAGTACTTATTCCAATAGTGACTAGTATTTAATTACAATCTCTCTGTTAAGAAAAAATAGAACTAGTACTTATTTTTTAGTTACTAGTAACTTTTTAGACCAGAGATATCCTGAACTTAATAGATACTAGTACTTTTTGAATTTGCATTTCTGCCAGTATGGTAATCGTATGTTGAATATTAATGAACCAGCCACATACGAGAGAGATTAGAGAGGAAACGGAAACAAGGTGACCAATGTACTTTTTTTTTTTTTTTTTGCTAAAACCACATAGAAAAAAAAAAAAAAAAAACAATCATTTGTACTCAAGCACATAGAAAACATTTTTTTTTTTTTGCCAGTTTTGTAGACGCTGTAATTTCGTAAACATAGTAGCCTAAAGTGTGTGTTTGGTTGGTCATCGGGTGCCCTCTGGTGGCAGAATGGAGAAATGACATAATTGTATTATGTATTAATTTCCTCTTTTTTTCCTCCAGTAAAAACAATGAATATCATATCAGGGTTGTACGTTAACTTTTTTTGCATATAGCACTGCTACAGACATTTAATGTTTTTTACATAAATGTTCTGTACAGGGCATACCGATTCCAAACCCTTATGGTTTTCGGACAAGCATTTTCTTTATTTGGAAAAAAGGACAAAAAATATTATTAATAAAATAAAACAAAAAGGTGTGCTGTACTTCTAGGGCTGCACAATTTGGCCAAAAATGTTTTTTTTATATAACAATATGACTAATAATAATTATGGTAGGGATGTTAATTTCGGTTATTTTTCCTAACCGACAGCTGATGCTTGTTAACCGATTATTAACCGTTAACCGACAAGATTATTTTAAATGAGAATTTAATTATTTTAGAAAGGATAAGTGTCTGTGACCCGTTAAAACACCAACATTTTTTTTCCGGGATTAATTTTACATGCCCAAAAGCAGCAAACAACAGAACATGAGGATTCACATGGACACGTCGCATCACCTGCAGCTTCTGCGAATGGAGAAAAACACCATAAAGCTAGGCTATATATATATAATGAATGAATAGGCCTATAAGATAAATCTTTTTACTTAATAAAACAAACAAACAAAAGTGCAACAAGTAGCTAGTGTGCAGAGTTTTGGTTCATTTTTGTGCTGCGTGAAAGGAAGACGGCTGAAAGCGGCATCCTATTTTTCTTTATTTTACAAACAGCAAACAGTTTACAGTTTCGATCATCTGTAAAGAGTCGTTTCCCCTCAAGGTAAATCAAGTGATTGCGCCGGCGCCGCACGCACACACAATCAGCCAAACATATGGGGGGAAAAAATCACACTGCCTAATCGTTATCAACGTACTGTCGTGATATTATGCCAAACATTTTTTTTATGTGGATATTGTAATGCGAGAAGTACAAAACCAGGTTTACATAACAAATCATATTTTAGCATTCAAATACATCTTGAATATGGAGACATTTGGATTGGTGTCGTATGAGACCCAGTGTTAGTTTCAGTTTCGCTTTAGCCTAAATGGTTTGGTTTTGGCTTGTCGCCGAGCTTCTTATATTTTTCATTCTTGTTCTTTTCTAAATACTGTTAAAATGAAAGGATTTTTTGTGGAGTGAGGGGAACTAAAATAGCCTAGCCTATGTTTATAGTGTATTGTAAATATTTCGCGTCGACACCAGGTCTTTCTGAATGTAATAATAAAATGCGACTTAACGTTATAGGCCTAAGCGATTTATCTTTTTTCTCTCAAAAATGCTATTTCATTTTATTTCAACCATCCAGAAAACGTTTTAAAATATTTTGATTACTGAATTACTGAAAAAAAGACCTTTTAAACCGTTTACCTGATTGTATTAATCGGTCAGAATTCTTTCTGTACGGTTAACGGTTAACCGGTTAAAATGAGCATCCAGATTATGGTTATTAGTTTTATATAGAAACATTAAACAAAATAAGGAATATTACTTTTGTGATAACACTATTTCACTATAATATAAAAAACTGAGCATTTAAGAATAAATATAATAATAAACATAGCTGCAAGAAAAATAAAAAGTACACTTCTCTACACTGAGGAAAACTTAAGGATTTGCAAATGTTTACCTCAAAGTTCTTAATTATCTTTGCTATTTTTTACCCAAATCAGGGTTTTGTGAGCAATAATGAGGACTCAGTTAATGTAATTTCTTTTTCATTCATACTCGTCGCCGGAGGGCGCCCTCCACAATTGAGACTCACTGATGACGTTCCAGGAAATCCCTTCTATGGACAAAGGCATTCAGCTTTTGCTCTAGATAGACGTTTTACTGATGAAACATGAATAAAATAAACAATTATTGTGACAATATATGGCTTTTATCTGTGTTCTTCAAGCCATCTCTGGTATTTTTTATAAAAATAAAGTAAATTTAAAACGCAATGCTAACCTATAGCCTTTATCACCATTTAGAATAGTATAAAGTAGCATGATTTCTGCCTCTGTTTAATAAAACCATGTCAGATCACAAACATACGTTATTTCAAAGACTCAGCTGGTGTTGTGAAGTGTATTTGGACTAAACATATCATTATACTTTTGTTGGACAACAGGTTTGTAATCTTTCCTTGTGTTTTCATGGTAACCAATTAGCAAGGTAGGCTAACATACAAAGCCATTTAGCCCTACTTAACAATCAAATTAATTCAGCATATTAATGTATTGTATTACCATGTGGACTCTGATTGGACGGTGGAGATGTACTCATGTTTATGTAATGATCTTTTTAAAAGAAGATATCTCCAAATACATTCTTACTAGTTCTTTATGAGGTTAAAGATATCTCCAAATGAACAGGGAAGGGTAGTTATTTTGTTTTTGATATCATCTTTTCATTTCTGACTAGTAATTACTGCAATAGTGACTGGTATCTATTTAAATATTACTAGTAAGCATTCATTAGATACTAGTACTTACTGAATAGATACTGGTAACTAATTAATATATACTAGTAGTTATTCATTAGGTACTAGAACTTATTTATTAGACACTAGTATCTTTCACAATTATTACTAGTAACAATTTTTATCTTACTAGTCAGATCTGCTTTTTTACTCGTCTTAAGTTATGACTAGTCTGAATGGCCACAGTAGAGTTCAATTAAACATTTTACTAGTGAAATAAAAAATCTTACTAGTAACATTTCAAATAAGTACTAGTATCTAATAAATTTGTACTAGTATCTTTTGAATAAATACTTGTTGCTAATCAATAAGTACTAGTATGTAACAAATAAGAACTAGTATCTAATTACAAGGTACTAGTACCTATTAAATAAGTACTAGTATCAAATAAATAAGAACTAGTATATAATGAATAAATACTAGTACGTAATAATTAAGAACTAGTATCTATTTAATAGGTTAGAGTATCCAATAAATAAATACTAGTATGTAATGATTAAATACTAGTATCTAATAATAGGTACTAGTATCTAAAAAATAAGTACTAGTACCTAATGTTTAACTACTAGTACATAAAAATTATGTACTAGTCACAACTGGAATACATACTAGTCAAAACTGAAAAGTTGATATCTCAATGACAGATCACATAGAAATCAATGGTAAAATTTAAAATGTTTTACTAGAATAACAGAATAGTTACTAGTCACTATTGAAATAAGTACTAGTATCTAATAAATAAGTACTAGTATCTATTTAATAGGTACTAGTATCTAATGAATGAGTACTGGTATCTAATAAATAAGAACTAGTTTTTAATGAATAAGTACTAGTATCTTTTAAAAAGGTACTAGTAGTTAAACAACAAGCACTAGTAGCTAAAGAATAAGCACTAGTATCTAATGAATAAGTACTAGTACTTAATGGAAAAGATACTAGTAACTAAAAAATAAGTACTAGTAACATGAAAATAGATACTAGTACGGCTTTTAGATTAAATGTTAAAACGGCTTGCCATAGTATATCTTCTCAAGGGACACTACTATAGAAATGAAACTTGGATATATTTTAGAGTAGTCAATGTGCAGCTTGTATAGTAGTGTATATTTATTGTCCCCTAAAAATAACTCGACATACAGCCATTATTGTAAAACAGCTGGCAACAAAAGTGAGTACACTCTAAGTGTCCAAAGTGTCAATATTTTGTGTTAGCACCATTGTTATCTATCTGCCTCAATCATTCTGTGCATGTAATTCACCAGAGCTGCACAGGTTGTTGCTGGGATCCTCTTCAAGTAATCTATAATGACATCATGGAGCTGCTGGATGTTAGACACATGGGGCTTCTCCACCTTCTGCTTGAGGATGCCCCATAGGTGCTTGATAGGGTTCAGGTCAGATCACCTTCACCTGCACCTTCCTCAGCAAGGCAATTGTCATCTTGGTGGTGTGTTTGAAAACATGTTGGAAAACTGCCGTTCGGCCCAGTTTCTGAAGGGAAGGCATCATGTTCTCCTTCAGAAATGTACAGTACATAATGAAATCCATGTTTCCCTCAATGAACCGCAGCTCTCCAGTACCAGCAGCACTCATGTAGCCCCAGACCATGATGCTACCACCACCATGAATGACTGTAGGAGAGACACAGTTTTCTTGGTACTCCTCACCAGGGCATCACCGCACATACGGACACCATCTGAGCCAAACAAGTTTATCTTAGTCTCATCAGACCATAGGACATGGTTCTAGTAATTCATGCTCTTGGACAGGTTGTCTTCAGCAAACTGTTGCAGGCTTTCTTGTAAGCCAGCTTCAGAAGAGGCTTCCTTCTCGGATGACGCCATTGCAAACTGACTTGTTGCAGTGTGCAATGTATGGTCTGAGCACTGACAAGCTGACCTTCTACTTCTGCAACCTCTAAAGCAATACTGGCAGCACTCATGCATCTGTTTTTTAAAGCCAGGTTCTGCACCTGACACACAGAACGAGCACTCAACTTCGTTGATCGACCCTTGCGAGGACTGTAACTCAGTTTCAGGTTGTTACTGAACCTCTTATAGCCTAGGCCATATTTGTGGAGAGCAACAATTATAATTCTCAAATCTTCAGAGTTCTTTGCCATGAGGTGCCTTGTTGAACATCCAGTGGTCAGTATGAGAGAATTGTACTCAAAGCACCAAATTTTAACTGCTCAAATACAAGATACACAACTTTGTATGGTCCTGTCAAGCAGACAAAAACATGAACATGATGAATAGGACATGTGGCGTTGCATGGTTAAATGACATAGTGAGTGCACCTAATGACATAGGTGTACTCACTTTTGTTGCCAGCTGTTTTACAATAATGGCTGTATGTCGAGTTATTTTTAGGGGACATTAAATATACACTGCTATACAAGGTGCACATTGACTACTTCAAAATATATCCAAGTTTAATTTCTATAGTATTGTCCCTTGAGAATATATACTAAAATGATTGATGAAATGTGAGGGGTGTAGTCACTTTTGAGATACTGTATGTGTACTGCATATCAAGAACTGTTTATTTGATCATTCAACTGCTCGCACTTTATGAGAGTTGGAACATAACTTTTGTCAAACAGTACCAGTCAAAAGTTATTGAACAGAAAGATTTTCAATGTTTTATTTATTTATTTATTTTTTTTTAAGAATCCTCTTCTGTTCACCAAGCCTGCATTTATTTATTTTATCCAGAGTGCAGCAAAAACAGTCAAATGTTACAATATTTTTACTATTTAAAATAACTGTTTTTTTTTTTTTTTAAACGGTTTTCTTTATTTCTATTAAAATGCTATTTATTCCTGTGATTTCAAAGCTGAATTTTTAACATCATTACTCCAGTTACATTATCATTCAGAAATCATCCTAATATCCTGATTTGCTGTTCAAAAAACATTTGTATTATTATTGTGTTGAAAACAGCAAGTAAACATTTTTTCATGTTTCTTTGATAAAGTTCAGAAGAACAGCATTTGAATTCATTCATCTGAAATAGAAATCTTTTGTGGCATTATAAATGTCTTTATCATCACTTTTGATTATTTTAAAGCATCCTTGCTAAATAAGGACTCTAAGCTTTTGAATGGTATAGTGTATACTGTTACAAAAACATTTTATTTCAGATAAATACTGATCTTTGTATCTTTCTATTCATCAAAGAATCCTGAAAAAAAATGCAATCAGCTGCTTTAAATATTGATGATGATAATAATAATAATATTCAGAAATGTTTCTTGAGCAGCAAATCAGCATATTAGACTAATTTCTGAAGGATCATGTGACAATAAATATTTAATTAAAAAAATAAAAATATTTAAATTGAAAGCAGTTATTTTAAATGGCAAAGGAATATATATATATATATATATATATATTTCACAATATTACTGCTTTTGCTGTTATTTGGATAAAATACATTCAGGCTTGATGAGCAGAAGAGAATTCTTTAAAAAAAAAAAAAAAACTAAAAATCATAAAAATAAACACTTTTGACTGATAGTGTATATTTTTGTCTATTTTTTTACTGAATTATTTTTGTAAAATAATAAATATGAAATAACCCAAGAAGCAATGGATGTTTTGTTTTTTATTCATCTTTAAGTATGTGGAGGACCTGCGCAAATATCATATTAAGTAGTGATGAACAAGACCTAAAGGTCAATGTCATGTTATAATCTATCAATGCATTCAGCATGTGTATGTGTAGCTTACTGCATATGGAGAACTGTTGATTCTGTCATTCAAACGTTAACACTTTGTGATCACAAAGTGGATCACATCTTTAGAAAACTAAATGACAAGTATACAATACCAACTTTTACAATAATTTTACAATATTTTACAATACACCAAAATATAATTCCTATAATTCCTATCCTTTTAAATTTGATACATTTAAAATTTGCCTTGGGTAGGTCAAAATCAATCATAATTAATGTGAATTTATCTCATTACATGAATGAACAAGGTAAGGTTTAAAGGTTTTTATTAACAATTAGCCTAATGAAACTAATGCAACTTGTATTAATAAAAGGAAGGACAACATTATTTTATTTAGATCCCCGAAAATGTCATAAATTGCTTTAACATACTTCCAGTGAAGTATGAACGGGGATGGGGAAATCAAGGTGACATATGTGATATGGGCGTGGAAACCACGCCTAATATATATATATGCGTAGGCGATATATCGCGGATGGGCGTGACTGCTGACGTCACACGTTCGCCCGATGTCTTTTCGTCTGATGCCTTTTAATCTGAGTCTGTTTCGTCTGACGCCTTTTAATCTGAGTCCGTTTCGTCTGATGCCTAATTGTACGAAACCTGACACCTGACGTTGTTTTTCCTGAGACCTGAAGCCTTTTAGTCTGAGGCACGAAGCCGTTTTGTCCAGTGACTGAAGCCTTTTAGTCTGAGGCATGACGCCTTTTCATTTTATGACTGATGTCTGAGGATGTCCTAAAATGTACACCGTAGCGCAGGCCAATGTAATTCCTTACAGTTTACTGCAGAGAACAGGCAAAAAGAACATACTTAAGCCAGCAAATGTAAAACTGTCAACATACACTGGAGACAAAATACCAGTGAAAGGAAAGTGCAACTGGACAGTGAAATACAAAAAGAAAAGTTATTTCCTGGAATTTATTGTTGTAGGGTCAGATGCCAAACCAATACTAGGAATTAAAGCATGTGAACAAATGGGGCTCATCAAGAGAGTGATGGCACTAAATAAAAGTGAGGAAATAAACATTTTCAAAGAGTATGCTGATGTGTTTGAGGGCATAGGCTGTCTTGAAGGGGAACACACCATTCGCATTGATGAGAGTGTGACACCAAAAGTACACCCACCTAGAAAGATTCCTGTCACTCTAAGAGAAAAATTGAGAGCAGAGCTGAGCAGGATGGAAAAAATGAAAGTAATAGCAAAAATCGAAGAGCCTACACAGTGGGTAAACCCAATCGTGATTGTGGAAAAGTCTAATGGAAAATTAAGAATCTGCTTAGATCCGCGTGATCTTAATACAGCAGTAATGAGGGAACACTACCAGCTACCGACAGTTTAGGAAATAACCTGCAGACTGTCGAAAGCCAAATACTTTACAGTGCTGGACACAAGTTCAGGTTTTTGGCAACTCAAATTAGATGAAACCAGCTCTCGCCTCTGTACGTTCAACACTCCTTTTGGCCGTTACAGATTCCTTCGTCTGGGTTTTGGAATTAATTCAGCACCAGAAGTGTTTCACAGGATAGTGGGACAACTGTTTGAAGGAATTGAAGGTGTTGAGACGTACATTGATGACCTGTTGATCTGGGGAGAGACAAAACAAGAGCATGATGAAAGACTGACTGTGCGTTCACACCAGACGCGACTTGGGTGAATAAATCATGCTATTCGCGCGTAGTTGGACACTTGAACATTTTGAGTTTACTCGCTTCATTCGCGCATGAAATTCACTTCACAACAGATGCAAATTCGCGTCATGGGAGTGGCTTCTGCCAGGCGGCTCCAGTCTCGTTGCGAAATGGCTGACATGGATTTTGTTAAGAGGGTAGCTGCGCTTTATGTGCTATGGAAGGCTGAGAAACGGCGTAGACTCGTTCGGCGCCGTGTCTGGGTCCATCAGATCAGTCCTCAATATGTATATTGCTCAAACTGGGTAAAGAGCGTTTTTTACAACTTACCAGATTGTCCGACCTCCTCACTCACTTTCTTCCAAGCAAGATCCTTTTTATTCTTGTTTCTATAAAAGTACGAAGATGTATCGTACAGCTCCGGGTATTCACATACAGCGACGATGATTTTGTCCTCCATTGTTTCGGATTTCTCCCTCCGCTCGCTACGTCGTAACATGTCACTACTAGAGCAAGCTCCTGATTGGTTATCCATTCGCATGAATTGCGCCGCAGGATGTCTATTCGCGTCTTTGCATTGACTTAACATGTAAATCACTCGCCCTTAACGCTTCATTCGTGTCTGGTGTGAACGCACCTTGAGACAAGTGCTGGAGAGAGCAAGAGTCAAGAACTTCAAGCTGAATAAAGAAAAATGCAAAGTGGGCCTGGAGGAAATTCCTGGGCCCGATTGCATATGCATTGCGTGCCTTGACTGAAACAGAACAGCGCTATGCGCAAATCGAAAAAGAAATGTTGGCAATTGTGTTTGGGGTAGAACGCTTCCATCAGTATGTATATGGAAAGGAAATTAATGTGGAGTCAGATCACAAGCCACTTGAAGTGATAATGAAAAAGCTGTTGAGCAGTGCTCCAGCTAGAATACAGAGACTATTAATGAGGCTGCAGAACTATCAAGTGCAGGTACAGTACAGGCCAGGAAAGGAGATGCATATTGCAGATGCATTGTCCAGAGCTTTCTTACCAGTGACCAGCTCACTTGATAAAGACATAGAAGCTCAGGTGCACATGGTGATCTCCAATTTGCCTGTGTCAAGTGAGAAATTAGAAGAATTCAGAGAAGAAACAAAGAATGATAAGACTCTGATGAAACTCACAGAGACAGTCCTGAGTGGATGGCCGAAGACAAAGAGTCAAGCTGCAAGAGAAATACAAATGTATTGGAATTACAGAGAGGAAATTTCTGTAGTGGATGGAGTTCTATTCAAAGGAGAACGACTCATTGTTCCAACAGCAATGAGAGCTGAAATGCTTAAGTGAATTCATGAGAGTCACTTGGGCATTGAAAGCTGCAGACGTAGAGCGAGAGAAGTACTCTTTTGGCCTGGAATGTCACAAAGTATCACAGAAATAGTGAACAGCTGTGACGTGTGCAGGACTCATCAGAAACGACAAACCAAAGAGCCGTTACATCCACACAGTGTTCCAGAAAGACCTTGGCAAAAGATAGGTGTTGACCTATTCACCTTTGACCAGCAGGAATATCTACTCTTAGTGGATTACTATTCCAAGTTCATCAAGGTTGAATGGCTAAAGTCAGACACAAGAAGTGCAACAGTCATCACTCATCTTAAGTCACAATTCGCTAGACATGGAATTCCTGAGACAGTGAAATCAGATAACGGACCTCAATTTAGCTCTCGTGAATTCCAAGTTTTTGCAAGAGAGTGGGAGTTTTCTCATGAAACATCAAGCCCCCACCATGCTCAATCGAATGGAATGGCTGAAAGAGGAGTACAAACTGTTAAACTCATGCTAAAAAAGGCTAAAGCAGATGGAAAGAATCCGTATTTGTCTTTGCTGAACCTTAGGAGTACACCACTAGAAGACATTGGAGCGTCACCAGCCCAGTTGTTGATGGGTTGACGTGTGAGAACGAGACTTCCAACAATGTCACAAATGTTGAAACCCTGTTTGGTCTCTGAAACAGTGCAGCAGTTGTTCGAAAAAAGACAACAGAAACAGAAAGAATACTTTGATCAAGGAACAAGGGTGTTCAGAATCTTCAGATTGGCGACAATGTCAGAATATGGCAAGATGGCGTATGGAATCCAGCTCAAGTAACTGGACTTTCTGATCAGCCCAGATCCTATGTTGTACAGACGCCTGATGGGCAGAGGAATAGACGGAACAGAAAGTTTCTGATGCAGTCAAAGGTGAAAAATACCATAACCAAGGACGGGACAATCAAAATGTGACACAGCAGAATTCGTGTGACAACGCAGGTGAACCTTGTGAAATGGACATTCAAAACAAAACATAACAAAGAAATGCTAGTCCTATAAAGCTTCCAAGTCTCCCAACCAAAACAGCAAGTGGAAGGATTGTCACCAAGCCAAGAAGGCTTGTTGAATAGTAGCTGTGAACTTTCTAATGTCTGTTCAGGTGCAATAGTTTAAGGGACAATTCAGAAGTGGTTAAAGAAAAAAAAAAAGAAAAAAAAAATTATTTATTATTTTTTTTGAAAAAGAAATGTAAAAAAACATGTTTATAAGCAAGGCAGATGTTATGTGATGTCAAGCAGATTTTTTTTTGTTTTTTTTTGTCGTTGTCATTTTCAGGTCGTGGACTTTATAGAGTGAAGGGTGGTGCAATAAAACAAACAAGTGGTTGGTTGAAACCCTAGAACATGTCTGTCGTGTGTGCTCCATAAATACATATCAAAACAACAGCAACAGACATTAGCACCGCAAGCCTTCTGCATCTATGGCAAGCCGTTTTAACATTTAATCTAAAAGCCGTACTAGTATCTATTTTCATGCTACTAGTACGTATTTTTTAGTTACTAGTATCTTTTCCATTAAGTACTAGTACCTTATCATTAGCTACTAGTACTTATTCTTTAGCTACTAGTGCTTGTTGTTTAGCTACTAGTACCTTTTTAAAAGATACTAGTACTTATTCATTAGATACTAGTTCTTATTTATTAGATACCAGTACTCATTCATTAGATACTAGTACCTATTAAATAGACACTAGTACTTATTTATTAGATACTAGTACTTATTCATTAGATACTAGTACTTAATTAATAGATACGAGTACTTATTCATTAGATACAAGTATCTATTTAATAGATACTGGTACTTATTTGTTAGATACTAGTATCTATTAAATAGATACTAGTACTTATTTCAAAAGTGACTAGTAACTATTCTGTTGTTACTAGTAAAACATTTTAAATTTTACCATTGATTTCTATGTGATCTGTCATTGAGATATCAACTTTTCAGTTTTGACTAGTATGTATTCCAGTTGTGACTAGTACATAATTTTTATGTACTAGTAGTTAGACATTAGGTACTAGTACTTATTTTTTAGATACTAGTACCTATTATTAGATACTAGTATTTAATCATTACATACTAGTATTTATTTATTGGATACTCTAACCTATTAAATAGATACTAGTTCTTAATTATTACGTACTAGTATTTATTCATTATATACTAGTTCTTATTTATTTGATACTAGTACTTATTTAATAGGTACTAGTACCTTGTAATTAGATACTAGTTCTTATTTGTTACATACTAGTACTTATTGATTAGCAACAAGTATTTATTCAAAAGATACTAGTACAAATTTATTAGATACTAGTACTTATTTGAAATGTTACTAGTAAGATTTTTTATTTCACTAGTAAAATGTTTAATTGAACTCTACTGTGGCCATTCAGACTAGTCATAACTTAAGACGAGTAAAAAAGCAGATCTGACTAGTAAGATAAAAATTGTTACTAGTAATAATTGTGAAAGATACTAGTGTCTAATAAATAAGTTCTAGTACCTAATGAATAACTACTAGTATATATTAATTAGTTACCAGTATCTATTCAATAAGTACTAGTATCTAATGAATGCTTACTAGTAATATTTAAATAGATACCAGTCACTATTGCAGTAATTACTAGTCAGAAATGAAAAGATGATATCAAAAACAAAATAACTACCCTTCCCTGTTCATTTGGAGATATCTTTAACCTCATAAAGAACTAGTAAGAATGTATTTGGAGATATCTTCTTTTAAAAAGATCATTACATAAACATGAGTACATCTCCACCGTCCAATCAGAGTCCACATGGTAATACAATACATTAATATGCTGAATTAATTTGATTGTTAAGTAGGGCTAAATGGCTTTGTATGTTAGCCTACCTTGCTAATTGGTTACCATGAAAACACAAGGAAAGATTACAAACCTGTTGTCCAACAAAAGTATAATGATATGTTTAGTCCAAATACACTTCACAACACCAGCTGAGTCTTTGAAATAACGTATGTTTGTGATCTGACATGGTTTTATTAAACAGAGGCAGAAATCATGCTACTTTATACTATTCTAAATGGTGATAAAGGCTATAGGTTAGCATTGCGTTTTAAATTTACTTTATTTTTATAAAAAATACCCGAGATGGCTTGAAGAACACAGATAAAAGCCATATATTGTCACAATAATTGTTTATTTTATTCATGTTTCATCATTAAAACGTCTATCTACAGCAAAAGCTGAATGCCTTTGTCCATAGAAGGGATTTCCTGGAACGTCATCAGTGAGTCTCAATTGTGGAGGGCGCCCTCCGGCGACGAGTATGAATGAAAAAGAAATTATATTAACTGAGTCCTCATTATTGCTCACAAAACCCTGATTTGGGTAAAAAATAGCAAAGATAATTAAGAACTTTGAGGTAAACATTTGCAAATCCTTAAGTTTTCCTCAGTGTAGAGAAGTGTACTTTTTATTTTTCTTGCAGCTATGTTTATTATTATATTTATTCTTAAATGCTCAGTTTTTTATATTATAGTGAAATAGTGTTATCACAAAAGTAATATTCCTTATTTTGTTTAATGTTTCTATATAAAACTAATAACCATAATCTGGATGCTCATTTTAACCGGTTAACCGTTAACCGACAGAAAGAATTCTGACCGATTAATCAGGTAAATGGTTTAAAAGGTCTTTTTTTCAGTAATTCAGTAATCAAAATATTTTAAAACGTTTTCTGGATGGTTGAAATAAAATGAAATAGCATTTTTGAGAGAAAAAAAAAAATCGCTTAGGCCTATAACGTTAAGTCGCATTTTATTATTACATTCAGAAAGACCTGGTGTCGACGCGAAATATTTACAATACACTATAAACATAGGCTAGGCTATTTTAGTTCCCCTCACTCCACAAAAAATCCTTTCATTTTAACAGTATTTAGAAAAGAACAAGAATGAAAAATATAAGAAGCTCGGCGACAAGCCAAAACCAAACCATTTAGGCTAAAGCGAAACTGAAACATTGGGTCTCATACGACACAAATCCAAATGTCTCCGTATTCAAGATGTATTTGAATGCTAAAATATTATTTGTTATGTAAACCTGGTTTTGTACTTCTCGCATTACAATATCCTTAATGTAATTTCTTTTTCATTCATACTCGTCGCCGGAGGGCGCCCTCCACAATTGAGACTCACTGATGACGTTCCAGGAAATCCCTTCTATGGACAAAGGCTTTCAGCTTTTGCTGTAGATAGACGTTTTACTGATGAAACATAAATAAAATAAACAATTATTGTGACAATATATGGCTTTTATCTGTGTTCTTCAAGCCATCTCGGGTATTTTTTATAAAAATAAAGTAAATTTAAAACGCAATGCTAACCTATAGCCTTTATCACCATTTAGAATAGTATAAAGTAGCATGATTTCTGCCTCTGTTTAATAAAACCATGTCAGATCACAAACATACATTATTTCAAAGACTCAGCTGGTGTTGTGAAGTGTATTTGGACTAAACATATCATTATACTTTTGTTGGACAACAGGTTTGTAATCTTTCCTTGTGTTTTCATGGTAACCAATTAGCAAGGTAGGCTAACATACAAAGCCATTTAGCCCTACTTAACAATCAAATTAATTCAGCATATTAATGTATTGTATTACCATGTGGACTCTGATTGGACGGTGGAGATGTACTCATGTTTATGTAATGATCTTTTTAAAAGAAGATATCTCCAAATACATTCTTACTAGTTCTTTATGAGGTTAAAGATATCTCCAAATGAACAGGGAAGGGAAGTTATTTTGTTTTTGATATCATCTTTTCATTTCTGACTAGTAATTACTGCAATAGTGACTGGTATCTATTTAAATATTACTAGTAAGCATTCATTAGATACTAGTACTTATTGAATAGATACTGGTAACTAATTAATATATACTAGTAGTTATTCATTAGGTACTAGAACTTATTTATTAGACACTAGTATCTTTCACAATTATTACTAGTAACAATTTTTATCTTACTAGTCAGATCTGCTTTTTTACTCGTCTTAAGTTATGACTAGTCTGAATGGCCACAGTAGAGTTCAATTAAACATTTTACTAGTGAAATAAAAAATCTTACTAGTAACATTTCAAATAAGTACTAGTATCTAATAAATTTGTACTAGTATCTTTTGAATAAATACTTGTTGCTAATCAATAAGTACTAGTATGTAACAAATAAGAACTAGTATCTAATTACAAGGTACTAGTACCTATTAAATAAGTACTAGTATCAAATAAATAAGAACTAGTATATAATGAATAAATACTAGTACGTAATAATTAAGAACTAGTATCTATTTAATAGGTTAGAGTATCCAATAAATAAATACTAGTATGTAATGATTAAGTACTAGTATCTAATAATAGGTACTAGTATCTAAAAAATAAGTACTAGTACCTAATGTTTAACTACTAGTACATAAAAATTATGTACTAGTCACAACTGGAATACATACTAGTCAAAACTGAAAAGTTGATATCTCAATGACAGATCACATAGAAATCAATGGTAAAATTTAAAATGTTTTACTAGTAACAACAGAATAGTTACTAGTCACTATTGAAATAAGTACTAGTATCTAATAAATAAGTACTAGTATCTATTTAATAGATACTAGTATCTAACAAATAAGTACCAGTATCTATTAAATAGATACTTGTATCTAATGAATAAGTACTAGTATCTATTAATTAAGTACTAGTATCTAATGAATAAGTACTAGTATCTAATAAATAAGTACTAGTGTCTATTTAATAGGTACTAGTATCTAATGAATGAGTACTGGTATCTAATAAATAAGAACTAGTATCTAATGAATAAGTACTAGTATCTTTTAAAAAGGTACTAGTAGCTAAACAACAAGCACTAGTAGCTAAAGAATAAGTACTAGTAGCTAATGAATAAGTAGTAGTACTTAATGGAAAAGATACTAGTAACTAAAAAATAAGTACTAGTAGCATGAAAATAGATACTAGTACGGCTTTTAGATTAAATGTTAAAACGGCTTGCCATAAACGGCTTGCCATATGACGTGATGTGACAACCATGAGAGAACCATTTCAAGATGTTGAAGGGCTACTGACTCAGAAGGGGCAAACACCATCAGATCATCAATGTAACAGAGGACACTGCTGAAATTCTCATCTCCAAAGACGTCATCATTCTCATGAACGTGGCTGGGCTATTAGGGAGACCTTGGGGAAGCCTATTATACTCATGAAGGTCAAATGGGGAAGATAAGGCAGTGTACTTTTTGTGTTCTTCCTCTAGGCCAATATTAGCCTAATATCAGTTTATACACAGGCTTAGTGCTGTTAGCTGTAGTGGGTGACAAGCTAATGTATTAAAAAAAGCTAAGCTTCCTCATAGAAAAATACATTGGATACCAGCATCTTTTGGTCATGACTAATTTATAATGTATTTTTCGTGTTTATATTGTTTTACTACTTGCACAGTTATTTTAAGTATATGTCCATTATATTAGTTGCAATACACAGAGTCCACCCAGCGACACCCCTGGGAACGATAATAATATGAGTTGATCCGAGTGAACCAATTGAATTTCTTTTCTTTTCATTTTCAAGATCTGTTTATATGTGACTTTAGTGACATCAGACAGTACTCTTGATATAGTAGCCTAGACAAAAAATATCTCTGCATAATTCATAATGAACTGTTATAATGAAATATTAAACAAAAGTAAATCTTTCATAGATGTACCTAAAGCTTCTAATATATGTTACTTGATATTTTAACATTTACTACTATTATACTACTTGTGTCTTGTGTTAAATCTGGTAATTATGTTATACTTTCAATATGAATGTGATGACTGTGCAGTGCTTTTTTATTGCAATTTGTTTGTGTGTTTGTGTGTCTGTGCTCTTTTTTAGTAAGTGATGTGAGGATTGTTCTGCTGGGAAAGGATGGATCAAAAAACAGACAGGTGGGAAAAACTATACTGGGTACAACAACGTTTTACAGTGAAGCTCCATCTTATTCACAGCATCACAGTGTGAGAATCAGTGGAGAGGTGGAGAAGAGACATGTCACAGTCATCAACACTCTCCTGCTCCAGCCATATCTCTCACATCAACAGATCAAACAGCGAGTGAGAGAGTGTGTGTCTCAGTCTGCTCCAGGACCTCATGTGATTGTACTCGTACTGCAGTATAATGACTTCAGTGAGGAAGACAGACAGAGAGTGAAATATGTGCTGAACCTCTTCAGTAAGCAGGCCATGAAACACACTATAGTGCTGACTACTGATGAAGAACCATGCCTATTCACTTCTAGGACACAGAATTCTACTATTCATGATTTAAAAAAGGAATGTGAAGGAGGACATCTTAAGTTTGATACAATAAACTCAGGATGGCAAACAGAGTTGTTCAAAAAGACAGAAGAGATGCTCAAGAAAAATCATGAGGAATTTCTCATTTGTGACATGTATGAGGATGGAGGTGATGGAACATCAGTGGATAAAGATCTGAGCAGATCTGGAGCTTCAGTCAGAGAAGACAAGAAAGGGAATAAGGATTCTGATCCTAAAGAGAGCACAAAAACTGGACGTGAAGAAGGAGGTTTGTCAAAGACTTTTTTTTTTATTGGGTAAACCCTCTAAGAATATGATAATGAAATACTTTTTGTCCTTTAATAGTTACAGCGCAGCATTAGAGACAGGAAATGACAGGGAAAAATTAGGAGCTCTACTGTGTGACTTGCATTGCCGTAGTGATGGGTTTAAAAATTAGTTAGGTCTGGGGTGTGATTAAGAACTGTGCTATAATAAACCCTACAAATTCAACTCATTATATACACTAAACACATTAAGTGAGACAGATGTATAGATGTTTGTGAAAGATGTTTTGGAAGGAAGAACATTGTTAAATTATGCCATATTCACTGAATCAAAATTTTTTATTACTTTACTATAGGGTCAACAAAATTTCAAAAACTTCCCTATCTCAAATTTTTGATTTTGCTAATATTTTTTCTGAGCAAAGATAGACATGTATAGTGATAAAAGCCAAACTATTAAATGTAATGAATGAATATTTCCTGAGTAATCCACTATTTTGTGGAGGGAGGTCAAAATGGCAATTTTCACCACAATTTCAGAGTCAAGTTACAGGGGGGTAAAAATGACATCAGCAAGATAGCATCATATTGTTATTACACATAATGTTTTACACAGACATTGGTAGTTCTATTAGCAAAATCAGTTGACCTTAGCAATCTTTGTCGCATTATGTGCCAATGGTGACCATTCAAAAATGGGGGAAAACAGCACTTGTCAAGTTTTTCTTCAAAGTTTGCATGTCTGTAACTCAAGAAGTATTAAAGATATCTTAATGCCCTTTTAGATATTGGGTCTTAACAAACTTTCCTTTTGGTATTTTTATTTTTAATTCCTTATGAGACTCAGTTCCATAGACAATGGAATTTCAATATGGCTCCAGGAGTAATTTGTTCAAATTTACACAATTTTAGTGGTCAAAAACCAAATGCGGGTAAGTTAGAAAAAACATGAAAAACTTTTCTTTTAAAGAGGAATGTCTGAAGAACAAATAATGTTAAAACTAGAGATGTATTTTCAAGAAGTACTAAAGATATCACAATATTTTAGAAGTTTATTGGTTCTTCATAAACTTTTCTTTTGGAATCATCATTTTCACGGGCCTACATTGTTCAGTCCCAGAGATATGGGGATCTCAATGAGGCTCCATGTCCAGATTGTTGAATATTATCCATTTTCAGTGGTCAAAAGCCAAATGTTGGTCACTTTGTATACACTTTGCTATACAGCAACGATTGCATAGAACAGTGGTCGGCAACAGGCGGAAAATGCAGAAATAAATACAAAAATGCAGAAATAAATAAATAAATGTAGAAATACATAAATGAATGAATGAATAAATGTAGAAATACAAAAATAAATAAATAAATACTGAAATAAATAAATAAATGCAGATATGCGTAAATGAATGAACGAATAAATAACTGGCAAAAGTGTCATTTTTAATTGTGCTATTTTTGTTCCATTTGTGTTACACTACATTCATTTCTACATTTATGTATTTCTAAATTTATATATTTTTACATTTATTTATGCATTTCTATATTTCTACATTTATTTATTTCGGTATTTCTGTGTCCGTATGTTAATAGAGTAGGCGGTCCTAACCTCTCTTAATGCAGGATTGGTTAACCAGGATCGCTATCGTTAGGGCTGTGCTACTGTGGATACTACTAGTTGATAGAGATCAGTGGTTCTACCTGGGATCCCTCTAGTGGTACGCAGAGGAATCACTGAATTAAATATAAATTAACAGGGCTGTAGACTTGCGACAATTTTTGAGAAAGTGCGAGTTAAAATTGGAGGTGGTCGCATTTGTGCGAGAGCATGGTCTTTGTTGCTCCAAAGCCTCTGCTCCATACAGCGCACATTGCAGAACCGCAGCACATTGAACCAGGAGTCAGAATTCAGTGATCACGTGAAGAGAGGCACTTCCAGTGCGAGCGATTGGCATGTATGGCCTGGTTTATTTGCTGCGTCAGCACGAGGGCGAACGTGGGCGCAGCGCGCGGCAAAAATGACGCGAATGACAGACAGAGGATTTGGTTTTCAAGCTTAAGTAAAGTACCATAAAAGACCGCTTCTTAAACCAGAGGAAGTGAACATGTTGGTATTCTTGTACAAAAAGACATGCAAGCTCTGTCATAGTCAGCCAGTATAGTTTCACTTTTCTTTTTGTTTTGTATTAATACAGCATGTGGTGTATGCCATGCCTCATCTTATTCCTTTTTGTTAATAAACGTTATGCAATCTAATTTGTCATTGTAGCCTAATGTTTTATTGTTGTTGTTCGTTTTAAGTAAGAATAACAACGAATCCATCGTTTGTTTTAATTTTAAAAGGTGAATGGTGCATAGATGTAAGCAGAACAGACAATTATCTCTTCTTGTGAAATGTGACAACAATATCGCGAATTCGAAAGTGAAAGCATCAGAATCCCGGCAAAACTCCTGTTCACAAAATTCAAACCACAAATAATACTACGGATGAAAAATAACTGGTTGAATGTTAACCACTTCGTTAACATATAACTATCATAAAAGTACATCAGCATGCACTGATTAATCCCATGTTGTAGAAAAAATGCGACCAAATGATGTGCTCCTGCGACCAGAAAGGCAATTTTAACATTGAGTGACATGGCATCTGACGCACAGAAGCCACTGGCACATGCCACTGCTCAGTGGCACGTCCAGTGGCACCTCCAGTGACACTTACGTTTTCAGTGACATCAGTGTTTGAATTGTGCCAAAGCTCTTGGGGGGTGCCCCTAACCAGACCACCCACCCACCCACCCAAAAAATAAAATAAAAAAAAACTTATATAAATATTACTAATATTTTTGTCTCGTCCGTGTTATCCTAAAACCTAATTCTAATTTAAAAGCTTATTTTGTCACACCCCTATAGACTGTTTGAGTTAGTTTCTCGCTCTGTTGCCCATATTTTACGATGATCAGTGAATTAGGTGTACCAAACAATCACTAAGCAAAGAATAATTAAATATCTAGCAGAGGAAATTAATATTTTTAAACAAGTTTAAAGTGATTTTTTACCTTTTATGGGCATTTTTTTTTTTTTTTTACCTTTATAAAGCCATTATTTTTTCTGAAAGTGTGCATTATCTTTTGCGGCAATTTCTTATTTAATCAATAAAGTCACTTAGAATAATAAGACATTTTAGGCTGTTACCACACAAATAAAATCATTATCAACAAAATTCATTTTTTCAGTATAGAGGAAACACAAACACTGCATTTGAATTGGCATTTAGATGTATTTACCCACTGTTTAATGCAGGATATGAATGCATTTAACCTGCAGTTACACAAATGCAAGAATAATGTTTCGATATTTTAATCCTAAAACGTTGAATGCTGATATTTGAAATTATTTTTAAAAAAATGAAAAGGTACTTTAAATGTTGAATTAAAACCGCCAGTAGGTGGCAGAATGTCACTGTTAATAAGCGAGTCATTGCGATTGAACTAAATCATTTAAACGGTTGATTCATTCTGGAACGAAACACCGTCATGTTGTTTAGAGACGCAAAACAGTTCTGTGGCTGTGTTTGGAATGATTTTTGTTAGCGAAATAGAGCAAAAATTGGCAATAGTGTCTAAAAAACATAAGTCTCTTAATATTAACTATTAGTTTATTGAACTGTTGTATAAAATCAATATCACATTTGTGATTTTTGCACAAAAACATGGCACTCTTTGTGTGATATTGATTAACTATATGAAATTATATAAATATAATTTTCTGCCCTCATATCCTAATTTCGGGAAATGCATTTTATTAGACTGAATCACACAGTGAAAGAACGCACTCTAAATGAGCACAGTTAGTCTAGCTAGTGTTTAAGCACTCATAACTCCTCTTATAATCAATGAAGCTGTCCATATACTGTATGATAAATGAATATCTTACATAGTTCGTACATCTGCACTTTGTTGCTTATGATGAAAAAATGAAAACAAACAAACAAACAAACAAAAAACAACAACAACAACAAAAAAACAGATTTCAGCAAAGACTATTCTGAACGCCTCTGATTGGCCACTGCATTCTAAACTCAACAGAGTCATGTGTGATTGGTTATAATGCACAACACTGTAAAAACGCGTAAAAATAAAATATGATTTAACGTGAGCAGGTCTAAATTTATTACAGCAATCAAATCCTTTCATTTCATTTTCACTAGTTTCATGTTTTTAGTATTATAGTTTTATTGAAAAACCAGGGGACCCCCCAAGTATATTTTTTTGGGTGTTATGGGGGGTCCCTTAATGCCCCCCCCGGTGCCCCTCAATTCGAACACTGAGTGACATGTGTCAGCGGAGAGCGGCATGTGCCATTGACACTAGTGACATATGCCGATGGGTTGTGTCAGTGTCACTTCTGCGGCAGAACATTTCACTGCTGCGACACCTCGATTGACACGTACTGCCGATGTAATTCAAAGAATGAGTAAACTGTGTGACTCATGCACTTTACTGTAGAATGATATTTCATTGATGATATAGGCCTATTTCTATCAAACATAGTGATATTTACATTTACAACTCATTTGTGACATGGATTGTGTCAGAGTCACTGCTGATCATGTCACTGTTGTGATACCTTGAGTGACACTGCTGTTGTCTGCCGGATCAACGTAACACATGTTGTTGTAAGCCGGATAATTATGTAGACCGCAGATCAATTTTATTATTGACACATTTCTGCAAATGAATTAATTGCATGGCTAAGTAATTTGTACAACTATTAGGCTTCTTTATGTTTAAATTTTTGTCTTGTGTCCCATATGTATTTATATTTATTGTACGTTTTGTTTTATATAGCCTTTTTTTTTAACAATCTATTTAAAGACATTTTTAACAATGTTAGTGACACTGACACAATCCATTGGCATGTCACAATTGTAGGCACATGCCACTCCCCCCTGATAATTGTGACATGTGCAGCTATACTAATCCAGACAGAAAACCCTAAATAAATGACTAATTTAGTGATTTTTTTAAATAGCCTAGCTTAAATGTCAATTATATTTACAAGTCGTTTTTTTCAAACATGATGTATTTAAGTTGCATGTGCTGCTGAATGTGTAATCACACAAACTGTAAGTTTATTTTAGGAAACACGCTAAATTAATCAATAATGGGTCACTATGAAGACCGCATTTACAGTCGCTTCAGTTAGTAGCCTACTGACTCCTACCAGCGTGCGTGCAACACCACGTGCGTACAAAAGTATAAGACTGGCATTCTCATCTATGGCTTTAATACATAAAAAAATAATAATAAAAATAATTTTATAGAATTAAGCAATAAGAACGAAACAATTTGGTATCAATGTGTTCTTTCTTATCAAAGTATTTCAACATTTAATAAGACCAAACGTATTATCGAAACGTATTATCAATGAAATATCGTTCTGCCACACAGTCTACGTTGTTCTCCGGCTGACATCAGCAGTGTCACTCGAGATGTCACAACAGTGATATGTTCAATCAATTGATCAATCACGTTTATTTATACAGTGCTTTTTAACAAAAAAGGTCGTGTCAAAGCAACTAAAATTAAATAGGTCAGTATTAAATAGGACAGTATTAAATAGTATGTCAATAATGCAAAAGTTCCATGTTGCAGCAAAGTCGTATTGTGCAGAGGACTCATCTGGTTCTCGTGGTCTTGCGCCGATGGCCGCCTAGGTGATAAGTTCCTCACTGATGGTCCGTCTCTGGGGCTCATCTAGTTGACATGGTCCCCGCTGATATTCAGGGCTGTAGAGGTCGTTTCTAGGTGCTGATCCACCATCTGGACTGGGTACGAACGGGGGACTGCAGTGACCATCTGATCTGTATGCAGACTGGATCTGGTGGCTACGGTGACCTCGGAATAAGAAAGAAACAGACTAATATTAGAGTAGATGCCATTCTTCTTATGATGCAACAAATACATCAGGTGTTATGGGAAGTGTCCTGGTTCCGGTTGACCTAATTAATGCAGCCTAACAATCCTTTAACAGATTCCAATTATAGAAATGTGTTAATGTGTTATGTGTAAGATTTAAACTGACAGAGTGTGTCTGCATCCTGAACAGTGTTGGGTAGATTGTTCCAAAGTTTGGGCGCTAAAAAAAGAAAATGATCTGCCGCCTGCGGTTGATTTTGATATTCTCGGTATTATCAAATTGGCAGAGTTTTGAGAACGCAGCGGACGTGAGGGACTATAATGTACTGGTACTGAGGAGCTAAACCATTTAGGGCTTTATAAGTAATTAGCAAGATTTTAAAATCTATACGATGTTTGATAGGGAGCCAGTGCAGTTTTGACAGAACTGGGCTAATATGGTCATACTTTCTGTTCTAGTAAGAACATTAGCTGCTGCATTTTGGACCAGCTGGAGTTTGTTTATTAAGTGTGCAGAACAACAACCCAGTAAAGCATTACAGTAATCTAACCTTTAGGTCATAAACGCATGAATTAACGTTTCGGCATTTGACATTGAGAGCATAGGTCGTAATTTAGATATATTTTTGATATGGAAAAATGCAGTTTTACAAATGCTAAGAATTGACAGAACAGCCATCAAGTATTAGACCCATCGTTTTAGGTTATTACACACGGAGGTTTTAGGTCCAATAATTAGCACCTCTGTTTTTTCAGAATTTAGCAGTAAGAAATTACTTGTCATCCAGTTTTTTATCTCAGCTACACAATCAGTTAGTTTTTTTAAATTGGTATGTTTCGCCAGTGTCATCAGCATAACAGTGAAAACTAACACCATGTTTCCTGATGATATCTCCTAAGGGTAACATGTAAAGCGTAAAAAGTAATGGCCCTAGTACTGAGCCTTGCAGTACTCCATACTTGCACTTGTGATCGATATAATACCTCTTCATTCACTGCCACGAATTGATGGCGGTCAGATAAGTACGATTTAAACCATGCCAATGCACTACCACTAATGCCAACATAATTTTCGAGTCTGTTCAAGAGAATGTTGTAGTCAACGGTATCGAACGCAGCACTAAGATCCAGTAGCACTAACAGAGAGATACAACCACGATCAGATGACAAGAGTAGATCATTTGTAACTCTAATAAGAGCAGTTTCAGTACTATGGTACGGTCTAAAACCTGACTGGAAATCCTCACAGATACCATTTTTCTGTAGGAAGGAAGATAATTGTGAAGATACAACCTTTTCTAATATCTTTGACAGAAATGGGAGATTCGAGATTGGTCTGTAATTAATTAATTCATTGGGGTCAAGTTGTGGCTTTTTAATGAGAGGCTTAATAGCAGCCAGTTTGAAGGTTTTGGGGACATATCCTAATGACAATGACAAATTAATAATTTTCAGAAGAGGACCTATGACATCTGGAAGCAAGTCTTTTAGTAGCCTAGATGGAATAGGGTCTAGCATACATGTTGTTGGTTTAGACGATTTAACAAGTTTATAAAATTTTTCCTCTCCTATAGTAGAGAATGAGTGGAATTGTTCCCCAGGAGATCTATAGCGCACTATCTGATGCGATACTGTAATTGACGGCTGCATGATGACAATTTTGTCTCTAATAGTATCGATCCTGGAAGTGAAGTAGTTCATAAAGTCATTACTGTTGAGGGGAACAGTCAACACCTGTTGGTTCTTTATTTTTCATTAACTTAGCCACTGTATTGAATAAATACCTAGGGTTGTTTGTTTTCTGCACTCCATTATACGTAAATCTTTGTTTTGGAAGTGGACTTCTTCTTTAAGCGAGCAGAACAACCACCCAATAAAGCATTACAGTAATCTATGCTTGAGATCATAAACGCATGAATTATTGTTTTGGCATTTGACATTGAGAGTATAGGTCGTAATTTATATATATTTTTGTGATGGAAAAATTTGATTTTTTCCTAATGCTAGAGATGTGGCTTTCGAAGGAAAGATTGCTATCAAATAGCACACCTAGGTTCCTAACTGATGATGAAGAATTGACCAAACAGCTATCAAGTATTAGACAGTGTTTTAGGTTAGGTTACACGTGGAGGTTTTAGGTCCAATAATTAACACCTCTGTTTTTTCAGAATTTAGCAGTAAAAAAAATTACTCATCATCCATTTTTTTATTTCAACTACACAATCCGTTTTACACTTTTCAACATGTTTTTCAAATTGGTATGTTTCTCCGGGCCATGAAGAAATATAGAGCTGAGTATCTAAAAGGTCTAAAACCTGACTGGAAATCCTCACAGATACCATTTTTCTGTAAGAAGGAACATAATTGTGAGGATACTAACTTTTCTAGTATCTTTGACAGAAATGGGAGATTCGAGATCGGTCTGTAATTAATTAATTTGTTGGGATCAAGTTGTGTTTTTTTAATGAGAGGCTTAATAGCAGCCAGTTTGAAGGACCTATGACATCTGGAAGCACCTCTTTTAGTAGCTTAAATGGAATAGGGTCTAACATACATATTGTTGGTTTAGATGATTTAACAAGTTTCTTTGATTTAACAATTCTTCCTCTCCTATAGTAGAGAATGAGTGGAATTGTTCCCCAGGAGATCTACAGTGCACTATCTGATGCAATACTGTCACTGGTGGCTGCACAGTGACAATTCTATGTCTAATAGTATCGATCTTGGAAGTAAAGTAGTGTGTTTATGTTGTTATGTGTTATGTCTGTTTTGTTCTAAAAGAGATGAAAAGTAATCAGATCTAGCAGTTTTTAATGATTTTCTATAGGATAGGGTACATTTATGCCAGGCGGTACGAAAAACCTCCAGTTTTGTTTTCCTCCAGTTGCACTCCATTTTCCGGGCTGCTCTCTTTAGGGTGCGGGTGTGCTCATCATACCACGAGGTCGGACTGTTTTCCTTAATCTTTCTTAAGCGCAAAAGGAGCGACCATATCTAGAGTGCTAGAAAAGAGAGAGTCAATAGTTTCTGTTACATCATGAAGTTTTTCTGAGCTATTGACATGCTGAGGAATTCAGATCAGGAAGTCAGGAAGATTACTTAAGATTATTGTGGTAGAAGTGATGGTTCTACCATACTTGTAATAAGGAGTTGAATTTACAGTTTAGTTATCTGGAGTATACATGAGACTAGATAATGATTTGAGATATCATCGCTTTGCTGCAGAATTTCAACGCCAATCAATTCCATGTGACAGTATTAAATCTGGAGTATGATTTCAACAATGAGTAGGTCCTGACACGTGTTGTCTAACCACAATAGAGTTCAGAATGTCTATAAATGCTGCTCCCAGTGCATCATTTTCATTATCAACATGGATGTTAAAATCCAATATTAAGACTATCTGTAGCCAACACTAACTCAGATAGAAAATCAGCAAATTCTTTAATAAAGTCTGTATGGTGCCCTGGTGGCCTGTATACAGTAGCCAGTACAAACATAACAGGGGATTTATCATTAACACTTGTTTCTCTGGATAATGTTATATGAAGCACCATTACTTCAAACGAGTTATACTTGAAGCCCATTCTCTGAGAAACACTGAAAATATTGCTATAAATTGTAGAAACACCTCCCTCTTTACCTCTTAGACGTGACTCATGTTTATAACAGTAATCATGAGGGGTAGACTCGTTTAGGATAATGTAATCATCCGGTTTTAGCCAGGTTTCTGTCATACAGAGCACATCTAGGTTATGATCAGTGATCATGTCATTTACAAAAGTGCTTTTGTAGAAAGGGACCTGATATTCAATAAGCCAAGCTTTATTATTTGTTTCTCTGTATTATATACATTTTTTTATTTGTTGAAAATCAATTAGTTTGTTATTCTTAAATTGGTTTGGATGTTTTTTGTATTTTCTAGCTCGGGGAACAGATACAGTCTCTGTAGTATGATATCTAGGTGAAAGGGTCTGTATGTGCTAAGAATTAACTGATTTTGGTGATGTGAGATGGCTAGCAGACAGTTGGTTTAGCCAGTCTGTCTGATTCCTGACCTGGGCCCCAGTTAGTCAAGTGTAAACTCTAAGACTATATGCCATATTTCTAGAGAGAAGAGCAGCACCACCCTTGGAGGGATGAAGACCATCTCTTTTCAACAGGTCAGGTCTGCCCCAAAAACTCGTCCAATTGTCTATGAAATCCATGTCATTTTGCGGGCACCACTCAGACATCCAGCTATTTCGTGACAACAGTCGGGTATGTATCTCGTCACCACAGTAAGCAGGTAGGGGACCAGAGCAAATTACAGTGTCTGACATCGTACTTGCAAGTTCACACACCTCTTTAACATTATTTTTAGTGATCTCCGACTGGCGAAGTCGAACATCATTAGTGCCGACGTGAATAACAATCTTACTGAATTTACATTTAGCATTAGCCAGCACTTTTAAATTTGCCAAGATGTCAGGTGCTCTGGCACCCGGTAAACATTGGACTCTATTTTCACGATCCATACAATAGAATCACCAGTAACTAGAGCACTTTCATCAGGTTTCTCAGTGGGTGCGTCACTGAGTGGGGAGAACCTGTTTGATGTTCTGATTGGAACTGAAGAGCGGTGTTTTGACCGTCTCACAGTCACCTAGTTGCCCTGCTGCAAAGCTGAAGTAACCAGAACCGAACAATGTACGGGACTCCCTGAGTTAGTCGCATCCAAAGCTGTATCTAAGACTCTCACATTCTTACTATCCTCTACTAAAGTTTGTATGCGTGTCTCTAGTTCTGAAATCTACTCTGTCAGCCTAACTATTTCCCTGCATTTATCACATGTAAATCCCTCACTGCTGACAGAGCTAGATAACCTGTACATGTGGCAAGCGGTGTAAACAACAATAGCAGAAGAAGAAGCCATTATTCACCATGATTGTAGAACGATTCCTACTCACCACTGTTGTTTGATGAACTCGTGAAGAGAAGGGCAGGGGGAGAAACAACGGAGCGAGAGAGAAAAAAGAAAAAATGGTAGTACATTTTTTCAGTACATTTAGTCAGTACTTGTCTTTTGAATATCTAGGGATTGTGCTGAAAGGTGCTCCACGCATTCTATTTATCATTATTTACAGGCCTCCAAAATATTCTCCAGCCTTTGCTAAAAAGTTCACAGAACTGTTATCAGTGATGTCCTCAGAGTTTGACTGTTTCGCTATTGCAGGGGATTTTAATATTCACATCAAAATCAAAACCACAAAAGAAATTATAACCGTTTTAAACACTTTTGAGCTGATTCAGCATGTGCATGGACCCACACAATCGTGGACACACTCTTGATTTACTCATCAGTAAGGGTCTAAACATTTCATCCATTGTCATTAAGGACGTAGCACTATCTGATCACTTCTGTATTTTCTTTGATATATTGATCTCTGCTACTACTGAATCTAGATCCATCTCTGTCAGAAAGAGATGCATTAACGAAAACACTAGTGTTCTATTTATGAAGGCTATATCTTCAATGCCAAGCATTTCTGCAGACTCTGTTGATCTTCTCCTGGAGTCCTTTAACTCAAAAGTTAAGAATGTCATTGATGACATCACACCAGTATTAAAAGACAATGCAGAAAGGCTGAGCAGATGTGGCGGAAGACGAAACTTGAAATTCACTATAGCATCTATAAAGACAGCCTTCATGCTTTCAATGTGGAACTAGCCACAGCAAGACAGAAGTTCTTCTCAAACCTTATAAACAGTAACCTAAACAACACTCGCACTCTTTTTGCTACTGTTGAGAGACTAACAAACCCCCCAAGTTAGGTTCCCAGTAAAATGCTCTTTGACAGCAAATGCAATGAGTTTGCTTCCTTCTTTTCCGAGAAGATCAATAATATCAGAAAGGTGATTAGCACATCCTCAAGTTATGCAGAGGTCAGACAGATTCGACCGCAATTTCAAAAAGTCACTATGTTTGTTTTCGAAGCAATTGATAGCAAAACTTTGGAAGAAATAGTGCAGCACCTTAAATCCTCAACCTGCAACCTTGACACACTTCCCACATCTTTTTTCAAAAGTGTGTTTAACTGTTTAGAAGCAGATCTCTTAGAAGTGGTGAACACCTCACTTCTTTCTGGGACTTTTCCAAACTCCCTGAAAACTGCAGTTGTTAAGCCCCTTCTGAAAAAGAGCAATCTTGAACACCATATTGAGCAACTATAGACCAATATCAAATCTTCCTTTTATAGGCAAGATTATTGAAAAGGTAGTTTTCAATCAGTTGAACAACTACTTAAACTCAAATGGATACTTGGACAATTTTCAATCTGGTTTCCGACCACATCACAGCACAGAGATGGCGCTCATTAAGATAATAAATGATATTCGCCTAAATTCTGATTCTGGCAAAATATCAGTGCTGGTACTACTAGATCTTAGTGCTGCGTTTGACACTGTTGATCAAAACAAGAGACAGTGACAGGAGACTGGAAAACTGGGTCGGGCTTTCTGGGATGGCTCTCAATTGGTTCAGGTCATACTTAGAAGGGAGAGGTTATTATGTGAGTATAGGAGAGCATCAGTCTAAGTGGACGTCCATGACATGTGGAGTCCCTCAAGGCTCAATTCTTGCGCCGCTCTTGTTTAGCCTGTATATGCTCCCACTAAGTCAAATAATGAGAAAGAACTAAATTGCCTATCACAGCTATGCTGATGATACCCAGATTTACCTAGCCTTATCGCCAAATTACTACAGCCCCATTGATTCCCTCTGCCAATGCATTGATGAAATTAACAGTTGGATGTGCCAGAACTTCCTTCAGTTAAACAAGGAGAAAACTGAAGTCATTCCATTTGGAAGCAAAGAGCAAGTTCTCAAGGTGAATGCATAACTTGACTCTAGGCGTCAAACAACTAAAAACCAAGTCGGGAATCTTGGTGTGATTCTGGAGTCAAACCTTAGTTTCAGTAGTCATGTCAAAGCAGTAACTAAATCAGCATACTATCATCTCAAAAACATTGCAAGAATTAGATGTTTTGTTTCCAGTCAAGACTTGGAGAAACTTGTTCATGCCTTTATCACAAGCAGGGTGGACTATTGTAATGGTCTCCTCACTGGCCTTTCCAAGAAGACCATTAGACAGCTGCAGCTCAGGACCAGAACCTTTGAGAACCAGAACGCTGCTGCCAGGATTCTGACTAGAACCAGAAAATCTGAGCATATCACACCAGTCCTCACGTCCCTACTCTGGCTTCCAGTTATATTTAGAATTGATTTTAAAGTACTTTTACTCATTTATAAATCACTTAATGGCCTAGGACCTAAATACATTGCAGATATCCTCACTGAATATAAACCTAACAGACCACTCAGATCATTAGGATCGAGTCAGTTAGAAATACCAAGGGTTCACACAAAACAAGGGGAATCAACTTTTAGCCATTATGCTGCCCGCAGTTGGAATCAGCTTCCAGAAGAGATCAAATGTGCTAAAACATTAGCTACATTTAAATCTAGACTCAAAACTCATCTGTTTAGCTGTGCATTTACTGAATGAGTACTGTGCTACGTCCGAACTGATTGCACTATGTATAATCCTTTTCTATTTTTAACTGTCAATTTTATTGTCTAATTTATTTGAAATCAATTTTTAGATCATCTTAAAAGTTTTTAATTTTTTTTGTTTTATTGTTGTGATTATTGTTTTTATGATTATTCTACTGCCTTTTATGTAAAGCACTTTGAATTACCTTTGTGTATGAAATGTGCTATATAAATAAACTTGCCTTGCCTTGCCTAGATGCAAATAGAAAGGAGAAGAAAATGCGAATAGCAAGCTAACCGGCTAACGGAATGCTAACGCGCTGCACGCACGCTGCACTTGCGGTTATAGAATAAAAGTGAACAATCAGATCAATCAGATTAGTTTGATGAATAATATCAGAAATCTGGTGGGAATAAAGCTTGGGAATTTTATCACTTTAAACAACAGAGAGTAATAGTAAGAGAGACTTCTACAGAAAAACGAAGCTCCGGGGAGCTACAAGTTTACTCAAGTATAGTTTGTTTGTAGTATTGTACTTCGATACATTTTACAAAACAAAACAAAGCAAAAAAATCGCTCCCTGGAAACTACTGCACTAAATAATGGGCAGGAAAACAACCTGGTGCTAAAATCACAAGAAAGATGCAGACAGACAAGACAGGCGTTATGATCCAGACCCAGCTGAAAACGAAACCCTGTCGTATTCTGCTAAAGTTGAACTTGAAAAAAATGAAGTGAACCCCTGACAATGTTTAAGCTCTGTTATTTAGTGTAAGCTGGGAAACCAAACTAGCAGTTTATAAAATCTCGACATCAACCTGTCGCAAGCATGTAGATGTAAGGTAAATAAATTGTTGCATTGGGGGTTAAAATGAAGCTTTGACAGTTTAGCAAAAGGTTTTGCACAAATTAGCCAACACGACAGCAGTGCAGGGTGTGTGATATATATTAAAATTTTGTTTTAACAATGTGCAATGTGTTTGACATTATCAGTATTTTGCAAAAAACAAACAGAACACTCCTGCTGAGTGCACTGAAGTCTAGTAGATTAGACTGGTGCACACGCATTTAGAGTGTGTTCTTAGATATATTAGATTAGCCTAAAGTGTAGAGCAAAAAATAATCTCTGCATATAACTCTTAAGTATTAAACAAATCTACATCTTTTATAGATGTTGCTAAAGCTTCCTACGGGAGTTACTTGGTAATTTAACATTACTACTTGTGTCAAATCTGCTAATTCTGTAAAAAAAAATTAATGTGAGATTCTTAAGTGAAGATTGTGTAGTGTTTTTTATTGCATTTTGTTTGTGTCTGTGCTCTTTTTCAGTAAGTGATCTGAGGATTGTTCTGCTAGGAAAGAATGGATCAGAAAACAACAGAGTGGGAAACACTATACTGGGTAGAGCAGCGTTTTACAGATCAGCTGCATCTTATTCACAGCAGCACAGTGAGAGAATCAGTGGAGAGGTGGAGGGGAGACACATCATAGTCATCAATACTCACCTGCTTCAGCCAAATCTCTCACATCAACAGATAATAGTGGGAGTGAGTAAATGTTTGTCTCAGTCTGCTCCAGGACATTATGTGATCGCACTCATACTGCAATATAAGGACTTCAGAGGGAACGACAAACAGAGAGTGAAATATGTGCTGAACCTCCTCAGTAAGCAGGCCATGAAACACACTATAGTGCTGACTACTGATGAAGAGACACGTGGATCAATATTCGCTTCTATTCATGATTTAATAAAGGAGTGTGGAGGAGGACATCTGAAGTTTGATACAGGAAACCCAGAATGGCGCTCTGAGTTGTTTAGAAGAATAAAGGAGATACTCAAGGAAGAACACAAAAAAATCCTTATCTGTGACAAGTATGAGGATGAAGGTGATGTAAGATCTGGAGGTTCAGTCAGAGTAGATGAGAAAGAGGGGAATGATTCTGATCACAAAGAAAGCACAAAAATGGCAAGTGATGGAGAAGGTTTGTCAAAGTCTTTTTTTTTTCTTTGCTGGGTAATACCTCTAAGAACATGACCATGAATAACTGCTTTGCTGTTTTGTAGTTACAGTGTTGTAGAGATAGGAAATAACAAGGGGAAAAATAATGAGCAGTACTGTGTGATTTAAACTACTGTTTCTTTGTTTAGTAATCTGTTTTTGTTTAAAAGCTTCTAAAAAGTTTGTAAATAAATTCTGTGGAAAAAAAGGACAATCCTATGTGTTTGTAACAACACCTATATCATGTTTTGGGTGAACTGTACCTCTAAAGGCTGTAGTGTGAGTCAGGCAGTCTGTTTGTGTTGTAGATCCATACATAGAAATCAAAATCACCCAAACAGTAAATCGGTAAACTACTGCTAGGTAGTCCTTAGTTGATAAAAAACGTATTGTCTTTACAATAGAATATTTCTGTTGATGTTTAAGGAAGTGTATATTCGGTCCCAAAGCTGAAATTAATCTACTGTCTCTAAATCTTGTTTTCAGTGACGACTACTGGAAAACCAAAGCTGAACATCGTGCTGTGTGGAAATAATCCAACACTCAAGAACTCAGTGTCTAGAATGTTTACGGGGAAAATGAATAAACCAATGAATAAACTTTTACTTCAGAAAGAGGGAATAAAAGTGTGTCAGAAGAGAGAGGGAACGATTAATGGATGGCAGATCAGTGTAATAGAGCTTCCAGTTCTCACTCAGCTCTCAGAGGAGGAAGTGATGCGGGAGACTTTCCACTGTCTGTCTCTCTGTGATCCTGGAGTTCATCTTTTCATCATCATTACTCCTGTCAGTCCACTTACTAATGAAGACAAAGCAGAAATGGAGAAGATTAAAGAAATATTCTACTCACAAGAGCACTTCATGGTGCTTTTCATTACTGAACTCACTGTTGACAAAAGTGTGTCAGATTTTGTAGAATCCACAGAATCTCAGAGTGTTGTGAATCTCTATGGGAGTTGGTACAGTGTGATGGGCTTAAAGGACCAGAAAAACTCAGAACAGATCTCAAAGATTCTAGATAGTATAGACGCCATGAAGACTGAACCCTATTCTCTTCAGATGTATATGAGAGCTCTGGAGACAGGAATTAGACATGAACTAGAGGAGAACTTGAGTGTGAGAGACAATGAAATCAAGGAGTTACAGGAGAAGATCAAAACACTGGGTGAGTGAATTCATTTATTTTTATGAATAAATATCATTTGTGAGAATTCTATTCAATTCAAGGTTATTTGTATAGCGCTTTTTACGATACAAATTGTTGCAAAGCAGCTTTACAGAAAAGTTTCTTTTAAAGTTTCTACAATATATTTAGTAGTAGCTTACTAGTGGTGACTATGTCAGGTTGATGTACATATGGCAGAGATGTATGGTAAAAATCAGTTAATAAATATAGTTTAGTTTAGTTTTACATGACAGGGTATTGCTGCACAAAACCCTAAAATGTATCAAACATATACATGCTCCAAAGCAATCATTACTAATTTAAAACAACAAAAAATATTTGATATACAGGCAGAATAAGCTAATATACAAGCAATGGATGAAACACTAAAGTATGTGTATAAATAACACTGATACACATAAAAGGCACCCTACAATCAAGCACCTGTAAGTTATTTATACAACAGTATTAGAGCACAGGGAATAAAGGAGAGTTATAAGTCTAAGTTGGGGAATAAGTAGGTGTTGGAGCCAGAGGTAGGAGGCAATGCAGCGATGATGAACTATTCCTGAGTATTTTATTAAAGATGCGTATGGTGGCTTCGTCACACCTTTCACTCAATGTTGGAAGAGTTGAATTCGGAATGCCTGTTTTACAACAGCATCGCTTTTGGATCCTCTCTAACTCCTCAGAGAGACCTTTAGGTAGGCCATCCCATACTGGACTATCATACTTGAGAACTGGCCATATAAAAGTCAAGTATACTTGCACTTAAACATCACAAGGAAAACCAGCTTTTTTAGCAGCACTAAGATAGTAGATTCTGGGGTGCACCTTCGAAATCATGTACTTAATGTGGGCATCCCATGACAAGTCAGAGGATATTTGAACTCCAAGCTATTTAAAGGTGGAAACTCTACTAATTGAATGTCCTGAGATAACAGGGGAAGGAAGGGAGGGAATGTTGTCCTCTCTTCTGGCACTAATTACCATGTCCACAGTCTTAGATCCATTCATTGCCAATGTAAATTTCTGTCCGCATTCCACTACAGAATCGAAGGCCTTCTGAGTGAGTCCAGGTGAGGATCCCATTAGAAACTCTGTGATTTTCAGATCATCAGCATAATTCACAGGGATTACTGAAGATGGCAGATATGAATCCAAACTGGAACTGGAAAATAGTTGGACACACAAGAACCCCACTTCACCTTTTGCTCTCTGTTATTCAGATAACTCCTCACAATAAGCCAAAGGGGTCGTCTGACACGCAAGTCAGCTAAGGAATGTAGCATGACCTAATAGGTAGCCAGTGCAGAGACTGTAAAATTAGGGTAAAATGAATATATTTTCTTGACCTGGTAAGGACTCTAGCAGCTGTGTTTTGGACTATCTGTAGCTTGTTTATTGAAGATGCAGGACAACCACCTAGTAGTGCATTACAATAGTCCAATCTAGAGCTCATGAATGCATAAACTAGCTTTTCTGCATCAGAAACAAGTAACATGTTTCGTGGCTTGGCAGTGTTTCTAAGGTGGAAGAATGCTGTTTTTGTAACATGAGAAATATGATTTTCAAACAACAAATTACTGTCTAATATAACACCCAGACTTTTGACTCTAGAGGTAGTAACATCCGTCCAGTTGCAAATTGTAATCCAAGAAATTCTGTGTACTGTTTTTTGGTCCAATAAGTAAGTCTTATCTGAATTTAATAGGAAAAAATGATTGGTCATCCAATCTTTTACATTTTTAATACACTCTTAGCTTTGATAATTTAGAAGTTTCATCTGGTCGTGTTGAGATACATAGTTAAGTATCATCAGCATAACAATGGTAACTAATCTGGTATTTTCTAATAATATTACCAAGGGGCAACATGTATATTGAAAATAGCAGGTGACCTAGGACAGATCCTTGTGGCACTCCATACTTTACTGGTGATAACTGAGATGACAGGTAGGATCTAAAACATCTTAAAGCCTCCCCTTGAATACAGGTGATGTCTGTAACGAGGAGACGGGAGGCAGGCGGATCCATTCGCAGACTTTTATTAACACAACGAGGCAAAGACATGGTCGAAAGGCAGGCAGGGTCGAACAATGGCAAACAGGTGTTTTAGACAGCGAGACGAAGAATAGTCCACAAACAGGCGAGGGTCGATCAGCGGCGTACGTTATCCAAAGGGCGAAGCAGGAGAATGGTCAGACAGGCGAGAGTCACAAAAGGCAGGCGGCGGGCACAAACGAAACAAATAAACAAGGAAAAACAAACGGAAACCAGACACGAGATACAAGGGAACGCTTAGTATGACTGCAAGAACAATTCAATACTCAACAAAGTGTAACAGGAAGACCGGGGCTTTTATACAGTCTCTGATTGGGCGCAGGTGGTGGGAGCAGTGGCTGATGGATAATGTAGTCCGGGGTGTAATGCAACAGTCAGTGTGTGATAGGGTGAGAGTGACATCTGGTGGTGAGCGGACAGCGGGACACCGACCGGATTCGTGACATAGCCCCCCCCCAAGGAGCGGCTTCCAGACGCTCCAACAGCAAAACAGTCCTGGGGAGCGGTGGGAGGGCCAGGAGACTGAGGCAGAACAGGTAGGGAGAAAGCCTTCCAAGGCGGAGCAGGAGGCGCAGGAGCCCTCCAGGGCGGAGCCGGAGGCGGAGCAGGAGGCGCCGGAGCCCTCCAGGGCGGAGCCGGAGGCCGAGCAGGAGGCGCCGGAGCCCCCCAGGGCGGAGACGGAGGCGCCGGAGCCCTCCAGGGCGGAGACGGAGGCGGAGCAGGAATCCACGTCACGGTCTGGGACCTGGGGAGAGCAGGGACAGAGGAGGCAGACAGAAGAAAGGGAGAAGCAGAGAGTTTTGAGGTTAACGCCCCCTCCATAAGAGGTTCTACAGCTGGCGCTGACACCTCTGGAGGCATTGGCGCAGCTTCTCCGACGGGGGAGGCCTCTGGAGCGGACTTGAGGCCAGACGGGACCTCTGGGGCAGACTTGAGGCCAGACGGGACCTCTGGGGCAGACTTGAGGCCAGACGGGACCTCTGGGGCAGACTTGAGGCCAGACGGGACCTCTGGGGCAGACTTGAGGCCAGACGGGACCTCTGGGGCAGACTTGAGGCCAGACGGGAGCACTGGAGCAGGCTTGAGAACAGGCGGGATCTCAGGGGCGGACTTGTGAACAGACGTGAGTTCTGGAGCAGGCTTCGGATCAGGCGCGACCACAGAGGCTGACTTGTGAACAGACGTGACCTCAGGAGCTGACTCTGGGCGCTCAGACAGCAATACCTTGACTTGGTTCAGTAAGTGCTGCTGTGACTTGACCTGGTTCGTGGTGATTGGCTGAGGCCTGACTTGGCTTGTGAAGATCAGCTATGGCTTGACTTGGTTCGTGAAGATCAGTAGTGAACTGACTTGGCTCATGGAAATCCGCTGTAACATGACTTGACTCAGGAACAACAGTCTTGGCGCTGCTGGACTTGGAAGCTTGACTGGATGTAAATGCTTGACCGGACTTGGAGGCCTGACTTGACCTTGGAGCGGCAGCTGGAGCTTGACTTGACTCAGAAGATGCACCTGCAGCTTGACTTGGCTCTGCAGTTTGACTTGGCTCTGGAAATGAAGCGGTGTCCTGACTTGTTTTTACAGGAACAGCAGCTGTAACATGACTTGACTTAACAGGGACAGCAGCTGTAATGTGACCTGACTCGTGAAGAACAGGTGTGACTTGGCTTGACTCGTGGGGAACAGCTGTGACCTGGCTTGACTCGTGGAGAACGGCAGCTGTGTCTTGACTTGACTCAGGGGTAGTCGCCGCGACATGGAGCGCCACTTTAGCTGCCCATACCGTCATTAGGGGTGAGTCCAGCACGTGGGCCATCATGAGGCGTGGCTTGGAGACAGCAACCATCTTGTGGAGTGACTCTGGGATGGCGGCCATCTTGTGAACTGGCTTGGAGGTGGCGGCCATTTTGTGGACTGGCTCAGGGACGGCAACCATCTTGTGGACTGGCTCTGGGAAGGCAGCCATCTTGTGGGCTGGTTGTGGGAAGGCAGCCATGACAGGTGCAGGCCCTGGACAGGCAGGCATGGCGTGAGCAGGCCCTGGAGCGGCAGGCATGGCGTGAGCGGGCTGTGGCTTGGCTGGCGTGGCGTTAGCGAGCGCTGGCTTGACAGACGTGGCGTTAGCGGGCGCTGGCTTGACAGATGCAGGAAACATAGCTCCAGCTTGACTTGACACAGGAAACACAGCTGCAACCTGACTTGACTTGGAAACTTGACTTGACTCAGGAAACACAGCTGCAACCTGACTTGACTTGAAAACTTGACTTGACTCAGGAAACACAGCTGCAACTTTAAATGGCTCTTGTATGGCAGCTATGACGTGACGGAGCTCTGTTTTCGCCGCCATTTTGTGAACGGGCTCCGCCGTCGCCGCCATCTTGTGAGCGCGCCCCGGCGCGGCCGCCATTACACGGGCGGGCTGCACGGCCGGCGTTACCGCGATGTCGCGTTGCTTCCCCGCGACACCCACAGTGAGCGATGAACCAGAAATCTGTAGTGCAATGTCTATGTATTGTTTTAAAGTCCAGTGGGGTTGATAAATTGGCATTGAGGAGCGGTAGGGTTCTGAAAGCCCTCCATGGAAGAATATCATAAGACACAGATCGTCCATAGAAGTCTGACTAGCTAACATAACAAAGTCAGAAATGTACTCCTCAATGGACCGCTCACCTTGTTTAAGACGCACGATCTGAGCTGCTGTATTCGGAGCTGCTGGATCCTTGTTGGCTGAGTATTCTGTAACGAGGAGACGGGAGGCAGGCGGATCCATTCGCAGACTTTTATTAACACAACGAGGCAAAGACATGGTCGAAAGGCAGGCAGGGTCGAACAATGGCAAACAGGTGTTTTAGACAGCGAGACGAAGAATAGTCCACAAACAGGCGAGGGTCGATCAGCGGCGTACGTTATCCAAAGGGCGAAGCAGGAGAATGGTCAGACAGGCGAGAGTCACAAAAGGCAGGCGGCGGGCACAAACGAAACAAATAAACAAGGAAAAACAAACGGAAACCAGACACGAGATACAAGGGAACGCTTAGTATGACTGCAAGAACAATTCAATACTCAGCAAAGTGTAACAGGAAGACCGGGGCTTTTATACAGTCTCTGATTGGGCGCAGGTGGTGGGAGCAGTGGCTGATGGATAATGTAGTCCGGGGTGTAATGCAACAGTCAGTGTGTGATAGGGTGAGAGTGACATCTGGTGGTGAGCGGACAGCGGGACACCGACCGGATTCGTGACAATGTCTGATTATTTGTTAATCTAGCCACTGTGCTAAAGAAAAACCTTGGATTGTTTTGGTTATTTTCTATGAGTTTGCAGATATGCTCGGCCCTGGCAGCTTTTAAAGCCTGTCTATATCCGTATATCAAATACAGTAATAAGCTTACAGGCTATTAACATCTTATACTGGGCAAACCACACAAGAATAAATACTCTTTTATACATATAAGCTACCTATTTCAAGGAAAAAAATTACTCATCATATTTAACCTTTTTGTAAAATTGTTGAATCTTTTGCAACGGATGAAAGTCTGTAATCTCTAGGCCAGCGGTTCCCAATCTCAGTCCTTGCGCCCCCACACTCTGCATATTTCATATGTATCTCTTATCATACGATGTGTGTTCAATTTCGACTGTAAGTGCCCTGCGAAGTGGTATTCTGTGAAGACTGGGATTGGGAACTGCTGCTCTAGGCAGTACTCCACTAAACGGCACTCCTTCCTGTACCTTTCCTATTCACCCAGGATGCCATTTCCCATAATACCTGGACTCATCAGAGCTTATCATCAGTTCACAGCTGCTACATTGTGTATTTCAGCCTTAATTAACTTACTTCTATTGTTGTGATGCCCTGCTACCTCTTCTGCCATTTTTAGCTCCACCATTTGCCTTTTTGCCTTCAGTCTTTGCTTTAGAAATAAAAATGTAAGGTCAGTGGGATTCATGTCAGGTGACTGATTTGGGCAGTCCCAGACATCCCAGTTTGAGCACCTAAGATGTTCTATATTATTTAAGCTGTACTTTACCAATACCATTGCACTGCACTGAACACAAGCAACGTCTCGGTAACGTATGGTAACCCTCGTTCCCTGAAGGAGGGAACGGAGACGTTGTGTTGAGTGTACGACACTAGGGGTGGCTTTTGGGAGCTCAAACACCTCTGACAACTTTGAGAAAAGGCCAATGAAATTGGATGTGCAGAATGTGCATAGCTGGCCACGCCCCGGGCATTCGGGTATAAACAGGCCAGCGTGGCATCTGCTCACTTGTTTTGATCTGAGGAGACAAGAGCGTCTCAAACCACTCAGAGGCAATCCGAAGCTGTGGCATGAGGGACACAACGTTTCCGTTCCCTCCATCAGGGAACGAGGGTTACCATACTTAACCAAGACGTTCCCTATCTGTAGTTCACTCTGACGTTGTGTCGAGTGTACGACACTAGGGGTCCCTATCCAACACGCCACAACTGCTGGACTGCGTCACGAGTGAATGGGGGCGCAGATATCAACAAGCCAACGTGTGGAGTAGATGCACCTCACCACTTTGTGACCTTCCAACACCCAAGAACTTGACCTGCTCTCTTACTGGAGAGCCGCTATAAGGCAGAGGTCCTTCAGCCGGAGCCTTTCCTCATAGTAAAAAACAGTAGAAATGACTGAGAATCTTGGCAAGAACGTTGGGATGGTGGCTGTTCCTCCCGAGGGAGGGAAGCCACCACGGAGATCACATCCTACCCGAAGGGTAAAATCACCTAAGGACTCACAGAGGGAGTGCTACATAGGGAGGACTCCAAGGTGGGCTCCACATAAGGAGAGACTACTGAACTCAGAACCTAGAGCCTGTCTCAGGGGAAACACTGCTTCTCAAGGGAATATAGGTGGAAAATACACACATGGGGCCACATGTGGAGCCACTACATGTGAAGCACCAACCCAATACAGGAGTTCACGTGTGGCAACTTACCCTGTATTGGGTTCTAATAGCAAATTCCTCCTCTGAACTTGGCTACGTGAAATTTGCTAGAATGATGGAAAGAGTAGTTCAGGGTTCACCTGGGGAAACTTACTAAACTGAAGAAGCGTAATCACTCTAAGGGGGAAGTGCTATAGTAAGCTCTGCACCATACCAGTCTCCTGAGTCCGGGAGCTTCCGATTAGGATTCCAGAAGATACTGGCTCCATTCGCAAATTAGAGGATCTGGCGAATGTGTTAGGTGTAGCCCAACCTGCAGCTCTACAGATGTCTGTTAGAGAGGCCTGTGACTCCCAATGTAGGGTAGGCCTCTGGCCTGGTAGGCCGTTTGGCTTGTGTCCACAACCAGTGGAATATGCTATTTTGGGGGCGTTCCCCTTCTGCTGTTAGCTCGTCTGACCTCCGGGTACGCAAAACCAACAGGTTGGGGTCCCCTTCTCGGGAAGGGATAGCTTGTAAGGTCACCACCTGCTCTATAGAGTGGCAGGTACCTCAGGCACGTATTCAGGCCAGGTTCTCAGAACAATGTGAGAGTTTACCGGCCTGAGGCACGAAATGTTTACGGAGAGGACTCTGTAACACAGGTGAGCGCACTCAGGGAAGCCGTCTCCATGGAGAGGACACAGAAACCAACTGACTGAAGGGGCTCAACGGATCTTACTGTAGGCCTGAAGGACCACAGACAGATCAAGAGGGGATGTGGTGCAGCCTGGGAGGGTTCAACTTCCGGGCACCTCTAAGGAATCTGAAAACAAATCGTGCTTCACTGATCTGCCTTGGTAGCTGCCACATGGATCTTGGGTGTAGAAGCAGAAAGGTGCCTATCCAGGCCTCCCTGGAGGAGGAATAGCACAGATTTGATGCCGCATAAGAACACCTGTGCCATTTCCAGGACGTACCAGCGCCTAGTGGAGGGGGCTCTGTCTTACATAAGGTGCTTACCACTCTGGGTGGAAGGTTTCTGGAGACCTCTTGGTCGTGTCTAGGGACCATAGAAGGAAGTTCCAGAGATCTGGGCACTTGTGCAAGATTGTGCCCTTCCCCTGAGAAAGGAGATTCTTTCTCAGAGGGATGTGCCAGGAAGGGATTGATGATATGAGCACGAGCTCCGAGAATCAGGTTCTGTTGGGCTGAACAGGGCTACCAGAAAAATCTGTTTTGTATCCTTCCCGACATTGCACAGTGTCTGTGCAATAAGGCTCACTGGGGGATAAGTGTGCTTGCGTAAGCCACTTGGTCAGCTGAGTGCCAATGCATCTGTACCGAGGGGGAGCCTCGGTCAGGCCGTACCACCACTGGCAATGAGTGGATTCTGGTGAGGTGAACAGATCTACCTGTGCCTTGCCAGGCTGACTCCAAATCAGCTGGACTGTCTGAGGGTGGAGCCTCCACTCACCTTGGAGTGAACTTGTCGCCCGGAATGTGAGTGGCACACAGAAGCTTGAGTCTGTGCTGGCTCCAGAGCAGGAGATGGCGGGCCAATTGTGCCATGCGAAAGGTAGTCGATGTATGCCACAGTCGCTGTGTTGTCTGTGCAGACCAACACATGCTTGCCCTGAACTAAGGCAGAAACCTCTTCAGGGCCTGAAGCATTGTCAACAACTCCAGACAATTGAATGCCAAAGCAGCCAAGGGCCTAACCAGACCCCTGAGGCTGCATGCCCGTTGCATACGGCGCCCCAGCTTGACTTGGAAGCAACTGTTGTGACAACAGTGCTTCTAGACACTTGTTCCAAGGGCAAAAATGTGTCCCCAAGGGCTGAAGATTTGCAACACAAAAGTGTGATGTACACACTATGTGTGCCTGGGTTCCACGGCCATCTCGGAACTTGGTATGAAGTCAGTGCTACAGCGGTTTCATATGCATCGGGTCCAGCAGCGTGACTATGGCTGAGGATGCCATATGCCCCAGGAGCCTTGGAACATATTAAGGGGGGCCGCTGTACTGAATCTGAGTGTTCTCACACACTACAGCACTGACTATACACAGTCTTAAGAAAGACGTGAAGTCACAGTGACCGAGTCCACACAGAGAAAAGAGAAACCCTGTACTGAGGAGAGTTTACTCTTTTCTCAGATGACCTGAAGTCCCAATCAAGCCAGGTGGTTGAGAACCACATCCCTGAGAGTGCAAACCAAACCTTGTCAGTGTGCTAGGACCAGCCAGTATTGTGGCTTCCCTCTTTCTCCGTTGAAGAAATACTCTTAAGTCTCAGGTTTTGACACCAAAAGCTAGACTTTATTGCTAAAACAATCAAGCCTAGTTTTCTATAGGGAACTGATCCTGCTTGGTCAGGGACAGCTTTTTATACTGGTCTTCTCACACAAACATGTCAACCTGAGTTATTGGGGGGTCCCTGGATTTTACCATTATAATTTGAACCAGATGTTCTTCCTTATCATGGTCTCTTAGTGGGCCTCTAAAATAATATGAGACATAGCTCTGCTAGAGGGGCCCTAAAAAATAACCATATGTGCTTGTCTATTTTCCATACCATGGCCTCACCAGTGGCCCCTGCAGTAACACAGGATGTGCATGCCCAGCGAAATATAGGGTAGAACTATAGAACTATAATGGTAAAATAATTTGTACATGATTCCTTTATATTTTGGTTAATAAAATCTTCCTCACCAGTCACCAAGATAACTGAGAATGCATATGCCCACTTCCCTGAGGGGGGCAAGGGCAGCCTCTGTGACCTTCGTGAAGGTGCGGAGTGACAGGGATAGGCCGCAGGGAGAACCTTGTACTGATGAGCCCATCCTCGAAGACAGAGTCTTGGAAGGATCAAGACATGACAGTACGCGTCCATCAGGTCTAACGCCACAAACCAATCTTGAACCCTGACACATGAAGAAATGTGTGTTTAAGGGTTAATATTTTAAAGGGAAGCTTGTGAAGGGCCCGATTTAAAAGACCTCAGATCTAAGATTGGTGTGAATCCACTACCCTTCCTGGGTACAATGAAGTAGGGGCTGACAAACTCCTTCTTCATCTCAGCTGAGGGGATAGGTGGAAGAACATGGCGGACGCCTCACAACCTGAGTCGCGTAGCCGAGTCGGGTAGTCCTGAGAAGCCAACGGCAGGGATTGGGCCCCAATCATCTTGGGACTCTGCTAGCAGTCTCAGAGGAACTACACCCAATGTACCTGGAGTGATGGACATGGTGTGCAGGGCGGACGCAGCTTGTCCAGAAGCCGTGTAAGCCTTTGCCCGAAGAGAACTTACAGGCCCTGGACGGGAGCCTTGGGGCGATCCCGTCAACTAGTGGCGTTTTGCGGGGAGTGCACCACAATCTCCTTCTCCGCTTGGGGAACCTCCGTGATCCCCCTTGCTGGATCCCCGTCGAGGGTGGTGAAGGAGGAGGAGTTGGTATATCATGTTCTGGCCGAAAACCGAGTCTTCTGCGATTTTTATCAACTTCTTGTGCACTTCCAGGGAACAGGCACTGGAAACGAGCATGCTGGTCGTTACCCAGATGTCTATTATTCAGCTCCTCCTTGGCTGCCCGTTTAAGCACGGCCACCATTTTAGCGTCCGCCTCAAACTGAGAATCAGCCCCCCGCAGAGGCTTGCTCAGCTGAAGCTTCAGCTTCAAACAGCTTACACCCTCCTAGTGATGCCTATTTAGGAGCTCCGAATAAGACACAACGTTGGAGTGAAAGACAGATAGGGAACAGACATTATGTTACTGTGCAAAAGTTTATGCACACCATGTCACAATTTCTGTTCTTGTCGATAGCTAAGTGAATCAAAGATGATATGATTTCCAAAAGGTATGAAGTAAAAGACAACAGCAATACTATTTGAATATTATTTTAAGCAAGATTAAGTCTTTTTTTTTAAGTTTTTACAGTTTCAAAATAGCAAAAAAGAAAAGGGCCTGACACAAGTTTGGGCACCCTGCAGTAACAGCCTCTATGGCAAGTATCTGAGTTTGTAAACGCTTTTTGTACCCAGACTGCCATAAGTTTGATAAGATGTGAATGCAGCATTAATGTAACTAAGTTCAAACCACATTGTTAATCTAGTTTATTCCTCTGACACAGATCCAGAGGGTGTGAAGCTCAATCTGGTTGTGTGTGGGAGTAACAGAGAATTAAAATCCTTCATATCAAACCTGATCCTGAATCAGAGCGAGAGAAGATCAGAGCTCAGCTCAGAGTGTGTGAGGAGAGACGTGGAGCTTCATGGACGTCTGATCAGTCTGGTGGAGCTTCCAGCTCTGTTCAACACTCAGCTCTCAGAGGAGGAAGTGATGCGTCAGACTCACCACTGTGTGTCTCTCTGTCATCCTGGAGTTCATGTTTTCATCATCATCATGCCTGATGCTCCAATTAATAATGAAGACAGAGCAGAAATGGAGAAGATCCAGAGGATATTCAGCTCAAGAATCAACAAACACATCATGATCCTCATGAAGCAGAATTCAGAGCATCAGACAGCAGAACTGAATGAAGAAACACAGTCTGTCATTGAGAGTTTTGGAGGACGGCGTCATTTCATTGGCCTAAACACACAAGTATCTGTGTTGATGGAGAAACTGGAGCAGATGGTTCAGGAAAATAGTGGTGTTTGTTTCTCCATAGAGACACTGTTGGTGACTCAGATGGAAAAAGTGAAGGAATTTGAAGAAATGAAGAGAACTTATTCATTACAGACGTGGTATCAGTCACAAGGTGATGATTAGATCCTCTGCATAGATTAAAAACATTTTTTATGATTGTTAAAGTCTGCACAGATTTATGAGACAAAACAATAAACATATGCAGAGTTCACAATAAATAATATGATTATCACATGATGCTTCAGTATAAATTATACACTAAATTTTCTGATGAACTGCATAGTTGACAAAAGAGTTCAGTAAACTCTTTTTAATTTTTATTTGATCTATCTTTAGATTCAGAAGAAAGAAAAGACGAACTGAGGATTGTGCTGCTGGGAAAAACTGGAGTTGGGAAGAGTTCAACTGGAAACACCATCTTAGAAAGAGAAGTGTTTATATCAGATATCTGTCAAACATCTGTTACTAAAGAGTGTCAGAAAGAGACAGCTGAAATCAACAGCAGACACATTACTGTGATCGACACTCCAGGACTGTTTGATACTGATCTGACTAATGAGGAGATCCAGAGAGAAATGAGTAACTGCATCTCTATGATCCTGCCTGGACCACATGTGTTTCTCTTACTGATTCCATTGGGAAGATTCACTGAAGAAGAACAAACATCAGTGAAGATCATCCAAGAAACATTTGGTGAAAACTCTTTAATGTACACCATGGTGCTCTTCACCAGAGGAGACTTTCTGAAGAAGAAAACCATTGAACAGTATCTGGGAGAACCTGAATCTGCTTTGAATCAGCTGATTGCTGAGTGTGGAAACAGATTCCATGTGTTCAATAATAATGAGACTAGAGACCGAACACAGGTGACTGATCTACTGCAGAAGATAGACAACATGGTGAAAGCAAACGGAGGAAGTTACTACTCATGTAAGATGTTTAAAGAGATGGAAAGAGAAAAACAAGAAGAACAAAAGAAAATACTGATGGAGAAACTGGATAAACTGAGCAGAGAAAGAGAAGAACTGATGAGCAAACATGAAGAAGAAAAAAAGAGGATGAAGATAAAGATGGAGGAAGATCATGATAAAGAGAGAAGGAGAAGAGAAGAAGAATTCACTGAGAGAGAAGAACGATATAAAAGAGACATTAAAGAAAGAGAGGAACAAGAGAGAAAGATACTAGAGTGGCTGAAGAGAGAACGAGAGGAATGGGAGAAACAGAAACAACAGGAAAGACAAAGAGAAGAAGGGGAGCAAAAATGGAGAAAGAGAGAACAGGAAATGTGGAATGAATATAATCAGAGACTTAAGAAAGAGAGAGAGAGAATGAAGATGATGATGGAGGAAGACAGACAAAATCATGAGAAAGAAAGAAAGAGAAGAGAAGAAGAGGATGAGAGAAGGCTAAAGAAAGAAAAGGAAAAATGGGATGAATATTATCAGATACTTGAACATGAGATAGAAATAATGAACAAGAAGATAGAGGAAGAAAGAGAGAATCATGATAAAGAGAGAAAGAGAAGTACGATATAAAAGAGTCATTAAAGAAAGAGATGACCAAGAAAAAAAGATACGAGAGGAGCTCAAGAGTATGAGAAAAATAAGAGAAACAGAAACAGCAGGAAAGAGGGGAAAGAAATAGAGCAAGAAAGAAAATGCAATGTGGAAACTATAGGAGAGAGAAAAAATTACTTCAGTAATTTTCAAACATGAAGAATAGAAAAACACTTAAGATGTGCTTTTTTATGCACGTACCATATTTTTAAATTGTACTATACTATAAGTGCATATTAAATATCTTATTTTGGAACACATTTTAGTATGTTAAGTCTTTTTTAAAGATATGTTTAAGATCCATTTTTAGCTAATAATACACCCGGCCAATGTTTGGACAATCCAAAACTGTAAATCCCTCAGTGTGGGCACGGTTCACTGGCATTCTGCTCATCGTTATTCTAGCAGACCACCATTGGCAGCCGCCACTTATCCGACAGCGGACCGTGGTTCATAATCATTTCCTCACACTACCCAAAATGACCGTCCACACAATAAAAAATCATCAATTCACAATTATTTGTACTCTTTCGAAAATTAACCATGGTTTTACCACAGTATTTGTAGTAAAAGCATAGTAAAAACAATATCAACCATATGTTTCCTACAAAAACTATGGTTTGTTGTAGTAAAACCATAGTAATTACAAAATTGGCCATGATTTCAGAAACTATGGCTACTATAGTCAAGATTACCACAGTTTTACTCTAGTATTACTACAACATAACTATAGTAGAACCATGGCATCAAAACTATGGTTTGAACCAAAAAAAGCATGGTTACTACAATTTTACTATAGTAAAACCACAGTTAATTGTTATATAGGTATAGTGCTTTCATAATATTTGTTTCAAAGCAGGTTTACAGAAAATGCATGTTTCAAGTTTACAACTGAAAAATATTGTTTAAACAGGGGTAACTGAGACTCACTTTTGCATCATCCAGCTGAGTGTTGCTTACAAATAAAAGGAAGAGGATGTTTATGTACACATAACTTAGAGAAAGAGTAAATATTGTTGATTTTCAAATATTAACAGATATGAACTGATTAAACTGACCCGAGCATTTTTAGGAAGGCTATTACAAGTAAAAGTAGTAAAATACAAAGTTTAGACTACTGGGACTCTGAAAGTCATGCTAACTTTGAATTCAGTACCTTTGTTGTAGAGATGTTATGCTTCTTATTTTTTTATGCTTCTCCACACACTAGAAAAGACAGAAGATTATTTTTGTGCCTGTGTATTTATAGTCTGTTATTCAACATTATAGCGCCACCTTCTGGCTGAATTACGCAAAGACAAATTACGCAAACCTCCTCCGGAAGGTTGCCATTGCATTTATACATTTTCAATAAAATAAGAATTTTGAATTAACCTAATACTTTTTGACTTTCTCACTGTAAATCCACATGGGGTTTAGCTGATATATTTTTTTTTATCCAACACTTTTCTAGTACAAATATGTTGCTTCGTTTCATAATTACAGTGCATACGTTTCTCTTTATTTACCTCAAAAGGGTGGAAGTGAAATGTGACAACATGCCCCGTAGGTGGGGTACATTGTAACATGACCATATGACAGCTAAAAATGTTGTCTTTAGCAATGAAAAAATACACAAGACTAACATATTTTCTCTATAAAATAAAACGATTACATTCTCCAAAATATGAAGTTTTTTAAGAATTAAAAATAATCCAATTTTGGAGTTTGACAATGAACACTTTGCAACCATGCTTGGGACAGCCCCGATCACCACACACACACAGTGGTGGATCTTAGAAAATAATTTTTAGGGTGGCAAAGGGGTGGCAACACCAAAGCAAGCCCCCATGCATAGTTTTAGGGGATTTATAGTCTGACATACACAGCTGTTCACAAATATTGCATTACCATTAGGTAATCATCTATACTGTTTAAAATGAAAAATTTCAATATCCATCATGGAACCAAGTCACTACACAACATAAAAACCTTCAACAGGTTATGAATATTTCTGAGCTTGTATTACTAAAGAAGACATGAAGTTGAAGAGTTCAGATGCAAAACCAGCTAAAAGCCATCTCGGTCAAAAATGAGATAACGATACTGAGTGACTGCTACTGACACACAGAACACATCCATCAAATACTTTTACTTCAAACTCGCTAAATTCCAGCCTCAGCCCAATCAGAAGTACCAGTACTTACATAGAAACCTATACAAAGTTGCCAGAAAGAAATGCTCATTTTAAAGAAATACGTCAGATGGATTTAGCTGGTTTTGCATCTGAACTCTTCAGTTTTATTAAAATTACATAGGCTACTTAGATGGTATAAATCACATTTTAGTACAAGTTTAAGAGCAACAAAAACGTTTGATTTTCCTAACATTAGAAAGAAATACGATAATATCAAAGCACTGAAACTGGATCAGTTTTAAAAACAATGTTTGATTTTCTGTTATTAACAGAGGTGGGAATGTCTGTTATCACCCACAACACACTATCAACCATATACTCTAGCAACATACTGCAACAACTACTGTAAAGCGATCTTGCAGTAGATAAAAAAGCACTAGAAAAGTTCAAATAACAAAGAATTGTATATGAACTTGGTATGCAATAATACCACAATACAGTCCAGAAAAAAATAAAATAAAGATAATAATAATAATAATGCACATTTTTATGCACATTTGGCCAAATTTCATTTCAGTATACCGTACTATATTAGTTTCTTGGTCTCCTGACACAATACTAGCTATATCTATAGGCAGTCATTTCTCAGTTGCAGTACAAAAATGCAGTACACATACTGTAAAAAAAAATAATAAATAAAACTAAATAAATAAAATAAAAATGGTAACAGACCAAAATAGGACAGTCACACAGTGCAACATGTGCTACAGTTTACTGTACGTAGAGCAGTGAAATTTACATAATCTGATGTACTGGTACTGTATACTGTAAATGTATTGTATGTGCAACTTATTTTAGTTGGTACATTTCCCCGAACCATTCATTCAGTTCCCAAAACAAAGACACATTTCTCAAAAAGTTTAACAATAAGTTAAACTACGTTATACATTAGCAAAACGGATGACACACCAATCAGAATCCTCTGCATCCTAACAACGGAGAGAGGAGGGAGCTGAACAAATAAACACATGAATTGATACTTGTTAAATCGAGAAAACTGCAATACGACTAGATTCTTACCTAACTCTGCTATCAGTTTCCGTGATCGGCATCTTCTTATTGATTTAATGTCATTTTTTCGTCAGATTTGGCAAAAAGGCCTGTATCCATGATGAAAGTGGAGCAAGCGGTCGGAGAATCGGATCACGCGCACAGAAACACGCGCATCTCACATTGAATGAAACGCAGTGCAGGCGACTTCAAAACGCATTACGTCCGACTTTTCGTCGTTTTTTTTTTTTTTTTTTTTTTTTTACAGAATATTATTCGATGTTCCACACATCAAGCATCAAGGAGCTTACATGGAAGCGTTGTCGACATTTAAAGTAATAAGCAGATATTTGATTCGTGTGCAAAATAGATGCAAACCGTAAACTGTCGAGACTTCCGCAGGCTAAAGAATACAGCTGCCAGTTGCAAAAATAAAGCTGTTAAATTCAGATTGCACTGACTATCCTGCTGCATTAAGATCCAAGTCGTATTTGCTGTTGTCATTTGTTATTAGTTTATTTCGTGATTTGAGTAAACACTATTAGCCTACTCTGCCCACTGAACTTGCATATGAATGTCATAGAGAATAATAATAGTTAATCGCATTTGTTTCTCGCGTATGCATTCCTATATACGCAAATAACACGATATATAACGAGGCAAGTAAATGTCTGCAATGTAACACACTTTTTAAGTGGTATGTGTTATTACATCAAACAAATAAAAAAGTTTTGACCAAATTCTTATTACAGCTGACAATTGATGAAAAAGGTTGTAAATATACATATATATTATTATATTATATATTAGTATATATATATATATATATATATATATATATATATATATATATATATATATTATTATTATTATTATTATTATTATTTATTTATTTATTTTACTTATGTACAGTTGCAATTTAAATTATTCAAGCTTCCAGGACTTTATAAAAATTGCAAAATTAAAAGTGATAATGCCAGTATATAATTTTTGAGTTCTAGGAATTTTTTTTAAATGCACAGCTATGTTATAATTATGCAACCCTTGTTCAACATTGCTGTTTTTAGTCACCATTTATATGGTGGAAAAAATGGTCTTAACCCTTAACACAATTAACCCTTTAGGAACTCCATTAGAAAAGAGAATTAGCTTGGGCTGTTACACATACAGTCCTCTCCACTAATATTGGCACCCTTGGTAAATATGACCAAAGGCCGCTGTGGAAATAAATATGCATCATTTATCCTTTTGATCTTTCATTCTCTATATGTCTATAATGCCTGATGAGTTTGGAAAACACCTGACAAGAGATCAGAAACCATTATTTCATTATTTCATTATTACAGAATAACTCCAGATCCTTCAGATTCCCATGTTGGTGCTTTTTTTCTTCAGTTCACCCCACTGATTGATTAACTGCTAAAAAGCTGTTCGTTAAAAGACAGGTCCTGTTACGGGGTGTTTTACTGTCCCATGACTGTATGAAGGACATGGATTCTTTAAAGTATCAGGCCATTTTTGCAAGAATTGTGATGCCTTTGGTGCAAAGACTGAAGCTGATGATCAATGGACTTTCCTGCAGGACAATCATCACAAAATATACATCCAAATCTACTTCAGGGATCAGTCATAGAATGTTCTTGAGTGGCCTGTTCAGTCTCCAGATTTAATTCTCACTGAAAATATTTGGTTGAATTTGAAGAAAGCAGTGGCAAAGCGAAAACCAAAGATTTCCAGTGCTCTGAAAGCTTTTTCAGGTAAGGATAAGAGTAGAGTGGCAGAAGCTTCTGAGCACTTACAGGCAGCATTATAAAGAATAGATTATAAAGAATAAAAGATTCTGCACCAAATTTGACCTTTGGGGGTTAAATAATTTTAAACATGTACAGCCATAGATTTTTTTTTCATTACGCAAATGTGCATTTATAAACTTTCTCTAATAGTGTACTGCCTTTGATGAATTGTTTTACTAAGTGTTGTTCTCTGCAGCAAAATGTCTTGCAGGTCAGAGGGGTTGAATAATTTAAATTCCAACTGTATGCACTTATTAGGATGTTTTTATTCATTCATTCATTTACATTTAGCTTATGTTACGAATATATGTTATGCCTTTTTTTACAGACATGCTGTGTGTCACACGTACCAGATCACGTGAGGTCACGAGGTCCCGGAAGTAACATCACGCAGGTATTTAAACAGGAAGCAGGTGTTGTCTAGCACCAGACATTGAGTTTCGATGCGAGACTCATCCTCCGGTCCCTACTCTTCATCGGCTCACGTGAGTAATCTCTCTGCTCTTCGGAGCGTTTATCTACCTGTCTGTGTGCGTGTGGGAATGCGGATTTCTTGGTGGAAATCTCAACTCCGTGTTGGAGCGTTCTCAGAACAAACTGCGTGGTTAACCTGCTCACTCGTGTGTATCCGCGTTTGAGTTTTCCGCTGCGCTACACGGGGACATATCTCGATCATTCATCTCTGTTCTCGCCTCCGTGACACTGTGTGCATAAAATAATTGCCACGTAGCATCATTAGCTTACACAGGGGGTGGGGGATGCCTTAGTGCCCCTTTTTTTTTGGTTTGGGCCACTGCCCCTCAAAATGTCTGTCCACAGGTTAAAAAGGTCGCTGACTCACCAAATTTATTTTATTACTACACCATGTCATGAACGATGTCTGCTCAAAAGCATTTGATTGTACCTTCAACAGGACGGGTTTACATGGGGGGGGTATAATTTTCACACTCTTAACTGTTTTGCCTGTTAAAATTACACCCCCCTGACCAGCACAGGTTAGCAAAGTCACAGACTCACCCATGGAGGATGTGTGCTCAAAAGAATTTGAAAGTAGCTTCAACAGGACGGGTTTACATGGAGGGGGGGGGGCGCCTTACGCCTGTTAAAATGACACCCCCCTGAAAATTCACAAGAGCAACAAGATTTGAAGCTCATGGCAGACGCCCAAGAGATTCTCGCTGTGATTGGCTAAACGTTAGTTCACTCAAATCTAATTAACAAATCAGAGAACACGGGCGGAAATATTGGCGCTAGGTCAAAAAAAGTGCGGTGGACAGAATCACCTGTTTGTAAAAGTGAGGGGGACGTGTCCCCCACGGTTGCTACGCCCCTGAATACAATAAATTTGGTGAGTCTGTGACCTTGTTAACCTGTGCTGGTCAGGGGGGTGTAATTTTAACAGGCGTAATGCTGTGAAAATTATACCCCCCCATGTTAACCCGTCCTGTTGAAGCTACAGTCAGATTCTTTTGAGCAGACATCCTTCATGACCTTATGTGATAAGACAATAAATTGGGTGAGTCTGTGACCTTGTTAACCTGTGCTGGTCAGGGGGGTGTAATTTTAACAGGCATAACAGTTAAGAGTGTGAAAATTGTACCCCCCATGTAAACCCGTCCTGTTGAAGCTACAGTCAAATGCTTTTGAGCACACATCCACCATGACATGATGTGATAATAAAATAAATTTGGTGAGTCTGTGACCTTGTTAACCTGTGCTGGTCAGGGGGGTGTAGAATGTCTTTTAAAAAAGGCATAACATATAGTCTTCATAACATAAGCTTAATGTAAATGAATGAATGAATAAATGAACGAACCAAAAAAAAATCCTAATAAGTATATACATACATCTAAATCTAAAACAATTAAAAAAAGCGGGGGTTTTTTGTTTGTTTTTTTACATTTTTTAACAGTTGTCACTGCTGTAATTTGGTAATTTTCTTTTATTTTTTGATGTAATTACACGTGCCACTTAAAATGTGTTACACTGCAAACATTTATTTTCGTATTTGCGTATATGAATACATATGCGAGACACTAATGCGATTAACTATTATTATTCTTTATGACATTCATATGCACGTTCAATGGGCTGAGTAACATATTAATGCAGCAGGATAGTCAGTGCTATGTGAATTTAACAGCTTTATTCACGGACAGTTCACTATAAATTTCACGGTTCACGGTTTGCATCCATTTTACACACGAATTAAAATTCTGCTTATTACTTTAAATGTCGACAGATCTTCCATGTAGAGCTTGCTTTGTGGAACATCGAAACATATTAGGTTTTAAAAAAAAGAAAGAAAAAACGACGAAAAGCCGGACGAAATGCGTTTTGAAGTCGCCTGCACTGCATATCAATGTGAGAGGCGCGTGCACGCGAGGGGGTAAGATTTTCACGGGGCGTCGGATTTCGGTACAACAAAAGTCATTTGTTAATGAAGCGACTACACTGGGCGCGCTGCGTGCGCGTGCAACTATCGTGAACTGTTTATTGAAAGACGTGTTTTTGCCATTATTTTCTCTTAAACTGTCAATGCCGCTGCTGAAAAGTAGCACATGAAACAATGCTTACATTTATATTTTATTCTGTGATAATTCTGGGGTGGCAGAGCCTGTTCTTACCCACCCAGCAAAAACTCGTCGAAAAGACGTCTAAAAGACGACAATGCCAGACGTCTAAACAACGTGAAAATTTGGCTGAAAAGTGAAAGACGAAAAGACGTCTATAAAAAGACGTCCAAATTACGTCTAAATGTGGTTGTAAAGTGAAAGTTAAAAAGACGTCTTTTCAGGCCGAATTTCAACCGTAAATTCATGATTATATTTATCTCATATTCAAAATAAGACAATTCACAAAAAAGTACTAAAACATTTATTGACACATTAAATACATCTTTCAAGTAAAAAACACTTTCCTGCTCACACATTAAGCCTGCATTTGATTAAACATACCCTAAAACAGTAAAATTATAAAATATAACTACGTTTTCCATATGAATACATTGTGAAAGGTAATTTTTTCATGTGAACTACATTTTCATAATTACTCCAGTATTCAGTGTCACATGACCCTTCAGAAAACATTTTTAATATGATTTGCTGCTCAAGAAACATTTCTGATTATCATCAATGTAGAAAACAGTTGTGCTGCACAATATTTTTTGTGGAAAACATATTTTCAGTATTCTTCAAATAGAACTTTCAAAGGAGCAGTATTTATTTGAAACCGATTTTTCAAAACAATAATCTTTGATATACTGAAAACACAGGACAATGACCAATTCTAACCACATTAGAACACATTTCACCCAAAAAATGCTAATTTTGCCATTAATTACTTACTCTCATGTCACTTCAAACCCCTAAGAAACTTCTGTGCAGAATGCAAATAAAGATATTTTTAACAGATGCCTTGTGTATGCAAAAAACAGCAACAACAACAAAATTACATCTTTATTCATAAATTAGGTATCTCCAGTGCATTTTCACGAAAGCACCATGAGATTTTTTTTTCTTTTTTTTTTTTTTTTTTTTTTATGTGTGAATAAAAATGCAATGTTTTTTGTGCATATAAACCATTCACATCACTTCATAAAATTAAGGTTAAACAACTGGAGTCACATGGATTACTTTAATGCTGCCTCGAAAGTGGTAGTTGCATAAACTGTGAAATAGAGGGACAGAAATTTCTCAGATTTCATTAAAAAGATCTAAATTTATGTTTCAAAGATGACCAAAAGTTTTACAGGTTTGGAAAGACATGAAGGTGAGTGCTGAAATTTTTTGGTTTAACTAACACATTAGTTAAATAGTTCCCTCAGGGGCATCAGTAGATCTCTGCCTGATCTCTGGTCTTCTGGTTCTTCTGCTCCTTCCACCATCCCAATCCTGGATTTTTGAGCCACGGCAAAAGTTTCCACTTTAAATGCTTTAGCCTGGCTGCTTTTTCTCCAGCATCTAAAATAAGAAAGAAAACAAGAACCAAAATATAAATGTTAAAAACAAACAAATAAACAAAAGAGTGGCAACTGACTTACAGCATGAGAACAATTTTCTAGAATTTTCAACACAGTTTTATGTCACTTCCTATATATGCATCACAAATGTGGTAATATTAAAATGACTATGCAAGTACTAAAAAAAATTCAGCTGCTGAAATGTTAAACGGACAGTATATAAGAACTGTACTGAAACAGTGATCCCTAAAATGGTTATAAAAGCCGAAACATATATAAATACTAAGAATGTGTTTGACATTTAAAAAAAAAAAAAAAAAAAAACCTTTCACAGCAAAAGATGCAGTGACCTGTGGCTGAATGGACTTTGGTTTTATTTAGCTGTGATTGACACACAACCAAAAGGGAATAGAAAATAATAACATCACTGAATATGAGTCAAATATTGCATATTTCTGTTCAGATGAAAGTGTACTCATTCTTCATGAGTGATTATTAACTAATTAGGGGTCCTTCTCAACTCTGGCCCTCAAAGTCAACTGCCATACAGAGGGTGCGTCTCAATCACCTTAATAGTTTGCTAGGTTGTGAATTGATAAATTCAGACATTGATAAGGACAGTGGCTCACTACACACTGGTGACTATTTCCATTCTCACTGTACAGCATCACTACTGATATTTACACACAGCTTTAAAATGAATATCTCTTTTAATGCTGTTTACAGTACATTATAATAAATACTTTGTTACATGAATGTGCCAGATTTCAGCCATAAATAAATTGTAAATGTTTGCTAGATTAGACATTACCTGTCTAGTGATGTATGTTTATGCTCAAATATGATATTGGTTTGTTTTAAAAAGTGTCAGTAACACATGTATGTACTATTTGTGTAATATTGGAGACTAAACTTACCTGAAATTTGTGAAAACAACAGTGGGAGACGTGTTTTGCTGCTCGACAGCATTTCCATTCTCCCCCATTTCCATGGTAACGCCTTCCGCTCCAGACTTCAATGTTCAGTGCGTGCGCCCATTAAAGCAAGCAGATGTCACACAGAATGTATAAATGTCATCATAAAGTAATATTATCTTATAAAATACATAATGTAAATGAGGTAAACACTTACTTAAATACATATTTTAAATGAGATAAAACTTATAATGTTTCCCTTTTAAATGCGACCTCCACCTCAGCACTGCATAGCAATTCAGATCTATGAGAAATGTTTAAGTGCACACAGCATATTAATATCATCATGAAGTAATACTACACATAATGTAAATGAAGTAAAACACTTACTTTTGGCATTTTCCTAGATAAAACCAACTTCCCCGTCTGCTCCGCATTGTGATTGAAAGAAAATATCTCTCTGAGAAAAAGTTTAGGAGAGCACAGCACATAAATATCACTATAAATCCATATGATGTTATAAAATACATATTTTAAATGAGATAAAACATTTACTTCTAGTGTTTCCCTGTTAAAAGCGACCTCCACATAGCAATTCAGATCTATAAGAAATGTTTAGGTCCACACAGAATATTAATATCATCATAAAGTAATATTACACATAATGTAAAGCAAAACATTTTCCTTGATAAAACCAACTTTCCCATCCGCTCTGCATCGTGATTGAAAGAAAATATCTCTCTGAGAAAAAGTTCAGGAGAGCACAACACAGAAATATCACTGTGAGAAACGTTTAGGTGCAAACAACATATTAATGTGGTTATAAAGTAATATTATACATAATGTAAATGAGGTAAATCACTTACTTTTGGTGTTTCTTTGATAAAGCCAACTGCCCTGTCTGCTCCGCATCGTGAGTGGAAAAAATGTCTTTGAGAAAAGTTTAGCGGCAATACAGCACATTAATCGTTATAAAATGATATATTACAAAACACATTCTGTGCGTAAGATTAAACACTTTATTTCGTTGTTTCCCGTCCTCATATGCTCAGCATCGCGAGGAAAGAAAATGGCATCTGTGAAAAATATTTCAAATGGGTAAGGCGCGCACACAAGCAAATGTCCCGGATGTGAATTACGTCTAAATCTGACGGACCAAACAATGACCAATTTTCAACGTCGATTTTTGGGCCAAATTGGGACCAAAATTAGACGGACCAAACAAAGACCAATTTTCAACGTCGATTTTTGGGCTAAATTAGGACTAAATCTGACGGACCAAACAACGGCCAATTTTCAATGTCGATTTTTGGGCTAAAAGAAGTCCATGACGGGCCGACTTGATTTAGCCCAAAAAACGACGTCCAAATGGCGTCTGGTGCTGGGTGGGTATCAGTCTCTCACATCGTTCTGGAGGAATTTGGACCACTCTTCTTTTCAACGTTGCTCCAGTTTATTGAGGCTTGTGGGCATTTGCTTATGCACAGCTCTCACCACAGCATTTGAGTCAGGATGAGCTCTGAACTTGGACTGGGCTATTGCAACACCTTGATTCTTTTCTTTTCAGCCATTCTGTTGTAAATTTGCTGGTGTGTTTGGGATCATTGTCCTGTCGCATGACCCAATTTTGGCCCAACTTTAGATGTGGGACAGATGCCCTCGCATTTGAATACTTTGATATACAGAGGAGTTCATGGCCAACTCAATGACTGTGTGGTGCCCAGGTCCTGTGGCTACAAAACAAGGCCAAAATTATCAGCCCTCCTCCAGCAGACTTGTCTTTTGGTATCAGGTGTTTGTGCTGATATGCTCTTTAGGTTTTTACCAAACTTGGCACTGTGCATTATGGCCACATATCTCCACTTCAGTCTCATCTGTTCAAAGGACATTATTCTAGAAGACTTGTGTTTTGTTCAGATGCAACTTTGCAGACTTACACTGTGCTGCAATGTTTTTTTTTTTTTAGATAGAAGAGGCTTTCTTCTGCCAAGCCTTCCAAACATGCCATTTTTGTCCCATATTTTTCCTAATGGTATTGTCATGAACTTTATCATGTAACATGTTAACTGTAGGTTAACTCTTTTCCAGCCTTTTTTTCCCGCCCCAGTCTCTGAATCTAAGGATGCCTTCTCGGTGTTCCTCATTAACCAATGACTCCACCTAATTAATCATCAACACCACATCCCCAAAACGGCCCACATTACAATATGCAAAGACGCACATAACGTAGCGGCTGACGTGAGTATACGGAGCTGATTGTCTGTATTGGTGGCAGGTAGCGATCGGACTCTCTGCATAACGAGCACCAGAGACATTGATGATCACCTATCAGCCTCATCTCGACTGTATTTTGTGACGTGTGTGTCCTATACATGTGAGTTATGATCGCTTTATCCTGCTGTTTGGGTTATAGTCATTTGTTAATGTGACGTGGTTTCCAAACAAGCTATGCTAATGTTTATAGCTATGATAACCTATGATATAGCTATGAGTGTTCTGACCGACACCCCCTGCCCGCTACGATACCTAACTAGCCCTAAAAATTCAGGTAGCCTTTTGCTACATAAAAGTGGTCCTTCGAGCCGGATCGTAGTAGTGCTGGGAGCATGCAACAGAGTGATGAAGCATCGTGGGCCCCCTCCACTCGGCCCAAACGTCAGTTACAGCAGCCATCCTATTTAGAGGATTATGAGGTCAGTGCAGTGCGACCGAAGGTCCGTGGCCCATCACGTGCCAGCACAATACCACACCCGCCTAGAGAGGAAGATCGGGCCTCATGTGAAGTGGGGTTGACCCATCGAAGCACATGACGATTATTTACCAAGCTTTGAGGAGAGCTATAATGAGACAAGCCTAGGTTAGCGACATACCCCAACGCCCTTTACTGGAGAGGGAGCCGAGCCAAGCTAGCTATAAAGTGACAGCGTGCAGTACAGTTCCGCCTCACTTTATGACACTAAAAGAGAATCACTTGAGCTACCAGCCTCAACCAAAATGGAAGGAGCAGTGCAGCATGAGCAGGTCTTAGATCATTGGCCGATGCCTCCCCTTCTATTACCAGAAGATTCATTAATGCCAGAGGTGGAGGAGGCTGAAGTGGAACTTGCCCCTCTGCCGTGGCCTTCCTCCAACTACCCTCCAAACTCAGCAGTCGTTGAGGAGCAGCGAGTGGTCATCGTCATAGACCGAATGATGAGCGAGTTACAACTCATGAGGGACAGTATGACATCCAGCATCACTGCCCACACTCGTCCACATTCAACCCCTCGAAACCTGAACCTCAGCCTAGACGAGGTCTTGAACAGGATGACGGGTCCCCAACCGCGAGGCCAACGCCATCTCACGTTCGCAGCCCAGAACGTATCACACCGATGTGGGGTCCTTAACCCAGCGCTCAAATACGTCTAATATAAGTCGACCACATCCCGCCCGAGACAGACAGTTCTCACCAGTATCCGTGACTCAGGGAGGAGGAGAGTATCGGGGGCCGGCACCAAAAATTCCTTTGTTTGACCGTAACGACCCAATGGAGTTCTCTCGGCTGAAACTAGCTGTCGAACCTGCTACCTGTGGATGCTCCAGAGCTTTTCAAGTATCAGATTCTGGTGGATCACGTGAAACTTGAAGATGCCTGTCTCATTGCCGACTCTTTCATTAACTCACCTAGGCCATACACAGACACTATGGCGGCCTTGACCAAGAAGTTTGGCCAACCACACCATGTAGCCTTGAAGCGGATTGCTGCAGTGATGGATTCGCCTGAGATTAAGAGAGGAGATTCAGCAGCCTTTGAGAGATTCTCTCTGCACGTACAGTCACTTGTAGGTATGCTACAGACGTTAGGTCCGGACGGAGAGGTCGAGCTGAAATGCGGCTCACATGTGGCCCGTCTCCTCACCAAGCTCCCAATCGAAATGAGAGCAAACTTCAGACGTCAAATGTTCCACCGTCCTGGCCACACTCATACACTACTTGACCTGGCAGAATGGCTTCGTTATGAGTCGTGGTGCCAAGGTTATGATAACCAGTCAGACATCTGCACCTCAGGGCAGCCTGGCTACCGAGCCGAGAAGCGACGCAGCAAGCCCATAGCTATGGTTCTACATGGGGCCGAGAGCGCTACATCGAACCAAGGAGTCAGCCAAGGAGGTCAGAGTTCATCCGCACAGAGATGGAAAGGCAAAGTGAAACCATACTGTCCGTATTGCGAGGGTACAGAGCACTTTCTCAATAAGTGTCCTGCTATTCAGAAACTCACCCGAGGGGAGGTCATAGAGTGGATTAAGGTCAACAAAAGGTGCTGGAGATGCGGGAGAGCACATCAGGCAGCTCAATGTGACCTCAAGAAGCTCTGTGACGTGTGCCAAGGGAAGCATCTAAGAGTACTGCATGATGTTAATGCACGCCCCAAGGCTGAGCAACTGCAAGCTGAACGCTGTTTGGAAAGCCCCAGCACGGAAGTCCTCTACCTAGACAGACCCATTCTCGTGTTCTGTTAAAAGTCGTTCTCAGAGTTCTCCTGCGAAACAGGGACAGGACACTAGACACTTATGCGATCTTGGATGATAGATCAGAGCGAACAATGCTCCTCCCCGAGGCAGTTGAGAAACTGGGCCTGCATAAGAAGCCTGAGGATCTTGCTCTCCGCACAATATGCCAGGAAGTGCAAACTTTGAAGGGAGCCACCGTCTCATTTAAAATTTCATCCCCAACTAATGCCAAGAGAATATTCCGGATAGCAGAGGCCTTTACCTCACAACGTTTGGGTCTAGCAGACCACTCCTACCCTATCGCCAGTCTGAAGAGGAGATACAAGCACCTGGCAGACCTCCCCCTCGAGTCATTTGTACAGGTCAAGCCACTCGTGCTAATTGGTGCAGACTACCCCCATCTACTTACCCCTGTCATACCGGTGAGACTGGGACCTCCTGGAGGACCAGCGGCCATTCGCACAAGGCTCGGATGGACGCTTCAAGGACCTGCGGATTTTACCCAGTGGGGCCCCAGCATCCAGCAGTGTCTCTTCACAAGTGTCTCGTCTCAGCTCACAGAGCTGATGCAAAACGTGGAGAAGCTCTGGAAGATGGACGTCTTGCCGTATCAGAGTAGTAAACTGGCAGTGAGGTCGAAGCAGGACAAAGAAGCGCTGGAGCTTCTGGAGGCCAGGACGAGGCGAGTACAAGTCGCAGGCATCCCTAGATATGCCATGCCCCTGCTAAGGAAGCAAGGCGTACCCCCACTCAGAGCTCCCAAAGAAGCAGTCCTACCCAGTCTCAGGAGTCTAGAGAGACGCTTGACCCGAGACCCTCTACGAGCTGTTGAGTACTGTGCAGCAATTTGGAAGTTGGTGGAATCCGTACCGGTCAGGAGGATTGACCCAAGCGAAGCCTCAGCCACCGATGAGTCGTGGTACATACCGCACCACTTGGTGAGTCACAACGGGAAGAGTCGTCTAGTCTTCAACTGCTCTTTCCAATTCCAAGGTTGAAGCCTCAATGACTCCCTCCTTCCAGGTCCAACACTGAGGGCCTCTCTTCTGGGAGTTTTATTGCGCTTCAGGGAACATGCGGTGGCAGTCAGTGGAGACATCAGAGGCATGTTCCACCAGGTTCGGCTCTTACCAGAGGACCAGCCGCTCCTCAGGTTCATATGGAGGGACATGAAGCATGAAAATCCACCTGATATCTTCCAGTGGCAGGTCCTACCCTTTGGCACTGTGTGTTCACCGTGCTGTGCCACCTTTGCCCTCCAGAGGCATGCACGAGAGCATGGCGGGCCGGGAGCAGGAATCCAGCATTCGGTGGAGCACTGTTTTTATGTGGATAACTGCCTCCAGAGTGTGCACACCGCGGAAGAGGCCAAAGAACTGGTGGACCGGCTCAGGGTAGTACTAGCTTCAGGAGGGTTTAAGCTCAGACAGTGGGCCTGCAACATACCATATGTACTCAGACATCTACCTGCAGAGGCGAGATCCGACAGCATGGAGAGATGGCTTTCTCATGATGAACCGGGCCTGTCAGAACCAGCCCTCGGTCTCAGTTGGCACTGGGGATCAGACACCTTAAGCTACAAGAGTCGGCCTCTGGCATATGGGGCACTGATGATGAGAAATGTATATAAGGTGATGGCCCGACAATATGATCCCTTGGGATTCATTGCACCATTCACAACGCGTGCCAGGCTTATTGTCCAAAGCATGTGGGACAAACCTTGTGACTGGGATGACCCATGTATCCCTCAAGATCTGCAGAAGGCATGGATGGAATGGGAATCTGAGTTACACTTGCTACCACGTATCTCCGTACCCCGACCCTATGCTCCAGCACTTACTGAACAGATGGTTGCGTCCCGACAAATCCACGTCTTCAGCGACGCCTCCGAACGAGTTTATGGCTCAGTCTCCTGCCTCAGAACCGAAGATGTCCAGAGACGAGTCAACCTAGCATTTCTGGCAGCTAGGTCCAGGGTAGCCCCCCAGCGGCAACATTCCATTCCCCGCCTCAAACTTTGCGGTGCGCTGACTGCTGCTCAGTTGGCCAAGACGATCGAAAGAGAGCTGACTGTAAAGACAGATAAGACAATCCTTTGGAGTGACTCGACAACAGTGTTAACCTGGTTGCAGTCTGAGTCATGCTGCTTCAAGGTCTTCGTGCGCACTTGTGTAGCGGAGATCCAGGAGCTTACAGCAGAGAGTACCTGGCGCTATGTTGACTCTGCACAGAACCCAGCAGACGATGTTCCTCGCGGGAAGACCTTGACAGACTTAGCCCTACCGAATCGTTGAAGCCAAGGGCCATCTTTCCTCCTCAAGCGATCTGCTGAGTGGCCATCCCCACCTGGAGCCAACCCAGAGCAGGAAACCACAGAGTATAAGAAGATGGCTTCATGTGGAGTGATGTCACGAGCAGACAGACAGGTAGCTCATGGAGGGCAGCCATACCCATCCTGGAAGAGTATGGTCGAGGCCGTAGCACAGGAGAGGCATGGGGCGGCGGGCCAAGATGAGCCCCTGACTGCGGAGGACTATCAGCAGGCAGAGATGACAATCTTTCAGAGAGTCCAATCTGAATGCTTTCCAGAATAGTTGCGTCTTAAAGCCGGAAAGGCTGTACTTCGTAGTAGTCGTCTCCTTACCCTATCCCTGGAGCTGGACTCTGACAAGGGAATTATACGAGTAGGAGGGAGGCTCCGACGTGCAGAATGGTTAGACCCTGCCTTCAAGCATCCAATTGTCCTGGACCCCTTGCATCCCACGACAAAACTCCTTATCCAGAACTATGATGCTCGCCTCTGTCACCTGGGCCCTGAACGCGTATTCGCCGAGATGCCCGGACCTTTTTGGATCCTCCGTGGAAGGGAGTGCCGGTGATGGAGATCTAAGCGGTCGATCCCAAAGATGGCAGATCTACCCGTGGCTTGTCTGTGCCTGTACAAGCCGGCGTTGTACTCCACCGGTGTCGATTGCTTCGGACCCTTTCAAGTAAAGCTAGGATGATGCTCAGAGAAAAGACGGGGTATCATCTATAAATGTCTTACTACTCGAGCGGTGCACCTGGACATCCTGCACGCTATGGATTCGGACTCCTTCTTGATGAGCCTCAGACGGTTCATTGCCCGCCAGGGGAGTCCAGCAGAGCTCTTTTCGGACCAGGGTACGAACTTTAGAGGAGGTGAGAAAGAGCTCAGTGAATGGTTCAAAAGCGTGTCCTCAGACCTCAAACAACTCCTAGCCAAGCAGAAGATTGATTTCCACTTTAACCCCCTGCCGCTCCCCACTTCGGGGGTACGTGGGAGAGGGAGATCAAGTCTGTTAAGACAGCGCTGCACACTGTCATCGGAGTCCAACCTGTCTCTGAAGAAGTATTGCATACAGTTCTGCTAGAGATTGAGGCTATACTGAATTCAAAACCACTGGGTTACTCCTCCTCCAGTGTTGCCGACTTGGATGCTGTAACTCCAAATGTCCTCTTGATGGGGCGGCTGGATGGAGCGCTCCATCCAGTGGTGCACCCTAAGAGTGAGGGACTGAGCCGGCAAAGATGCCGGCACTGCCAAGTCCTAGCAGATCACTTCTGGGCGAGATTCATTAGGTGCTACCTGCCAGCCCTTCAGTGTCGACAAAAGTGGCACGGTGCACCAGCTGATCTGACAGTAGGTTCAGTGGTCCTGCTGATGGACCCACAGTTTCCGCGGGCACTCTGGCCCGTTGGCAGAGTGGTTAAAGTACATCCAAGTGTGGATGGGCATGTCCGATCGGTCGGTGTACAAATTAAGGACAAAGTCTGCACTCTGCCCGTTGCTCGGCTTTTTGCTCTTCCAGTCATACCGGATGCGGAGGATGATGAGATATGCCCATCAACGTCTCCAGATTAAGAATAAGCCTTTTACAAGAGCAAATTGCAAGCAATTTGGGGAAGGCTGTGCAAAAGGCGATAGTGACTGAGCGCTGCCGCATTGACTTTGATTATGAAAGACGCACATAACGTAGCGGCCCCCATTGCAACCTGTGTCACCTGCCAGCTTCATGATAAGACAGCTAGAACCACACATGCACCGCTGACTCAGGTTCAGTAGCCAGCGGGCCCTTGGCAGAAACTGCGTGAAATCTAGGTGAAAGAGTCTCTATGTGCTGAAAATTAACTGATTTCTGTGACATTAGGCAGCTAGCAGATGGCCGGTTAAGCCTGTCTGCTTCCTGAGCTGGGTCCCAGTTAGTCAAGAATGAACTATGTGCCATATTTCTAGAGAGAAGAGAGGCACCACTCCTGGGAGATGAAGACCATCTCTTTTCAACAGTTCAGGTCTGCCCCAAAAACTCATCCAATTGTCTATGAACGATTCCAACTTATCACTGTTGTTTGATGAACTCGTGAAAAACGGAGCAGAGGGAGAAAACAAGGGAGTGAGAGAAAAAAGAAAACTGTAGTAGACACGAATAGAAACGCGAACGGAAACGCGAATAGCAAGCTAACCGGCTAATGAAAAGCTAACGCACTGCACGCGTGCTGCACTCGCAGTTACAGATTAAAAGCGAATGATCAAATTAGTCAAATTAGTTTGAATAATATTAGAAATTTGGTGGGAGTGAAGCTACATTTAGTGTTAGGTGGAGACTTTGAGTTTACAGTTGCAAAAGTATCAAGGCACTGTGAACTTTTTACTACTGATCATACCCAGTGGAGAAGCATATACCCATTAAAAAGCTTTGGCCAGGCAAAGTAATGATGGAATCCAAAATCAGTTGGACAGGGAGCCTATATACATAAAGAAGCAGAAACTGTAGAATGAGTATTAATACTACACCCTAATATGAATAAAAAGAATTAAAAGTAAGAAATAAATCTCAGCATGTGTGATATTTGCAAGAAACAGCATCATAGACAACAGTCAAGGAACAGGGAAAATAATAATGCAGTGCTTAAATGTATTAGGTAGAATATCCGCGCTCCAGTACAGCAGGTGGCAGTAACTGTTCAGCTTTTTCAAAACCCTCCAATAAAACCCACGAAGAAGACGAAAACGAAAGTAACTACGGAAAACACGCAGATAGCAAGAGAAAGCGTTGCTCATTAGATTTGATCCATTTAATGTCCTAGATAACATTTTTAAAAGTAGAACTTTAGCACAGACTGTACTAATTTTAACACTAGCGGACATTGTTTTTGTATATTTAATCTATTCCGTCTGCGAGGTATCAGAATTATTGCAGACAATCCACAGGCCTAAAGGATAGAAAAATGAGCATTTCAAATACTTATAAATTGTCTTCTTAGTGGACAAGACTGCAAGTAAGTTTTCCAAAAGGGGTTATTTGAAAACGAATGTGTTTCTGAAGGTTTTTCCGTATTTTCGTCTCTGTTTTTGTGATGCGAAATTGAAAGTATTTTTAAACCAGCCATTTATCATTAGAGATTATTTGGTTGTCCTACACTGCAGTGCATTTGTTTGTAACTCTTTATTTTATATAGTGTTTTTTGCTGCTAAAGCAACATATTTATTCATCTCATTCAGCTGATTTTCACAACCCAGTGGTGATCACTGGCAGTTTATCTGCAGTATGTCAGAGGAGCGAGGAGAGGTCTCTCCGTCTGAGATGAGTCTCTCACAGAAACAGAGGTAAGACTGAGCCTGTTTTCAGAGAATCATTTTAAACACTCTTGGATGTTTTCTGTAAAAACAAAACCTTAACAAACTTTGTTTTATATTTACAAATGCTTTGCGTCAGAGCTTCATAAATTGCTAATTAAAGCATAAAATAAGTATTTAAAAAGTAGTCAATAGATGATAAATATCTGAGAACTGAAAATTAAAATCATTATTTACAATCTTATCCCAATTTACAGTCGCTCTTTAGCACTGGGTATGTAGATAAATAAATAAATTATTCCACATCAGTGATTTTGGTTTTTAGGTCATGCATTTATTGTCAGATACTAAAAAAAAACAACTGCACACTTAATTTAAAGGGGTTATTTGATGCTTTTTAATGTTTTCATTTTCCTTTAGTGTGTAATGTATCTGTTTGTGCAAGATCTTTAAAGTTCCAAAGGTCATAGTCTCCTGCAAATTGATTTATTCTATTTAACAGAAAACACTGATCTAGAAATGCCTAAAATGCCTTAACTGAAGTCCAAATATTACTTTCACAAATGTCTGCATCACAATGTGAAATATTAGCGTAATGCTGTTCAAAGCTATACAGAAAGAAAAGACGAGACTTCAGTGAGTTGTAGTGTTGTCGTCATGTTGTGGAGACGTTGGGTGTTTGGATGCGAAAGCAAACCTGCTTTGTTTGGAGTCAGTGGTTAAGATTTATCATGCTGTTCCTGAGCCGTACAACCCAAAGGTTAGCTTGTGTACAGCACACTTTATGGAGCTGCAGTGAATACACACCTAAATAAATTGTAAATAAAATACAATAAACCACACTTAAATAATTGTGTTTATGTTGGCACTTCAAAAAATAAAGTTGTTACAGTGAAAAAGAAAAAATATTGTATCTGAAAGGTAAGAGAGTTGCAAAATAAAAGCTTACCACTGTAAAATGTTCAGCTCAGACTTGGACTCAGGGTCAAATGGATACAGTAATTATTACAATGACATTGTTACTGTTATTGTTACAACCAATAAACAAAGCGATGAACTTTTAAAATAGCGTCATATGATCCATTTAATTGAAATATGCTAACAGAACTGTGTAGTGCTGACATTTCTGCTCTCCTTTTTAGTCAAAAAAAGAAAACGTTCTCTTCAATGTTCTCTTTACAGAAATTGTTAAACAAATATGAGTCTAAACAAGAATGACTGCTATCTTTAAAACTCTGCAAATATTTTTGTGAAGAACTAGAGAGAATGTGTGCAATATAAAACATGGATGAACCTCCTGTAGCAATTTTTATTTTCTCTCTGTGTCATTAGTGTAAGATCAGGCTCACATGTGTCCAGCTCTGTGTCTGTAAAGAGTGACCAGTCAAAGGGTAAAGTACCCAACTTTAGTGAAGAAACAGCATCACAAACCAAACGGTATTTGAGACATTTCTTATTTTTGTTTACGCATAGACTGTCAAAAAATGTATATGTGAATAATTATCATAAAATGTGATAGTTCATAAATTTGTCAAAGTATTGTTTTTTTCTTTGCTAAAAGAATGTTTACAAGATATTTTCCCCAGAAATACAGTATTTAGATTTATTTTTTCAGTAGCAGGCTTCAGAATAAAACCTTAGATCCAGATTTTCAGACTAACAGGAACAGCAAGGACTTTACAAACAGTTTCCTGTGGATCTTCAGGGTAATAAAACATGTTTTCATAAATAATTAATAATTATGACAAATATGTTATTGAATAAGAGTGCGAGAGAAATGTTATTTCTAATTCTTGACCATTTTTTTCTTTTTAAGAACCCATAAGATAAGAAAGAACATATTATTAGTAATACAGACAGCTAATTAACATTTGTCTCAAATGGATTTTTTTTTTTACAAATGTTTTAAATTGTTGACCATATATGGATGAATTTTTTCTTTCATTCATTTTTGTCTTGTTTTGTAGGATCTTGAGAGCAAAATAATGACATTTCTAAAGAAAGAACTGGAAAAGTTTAAGAAAATATTACAAAAACAGGACTATGTGAAGGATTTTAATGAGAATAGATGCAGTATCAAAGAAGCAGCTCTTGATCTCACACTCTACTTCCTGAGAGAGATGAAGCAAGATGAAGCTGCTGATATTCTAGAAGGTAAGAGACTTGTGACAGTTTGTCAGACTGTATTTTATGAATGTAGGAGAGAAAATAAGATTAAAATATATCTGTATTTTTGTTTCTCTTTAGATGAGCTGATCTTCATTCATCAGCTAAAATGTAGCTTAAAGAAGAAGTATCAATGTGTTTTTGAAGGAATTGCAAAGCAAGGCGATTCTACACTTCTGAATAACATCTACACAGATCTCTATATCACTCAGGGTTGTAGTGAACAGGTCAATACTGAACATGAGGTAAGACAGATTGAAGTTGCTTCCAGGCATCATGAATCACAAGAGATACAGGTTGAATGTACAAATTTGTTTGAAGCACCTGAACAAGACAACCAGATCAGAACTGTACTCACAAAAGGAGTTGCTGGGATCGGAAAATCAGTCTCTGTGCAGAAGTTTGTTCTGGATTGGGCCGAAGGAAAAGAAAATCAAGATATCAGCTTTATATTTCCTCTTCCATTTAGAGAGATGAACTTAAAGGAGAAAGAAAAACTAAGTTTGATTGACCTTATAACTCAATGTTTCCCAGAGATAAAAGGACTAAACCTTACAAAAAGGAACCAAAAAGTTCTGTTCATTCTTGATGGACTGGATGAATTTCGTCTTCCTTTAAACTTTAAGGAAAATGAGACGTTGCATGATGTGTCTTCACCATCATCTCTGGATGTTCTCCTAACAAACCTCATCAAGGGCAATCTGCTTCCTCCTTCTCTCATCTGGATCACCACCAGACCAGCAGCTGCCAGTAAGATTCCTCCAGACTGTATCGACCGGCTGACAGAGATACGAGGATTCAATGATGCACAAAAGGTGGAGTACTTCAGAAAAAGATTCATGGATGAGAATCTGGCCAAAGAAATCATTGATCATGTTAAAAAATCAAGGAGTCTCTTTATCATGAGCCACATCCCAGTCTTCTGCTGGATTTCAGCCACTGTTTTTCAGAACATTTTAGAGGCAAAAAGAAATAACTTTGTGGGAAATAATCAGGCTGATGACGCCTCCAAAACACTGCAAGAATCAAATACTGAAGACACTCCTAAGACTCTGACACAAATGTACGCACACTTTCTTAGATTTCAGATCCTGCAGAGCAGACAAAAGTATGATGGAGAATATACACCAGATGTTTCCTGGAATAAAGATGCCATCTTTTCACTGGGGAAACTGGCATTTCATCAGCTGGAAAGAAACAATGTGATCTTCTATGACACAGACCTGGAAGCTTGTGGTATTGACGTCTATAAGGCATCAGTGTATTCAGGCACGTGTACCCAGATCTTTAAGGAGGAAACGGGTATCGTTCTTGGTACAATGTACTGCTTCGTTCACTTGAGCATTCAAGAGTTTATTGCAGCCCTTTATGCACATCTGTTTCTAGACATGAAGAAGAGAAGTATATTTGTTCATGAGTCTACAGAACAGGAAAACAAAGGCACTAGAGAGTGATAATGGACATCTGGATCTTTTCCTTCGCTTCCTCCTTGGTTTGTCACTCCAGTCCAATCAGCGACTCTTACAGGGTCTGTTGACACAGGAAAATGGAAATGACCATATCAAAAAAGAAATAGTTCAGTACATCAAGCAGAAATTTGAAGCTAATCTGTCTCCAGAGAGATCTATCAATCTGTTCTACTGTCTGAATTAACTGAACGACCAAACTCTGGTAAAAGACATTCAGACCCACCTTAGCAAAGGAAGTCTCTCATCTGCTGATCTTTCACCTGCCCAGTGGTCTGCTTTGGCCTTTGTGTTGTTGACATCAGAGGAGGAGCTGGAAGAGTTTGAGCTTCAGAAATTCAAGAAATCAGACGAGTGTCTCGTTAGATTATTGGCAGTCATCAAAACCTCCAAAAGAGCTCTGTAAGTTAATTATTTTTTGCTTTCATATGAAAAAAAAAATGCATTTATCTAGGGTTCCCATGCACCCTGGAAAGCTTGAAAATTAATTACTGATTTTGTAGTCCTGGAAAATGCATGGGAAATTAGAGAAATGTAAAATGTAATGGTAAATCTGGAAAATGATATAAAAAAATGTTCTTGTGTTTTTCTTTAGATGAGGATGAAGTGTTTTGTTTTTCTGAAACATGTTAGTAGCAGAAAGTACTTTGTTCAGGGATGCTGAGGTTTGACATTTTAAATGATGATGTTCAGTCCATTAAATTTCCACTCAAATGTTTGCAGTAAATGCCAACAGATAATCAGCTACCTAGTGATTGTGATTTATTTTAATGTATAATTCCAGCCTTTCTACAATACCAGTATTACCAAATACTTGGTCAGTGTGGTACCCATTGATAGGCAGCTACTTTCAAACATTCTTGTGTATATTTTTTTTGTCAGCACTCTGTAAAGAGCATTGTGTTTTTACAACATGTTTTTACAGCATTGTGCATTGTAGCCAGTGTTGAGAACCTGATCACAATGGTTAATTGTTGTTTAATCAGAATCGCTCAGTAATGCTTTTCCTTGAAACCATGGAACTAGCACTTTCAAATTTATAATTCATTGTAATTACAGATGAATAGATGAAAAATAAATGTATTAATTGTGTTTAGCAAATGTATTCAATCTAATTATTCTGTAATCTTATTTCACTCATAGGCTAAATGATTGTGGCTTAACAGACAAAAGCTGTTCAGCTCTGCCTACAGTTCTTGGATCAGATACTAGTCTGAAAGAGCTGAACATGAGCAATAATAATCTGCAGGATTCAGGAGGGAAGCTGCTATGCACTGGACTGGAAAATATGAAGTGTCATTTGGAGATACTGAGGTAAATTGTGACAATAGACAAAAATTGAGCTCAACAGAAAAAAAAGTGAAAACTAGACTTAGAAAATGAACAAGTCAGTTTTTTTATTCGGTTAAAATCAGTTCAATGTTGATGCAGTTTGATTCAGTAAATATGTACATCAATTTAAGAGTGAGTTTAATTCATTTATAAAACAGCTGTGGAGTAAACAGTCATCATCAGCTCAGTTCAGTTCTCGTCCAATAATTTCAATTTTAGTATTTTCAGAGTTTTAATTGTCTTTCCTTGTCCTCTACAAATTATTTTCCTAATTATAATTGTTCATTATGAAATACTCTTTAACATGTTGTTTATTTGGCTTAATGCTCTACATCTACATTACATCTACAAAAAAAACCTGAAATGGAGTTGCATGCTATATGTGGGACAAATAAAACTATTTTAAAATACTAAAATCTACCTTGAAGGTACTAATATTGTAACGGAGCGAGGGAGACGTGAAGCGGGCAGATCCATATGCAAGCTTTTATTACAATGAGACAGAGACATTGTAAAAAACAGGCAGGGTCGAAACAGTGGCAAACAGGTATATGAGGAGCAAGACACAAGAGTAGTCCATGAAACAGGCTATTGGTCGATCAGCGGCGAACGTAATCCAAGATACGAGGCAAACGGGTCATCCAATAGGCGAGAGTTCATACGAGGGGCAAGCAGAGTCCGAACGACAAGGAAAAGGGTTAAATCCACGACGGGTGAAAGGTCCAGGGCAGGCGGAAGGCAGACAAGGCGATATAACCAGGAGGGGAAACAAGACTAGGATAAACTGACAAGGAAATCTGACTGAACTAGGCTAAGGAAGATAAAGAGCCTCCGTATGGCAGCTAACACAAACAGTGCTTAACGCAGTCCAATACCCGGCCCCTAGTGAGAGGAAGTCCGGGGTTTAAATAGCGTCTCTGATTGGGCACAGGTGATCAGTGCAATGGCTGATAGGGGAATGTAGTCCGGGGTGTGGTGCAACAGTCAGTGTAATGTGAATGTGAGAGGGTGACATCTGGTGGTGAGCGGACCAAAGCTTGTCAAACAGTCCAGGAGAGTGGTGGGGCAGAGGCGGAACAAGGCAAGGGAAGGAGGGCCAGGTCCGTGTGGAGGACCTGGGGACTGAGGCAGGACCGGCAGAGCAGGATGAGCGAGGGACCACCATAGCAGAGCTGACGAGACCGAAGATCCCCATGGCGGAGCAGACGGAGCAAGAGCCCTCCAGGGCGGCGGAGCAGAGGAAGCAAGAGCCCTCCAAGGCGGAGCAGGTGCCCTCCAGGGTGGGGCAGGAGGCGCAGGGGCCCTCCAGGGCGGGGCAGGAGGTGCAGGGGCCCTCCAGGGTGGAGCAAAAACCCACGACATGGATTGGGACCTGAGGAGAACAGGGACAGAAAAGGCAGACAGAACAGCAAGGAGAGAGGCAGGGAAAACAGTGGGTATTATTAGCATGTCTTGGGCTGAGACAGATGGGGCAGAGAGTTCAATGACGGCCTCAATAGCCGTGACAGGACGGGCAGTGAGTTCACTGATGGCCTCCATGGCTGGAACAGGCCAGACACAGAGTTCGTTGGCGGCCCTCATGGCCGTGACAGGACAGGCAGAGAGTTCATTGACGGCCCTTATGGCCATGACAGGACGGGCAGAGAGTTCATTGACGGCCTTAATGGCCATGACAGGACGGGCAGAGAGTTCGTTGATGGCCTCCATGGTCAGAACAGGCCACAGGAGTTCACAGGCTGGGTGTGAGTCATTGGGCGCTACCAGCTTGCAGGGAGTTATAGCAGACGTCCCCGTCTTGTGAGGTTCCGCAGCCTCAGCCGCCACCTCCGGGAAAACTGCAGCGGACATCACAGCCACTCAGGAACAACAGCTTTGACTTTGCTTGACTCAGGAACGACAGCTTTGACTTTACTTGACTCAGGAACAACAGCTTTGACTTTGCTTGATTCAGGAACAACAGCTTTGACTTTGCTTGACTCAGGAATGACAGCTGTGACTTTGTTTGACTCAGGAACGACAGCTGTAGCTTGACTGGACTTGGGAACAACAGCTGTAGCTTGACCGGACTCGGGAACAACAGCTGTAACTTGACTTGACTCTGGAACAACAGCTGTAACTTGACTTAACACGAGAAGAGCAGCTCTGACTTTACTTGACTCAGGAAACACAGCTGTGATGTGTCTTGACTTGAGATTTACAACTTGACTTGACTCAGGAAACACAGCTGTGAAGTTGTATGACACCGAGATGGCAGCAGTGACATGACGGAGCGTTGTTGTCGCCAACATTACGTGAGCGCTAGAATGAACTAGAATGTCCCAGGGCTTGTGGTTGACTAAACCTCGCAGCTGCCATTACTGCGTTGACGCGTACCTCCTCTGCGACGCCCACAGTGAATGGCGAGTCCACACACAATAAAGCAAAGTCCATGAAAACAGGGAGAGATGACCGCGGACCCTCACATTTGAGCTTAGCTTTTAAAGGCTGATTTACTCCATTGCAAAAAAACTCATTAATAAACAGTCCGGTATGTCAGAGTCATTTACGATGTCCAGATACTCCTGAATATAGCCTTCGAGCGATCGCGTGCCCTGCTCGAGGGCTAATAACTGTCTTGCAATGTCCATACCTTGCCAGTGTCTGCAAGAAAAGCTGCTGGATCCAGTAGAGGCCAAGTATCCTGTAATGGAGCGAGGGAGACGTGAAGTGGGCGGATCCATATGCGTGCTTTTATTACAACGAGACAGAGACATAGTAAAAAACAGGCAGGGTCGAAACAGTGGCAAACATGTATATGAGGAGCATGACACAAGAGTAGTCCATGAAACAGGCTGTCGATCAGTGGCGAACGTAATCCAAGGGACGAGGAAAACAGGACAGTACAGGAAAACAGGAAAACAATAGGACAGGCGAGAGTTCATACGAGGGGCGAGCAGAGTCCGAACGACATGACAAAGGGTTAAATCCACGACGGGTGAAAGGTCCAGGGCAGGCGGAAGGCAGACAAGGCGATATAACCTGGCGGGGAAACAAGACTAGGATAAAGTGACAAGGAAACCTGACTGAACTAGGCTAAGGAAGATAAAGATGCTCCGTATGGCAGCTAACACAAAACAGTGCTAAACCCAGTCCAATACTTGGCCCCTAGTGAGAGGAAGTCTGGGGTTTAAATAGCGTCTCTGATTGGAACCAGGTGATTAGTGCAATGGCTGATGGGGAATGTAGTCCGGGGTGTGGTGCAACAGTCAGTGTAATGTGAATGTGAGAGGGTGACATCTGGTGGTGAGCGGACCAAAGCTCACCGGCCAGATTCGTGACAAATATATAGAGGTAGGTAAGGTACAAAAATGTACCTTTTCACTTTTGTTCCTTAGGGTACCGCCCCAGCGACAGAACTGTACCTTTTTTTCTGAGAGTGTAGTTAGACGTGGAGCAGCTGATAATCAGCTGATGCAAGTTTAAATGACGTCACCTGCCAGAAATATTACACTTGTTATTTACTGCATTGTTTTTGAATCATTTTAGAGAAAATATGAAACATGTTTTTGAAAGTCTGTTTTGCTGCTGTTTTTTTAAATAACCACATCATCTACATCTCTTGTAGTGCTTTACATCTTTAGCGGCATAAAGAAGCAACACACGTGGAGCAGAAATGGTTTTAATGAAGCATGTTTAGCTCTAGATGAAAAAAATATTAGCTGATCAGAGAGGGGGCCTGATGCAGTTTTACTGAGGGTAACTCTTCAGTCCCTTTTGTCCAAAATATTATAAATTTTGAAAATTGTAGTTTCATTGGAATGGTACAAAACTTGGTGACTTTTATAGCATTTACGGCACACCAAAAATGATGGCATGATTTGAAAAGCTAAGTGGTCGTAAAAAAAACTAATAAATAAATAACAAATAGTCACACTTGTGGTCCTCATGGATAAAAATGACCACCATCAAAAATAAATGGGAAATGGGGAAAAAATTAAAAAATACAGAAAAAATGTACAATGTAACAATTATTGTTAGTAGCAGAAAGTGCTTTGTTCAGGGATGCTGAGGTTTGACGTGAGAAAAGTATTTTGAATGATGATGGTTAGTCAATCAAATGTCCTCTCAAATGTTTGCAGTAAATGTCAACAGATAATCAGCTAGTGATTTTGATGTATTTCGATGTATGATTCCAGCCTTTCTGCAGTACCAGTAGTACCAAATACTGGGTCAATGTATTACCCGCTGATAGGCAGCTGCTTTCAAACATTCCTGTGTATATTTTTTTTGTCAGCACTCTGTATTTAGCAGAGGTGGGACCAAGTCATTGTTTTGCAAGTCACCAGTCAGTCTCAAGTCTTTGCATTCAAGTCTCGAGTCAAGTTCCGAGCCAAGACATGCAAGTCCAAGTCGAGTTGCAAGTCATTAGTGCTGTTTGCCCAAATTAGTTTGTCTGTATTAATTACTACAGTAAATGTAAAATCACTAATAGTCTATAGTAAGCATAATTATAAATATCTAATAATTAGTGGTGTTTCACTGAGGAATGAATCATTGTTTGTGAAGAAATATAGGCCTAAGTGAATGAATAATTTATTTTAAGTCTCATTTAAGTTTCATTTATTAATGATTCAGTGATTTTAATGAATCAACTGAGTCAAATATTTAATAACTTGGTAATACGTGCTAAATGTACATGCGCTCATTTATCGCCACCTACTGACGTAGGTCTACAGACATAGACATTTATTTTTTTATTGACATGAATGATGGGTATTATTTAGAATATTTACAAAACATTTATGGTACATTAAGTCTAAACTGATACGTTGATACAGAACGTTAATTACTGGGCAAAGAGATACATGAAATGAAGCAGAAAAGTAAATATATAAGAATAGTTATAATGTATATAAATGTTAAAAAATAAGAAACCGTCAGTGAATGGATTTAAAAGATGGATTGCATGTGTTTTTTTTTTATTTTTTATAGTTCTATATTATTTTATGTTCTTATATAGGCTATTCCTTTAACAAGTATTGATGATAACAAATTATTCAAATTTCATGCTGTCACAGAGACATGCGCAATAATAGTCATAATCTGATAATCTATTTTAGTCTTTGTTATTCTTCATTCAAAATACAGTTTTAGTATTATAATTATTCTAGTGGTTGAGTTAACATGTTGACTTTGCCACAAGTAGCCACGAACGTCTGGCACCACACCGTTCAGGGGTTAAGAAATGAGGCATGCAAAATTATTCACGGTAAAACTGTAGCTATTCAGACAAATATATGTATGTAAATGTATTTTCTGTTTTAAACAAGTTGTTTCTGTCGGATGTACAACATGTGAATTCATCCATTTCTTCTAAAATCAATCAGTCAATCACGTTTATTTATACAGCACTTTTTAACAAAACAGGTTGTGTCAAAGCAACTTTACAGTATTAAATAGGACAATAGTGTGTCAATAATGCAAAAGTTCCATGTTGCAGCAAAGTCAGATTGCAGAGGACTCATCTGGTTCCCGTGGTCTTGTGCCGACGGCCGTCTAGGTGATAAGTTCCTCACTGATGATCCGTCTCTGGGGCTCATCTAGTTGACATTGTCCCCGCTGACATTCAGGGCTGTAGAGGTCATCTATAGGTGCTGATCCACCATCTGGGCTGGGTACGGACTGGATCTTGTGGCTACGGTGACCTCGGAATAAGAAAGAAACAGACTAATATTAGTGTAGATGCCATTCTTCTTACGATGCAACAAGTACATCAGGTGTTCCTGGTGTTTGATTTCTCATTGACACTGTCCTAAGCCGACGCATTGTTGTATTTGGTTATGTTCAAGGTAGGGCTAACTTAATATACATTTGATGGTTCATTTGTGTCTGTGATGAAGCATATCTGTTAGTATATATAACTGGATATCAAAAGCTAAGACAACATGTTTTCAAGCTATTGTTATTTTTGAATTTTTGCATTACATTTGCTGATAAAATATACTGTATGGGAGTTCAGGGTTTTCGTCTTGAAGTGTGGACCATTTTTATATTTTGCTTAAAATAAGTATCTTCTAAAACTAACAAACAACATGCATACTGAAAATGCTCTCTTATGATGAACAGAAAAAAGTTAACTAGTGGAGTCAAGACATGTTTGTTATATATCACTTTATATGATACAGATTGTTTCAAAGCAGCTGTTATGTGTAAAAAAAAATGATTTTTCTATGTTAAGGTTTGACTGTACATTTGACTTTACATCAACTTTTCAAACAAAAAATATTTAAAACATGACAAAAAGTAGTGTTTGAGAATGTCTGAATAAATATCCAAATCCATAACCTAATAAAAGTAAGCAACTATGTGTAAAAATTTTAAGCCTGTTTTAAAGCATCTTTGAGACATTGCCACAGTTCTTCTGGATTTAGTCTATCTCAGTTTGTTCAGTTTCTTTATGTCATTCCAGACAGACTGAATGATGATGAGATCAGATCTCTGTTGATTATTAAAATTAATGGCAAAATGAATGTTTGGAAATGTAAACTAATATTTCCTACTGACACACTACAGCAAAAGATAGAAATACCTAACTTAAAACCATTTTTAGCTTGTGAAAATATGAGTGGAAAAAGATTTTTCAGTTCATTTGAATAAGGAATAACATATTCTGTTTAGGGATTTACGTTGTTTAGGTGATTTCTGGAATAAATGATTAATCATCTGAATGTGACCTTTTTATTCTGGTTCTAGACTTTCCAACTGCAGTATCACTGAAGAAGGTTATAAAGCTCTGGCTTCAGCTCTGAGATCAAACCCTTCACACCTGATAGAGCTGGATCTCACAGGAAATGATCCTGGACAATCAGGAGTGAAGGAGCTCAGTGATTTACTACAGGATCCAAACTGTCAACTCAAGACACTGAGGTGAGAGATGATTAAATAATGCAAAATAAATGATAAGCATGTAAATAATTTATATGTTATGTTATGTTAAGTTACACAATTTGTAGCTTCAAAAATATTTAAAATGATCAAACTTGAAAGATCAGATGCTGCAGCTGCTGTTGTTTTGATGATAAATGTCAACACAGTATACTTGTTTTAAAAGTTATAGGTTAATCAAACATTTTGGGTCACTAGATGTGCTGGTATTCAGCACATTATATAACAGACCACAAACATGTATTGTGTGTCAGGAGAGGACTGGTGATAATTCAGCACACACAAATATGTCTGAACCTGAACCTGCAGTTTCTCTCATAATGAGCAGAATTACTGTTGCATCAACACAGACATCAGTTAAATAAATTGATTCCTGTTTTATCTTCTCTTCTGCAGGCTTTTGGGTCCTGCTGCAGATGAAGCCTGTCAGTATGTGACTGGAATTGTGGGTAAAAACCCGTTACTCCTGAGAGAGCTGAATCTGAGTGAACATGAACTAGGAGACACACGAGTGAATCAGATCTCTGCTCTACTGCAGGATAAACACTGTCAACTCAACACACTGATGTGAGTATCTTACATCATTTCACATGACTAGTAATGTTACAGTTCCATGTTATTTTTAGCATAAATATGTGTTGGCAGTGTGTGAGCACAACCACTCTACAATGATAAAAATCCACCCACTCCTTATTTTTTTAATCCACATAAAAACGAATCAGTCTCATTATTTTTACATGTTTAATGTTATTTTAAAGTGGTTCTATAGTTGATCCTGTATCTTAATTACAAATTAGAAATCACAAACCTTTTTTTTTTTTTTTTTTTTTTTCATCTGACTAAAGCTTCTCCAGACTTGAAATGTAACTAGTATCCTCAAATCCTTTGTTTGACTTTATTGATGTATGATTATTTATTTACTTATATTGTTTTTAGGTTTTAGCAACATTTTATTTATTGCACTGTATGGCGTTTACTCATGATTCATTTAACTTACACATGAACAACACGTCTGATTCATTGTCTTTTCTCTTTCTGTCTTCAGTCTGTTTGGATGCAGAATGACAGAGAAACAGTGTCTCATCCTGACTTCAGCTCTGAAATCAAACCCATCACACCTGAGAGAACTGAACCTGAGCTGGAATGAACTAGGAGACTCTGCAGTGAAAAACCTCAGTGATCTACTGATGAACACACAATTCAAGCTGGAGAAACTAGTGTTAGTATCATTATACTGTACAGCAGTGACAGTGTTATTAGTTTACTGTTCAGTTTATTTTAAGTGTTTTGTGTGTGTTTGTGACTGTACACTTTTGGCTGTTGTTCATTTTAATTAAAATGAGCTGAAGTAACATGTTTTGAGCATTCTGTAACAATTTCATTGTGTTCACTCTACCTAATATATTTTAAAATTGAAACTGATTTAATTTATTTATACAGCAGAATCGGGAATATGTTATTGGCCTTTGCATAGTATACGCAATAACCTTCTATAGACTACAGCTCGCCGTGAATAACGTTCTCTGTCGCTTCAATTCAGTACGTTACATGACTGCCCCCTACTGATTAAGGCTTTCCTGAGTTAGAGCATCCCGTGACAACTTGCGTGACATTCCATGATCACGCGTGGTCCCTTTACTCTATGCACGCATTCTCAGTGGCCAGATCTGTAGGAGACTCTGGAATGAAAAACCTCAGTGATCTACTGATGAACACACAATTCAAGCTGGAGAAACTACAGTTAGTATCATTATACTGTACAGCAGTTACAGTGAGATTAAAGATTATTATTTACTATTTACTTACTATTTTCAAGTCACCATGAAATTAAAGTTGACAGTTATTATTTTTATGGAATATTGCATTGATAAAATTATTTATCCGTGCACATAATGTATTTCTAATTTATGTGCCCTTATGATCTTTTATCTAAATAACTTTCTCCTTCACAACAACATCTCTTCTCTCCTCTGATGATGAAGCAGGAAAATCTGTCAGTCACCGGAGATCACAGTAATAACAAATGACAGCTATGCAATTAATTAATGGGCCAAATTAAATCCAGCCATACATATATATATATATATATATATATATATATATATATATATATATATATGTATATATATGTATATATATATATTACGTTCACTCAGACATACTGTACAATAAAGAAAGACGGTTGCAAAAAAAGTGTTTATTGATGATAAAGTACTCTTAAAATGTCTTTAGGTAAATTGTAATTCAGAAACAGAATTGTCTTGATTTCTCACATTTAAACTCAATTTTCACATTTTTAATGTCAATTTTAAGTAGCTCTATAGTTGATCCTAGATCTTAATCTACTTTGTTAATCTTTTTTTCTGTTCTTGTTTATGGTCATATATGGTTTTTGGCAGTGTTTTAATTATTGCACTGTATGGTGTCAAAATATGATGAATTTACTCACATGAACTTGACACTTGTCTGATTCATTGTCTTTTCTCTTTCTGTCTTCAGTCTGTGTGGATGCAGAATGACAGAGAAACAGTGTCTCATCCTGACTTCAGCTCTGAAATCAAACCCATCACACCTGAGAGAACTGAACCTGAGCTGGAATAAACTAGGAGACTCTGGAGTGAAAAACCTCAGTGATCTACTGATGAACACACAATTCAAGCTGGAGAAACTAAAGTTAATATCATTATACTGTACAGCAGTGACAGTGTTATTAGTTTACTGTTCAGTTTATTTTAAGTGTTTTGTGTGTGTTTGTGACTGTACACTCAACAATTATTTTTGGCTCTTGTTCATTTTAATTAAAAATTAAAATTGAGCATTCTGTAACAATTTCATTGTGTTCACTCTACCTAATATATTTAAAATTGAAACTTGACATGTAGTTAGAAACATTATTGTAGTTAGGGATGTGTTTGTGGTTATTTTATGTGTTTTTCTGTAAAGGGAAATACGTTAGCGTTTACTTTTCAGTTATGCTGGACAGTTTTTGTGATGTTTTTGAATTTTGTGGTTCCCATTATGCAGAATAGTGATGTCTGTGCTTAGACTGTGGCATCTGAGTAATAGATATTCGAATGTCAGTACTGACACCAGTTTTTTCATATTCATTATTGTGTATAATAATGAAATAAAAAATAATAATATTATTAATTAGACCTCAGTGAAAAAAAATAAAAATAAATAGTAATTTGCTCCCACATAAGATTTTGTTTGACAAATGTAGTTGAGCTAACCCAAACTAGTGTAGTTTAGTTTAATGTAAACCAGCTAAATTGTGTTGACCCAACTAAGCAATTTTGATTTAAATTAAACCAGTTAAATTGTAAAAACTTTTTTCAGTAAAATTAAATAAGCAAACTGATTTATTTTTTGACTGTATGACATTTACTTGTGATGTATTTATTCACACATAAACTTTACATGGATCTGATTCATTGTCTTTTCTCTTTCTGTCTTCAGTCTTTGGGAATGCGTTCACATTATATTTGTGAAAAATTCTTCACCTTAATGATTTGTTTATAAGATGAGCTTCCTCTGTTTGTCTCTTTCTGGTCTTTATGACTGTGGAATTACAGATGTTTCTTCTTTAACTCAGTCTTTGACAAACACAAAAGCACTGCAGTTTCTAAAAGAGCTTAATCTGAGTGAGAATATGATTGGAGACTCAAAGCAGCAGCTCATTGATGTGCTACGAGACTCAAACTGTGAACTGAGGTGAGTATACTTCACTTTGTGATATTAAAGAGATTCATTTACCTCTAATATTTGAACAAATACTTTCAAATATTTGTGAAAAAAGTCAAATTATCAAATTATCATCAAGCTTTATTTTAAAGGGTTTGTGTCAGAATGAAATGTAAAGTTGATAAAAATGTTTAACACAAAGGTGGAAAGAGAACAAAAGCACACTGTCAGAGCTTTATACAACAACACCTGCTTTATTAATGACATCAGTAATAGTGAATCATTACAGTTTGAAATAGATTTGGTCAGATTGTAGGAAAACGCTGGTGAAATCAGTGCAGATTCCAGCTTCAGCTCACAGCCGTCCAGCATCACATGATCAATGTCTCTGTCTCTTGTGTTTTTAACTTTGACAAGCAACATGTCACATTACTTATGTAAGGTATAATCAGGGTGCGAATTCCTCTAGTCTAAATCTCCCTACCTCTGCTGAATTATTTTTATCCCCGTACAAATTTACACCCCGCAAAGTCTGCAAAAAAATTTAATTAAAAAAATAAGTAAACATGCAAAGTGCCAGTCCCATGTGAAATGCATAAAAATTTTGCAGAGAAGATGAGAGACCACAATTGAAAAAGCAGTGCAGCGCTGTGGAGAAAACATAATGAGAAAAGTTTAAAAGCGACTGAGAATTGCATGCAAACAGTCTATATGATCTGCCAAAACAACCTCTCGTTTAAAATCTAGCCACGGCTGGTAGAACTGCAACAGCTCAACGGTGTAAACCTGGGAAACATGCTTCATTCTGACAAGGCTTGTCGTAATATGCTCATGTTTATTGGAGAAACAGTGACAGCTCAGTTAGTGGACTTCATCAAAAAGTCATCTGATAAATTCAGTTTTCTCATTGATGAGCACAACTGTGTCAAATAAAACATGTCTGATCATCCACATTAGAATTCCCTATGAAGGTGAAATCTGCAACTACTACTTTCAACTTGTTGAACAGCAGTCGGGCACTGGGGCAGCCATCTGTGACCTCCTGTTAAAAAGTCTTGATGCGCAGGGCATCTCTGAAGACACGTTGCGCTCGCGGCTTGTTGGCTTTGCAACTGATGGTGCTGCTTCTATGATGGGCCGATACAGATGCAGTTGTAAGATGTGAAATTATTTCCTCATGAATTCAAAGTCCAGGAACCCTGACAAAAACAGATGCCATGCAACAAAACAATAAAACTAATCTGGAGAAGAGATCTTCAAAGAGGGCAAACAACACCACCCCTATTGCTCATTTACAACCCCTTTCCTCTCTCTCCTCCCCCCCCCCCTGCATCTCACACTTTTCCCCCAAAAGGTTCCACTGAAAGTCACTAAGAATGTCCATATACTACATGTGTTACATTTTGTGAATATGTTGAAGTTTCCCTTTCATGTTTGGTATCATTCTAAAGGTCTTAGTGCGATTGGTAAAATGGTCTCAATTTCACAGAAGTCACTTATATTATGAGGAAGACTGAACACTTTTGTAGAATTGTGTTTTGCTGCTGAGGGGTGTGTTTTCCCCTTAGGGTCGGGTTAGAATCTCTAGCCAGGTGTGACCCTGGGTCATGAGATCTCCTGACAAACCAAAAGGTCTTTTATGTTTTTACAACTGATTGGAAGATTTGTTTGTTTTGGTCTGGGTATATAAGCGAAGTGACAAAACATTACGGGGGGATTCTGTATTCAGAAGAACCCCACACTGTGTGTGAGAGTCTCTGGAGCTTTGCCTCCAAATCTCTCACATGCTGCTGTGTATCTCTATGCGGTCAGGTATGCATCTCTCACTCTTAGATTTATCTTGGAGTATGTTATGTATTCATTTTAATTGGAACTGAATTTAATTCTGAATTGGATTTTCATTGTTAAGCTATGTAATTGGCATGATACCTTTTTACCTGACTGCTAATAAAATGTTAACTTTGACTTATTCTGGACTTTTTGGAAATGATTTTCTAGTAGGTTAATGTGTAATGGTGCTACCGCAAGACTGCGTCCAGGGCAGACCGCGCCGGAAGCACCGACTGATGAGCCATGGGGACATCACTAGGGCTCCGGATGTTGAGTTGTCACTGACTTAACACGATGTAGCTCTCGCGGTTATTGAGGAAATATATAATTATAATTATAATCGCTCTACATCCTCTGAGTAAGTCAGAACTGGCGAGCTTGTGTCGACAAATTCGCCACGGCCGGGGTGTAAATCGAGAGCGGCACCTAGTCCCTAAGGAATGAAAATATTAAGACTGCGGGTCTTCCAGAATATTCAAATGTCTAAATTATTATACAGAAAAAATAGCCGCGATCAGCAAATTACAGAATACAAACCAGAATTAAGAAATTATTCATAATTGGAGTCAGACTAAATTATTCATGGAGTCAGATTTTTGCTTGGAAATTAAATTTTAATATTTCGAGGTAATTTTTACAGAAGCGCCGTAAAAGACCTACACGCAAGAAACCTTCAGCTGAACCGCTAGGCTTGCCGTAGCGGGAGGAGCCTTACAGTTGGTGACCCCGACGTGATCTCCCAGTCTCAGGCGAGGGTTTTTTCAGCGCAACATTCAAATGTGCTCCGGAAAGAGGTTTGAGCTTCTCCTTCCCTTTCTTCAGCTGCTGCGGTAAGTCATTTCTTATGTGCCTTTTTAGAAATGTTGAGGGAAAGCTTAGACGCACTCAATATAGACATATTTGTAGAATGAGTCGGAATACTCATAAATGTAGCCCGGAGACCGTAGAAATCCGGTGGGGCATAAGAATTAGACGAAATCTCATGAACTGACAGGGACATGATAGCGGCAGAGCAGATGAAGAATGAAGTCTCTTGAAGCAACATCCAACTCTCGTAAGAGATGAAAACTTAAAATTGGAATAACATCATCCAAATTTTATTCTGGTACTCAACAGAGGGCTTAAAATTAAAATCTAAATTCTGGTATTAACAATTTCCTTTCGTTATTGTTTAATGGCTTCGTAACAATAATTTTGCAACATTGGAAAAGCAAACGGGTATGTTTAAAGAATTTAAGGAAATTTGTGATTGGATTAACTCAAAAGATTATCAAATTCTAGAATCTTTTGTATCTGGAAGTGAAATTGGACAAGACTCTAAATCTAGAAACTCTGATCTGGGGAAAATGCGTCACAGTCCCAGCATATTACTGCTGCTATGCAGAAATCTCGATTACTGTTAAAAGAAGAGACACTAGAAATTCGATATCTGAAACTGGAATGCACATGAGGGCAATTGTGATGTCGCTGAGAGGCTTGTAACCAGGCCTGAGGGTTAAACCCATTCAGAGGACATCCACAACTTCTCCTGTGAGAGAATTGGTCAAACAGGCAAATTAATTAAATTAGATGTATTGAAATTCACTCAAAAGTGGGAACACCCCCAATATTACAATATTTGGCTCAACAACACTGCTCAAAATTCAGTCTTAATAAATATAGCATATAGCTTGGGTTTATTTTAGACTTCATAAAATTACTACACTATTGTATGATTTTAAGTCTTTGTCTTTAAGTAGACAGACAAACCATAGGAGACCATAAAATATGTGTGTGCTCTGCATTTGCTTTGGGTTTGCCCAACCCCCAAACTTCCTAATACTCGAATAGATTCCGAAAAGATGCACTTAGTAACACCTTAGCTCATAAACAAAAGAATCTGGTCCAATCCCAGATTGTAGTCACAACAATCGGCAACACTTCACACTGGGGTGTCATTTGTTGATATTGATTAGTGTATTGGCTAACGTGGATAAGCAATGAACAACACTTCATACTTCATGGTAGGTAATGAGAATGCAGTTGTTCATTGTTTGCTCATGGTGATCCACGGTGCACTGACTAATGTCAACAAATGTGATTTTAATAACACAGTAGTGAATGCTGAAATTGGCATGAACTAGAATTCATAAATGCTGTAGAAGTATTGTACATTCTCTTTCATGTTAATATAGTTAACTAATGAAAATCTTCAGACTGAGCTATGATTCGACCCATGCTTTCAGTATGTGCTTGCGGGGCATTGGATGTTCACAGCAACAAAGTCTACAACTGGATTCCTGTTTGGTTGTTTCTGTGCACATGATGAACGTGCTAGGATTGCTGCAGTCACAGGGCCAAATCAAAGGTGTATCTTAAAAAAGATTAGTGAGATGATAATCAGTTGATCTGAACAAGTTGCCCGGAGGCCCTCCAGAGACCAGTATTAAAAGTATTTTAATTTACATTATTTTTAATGTAATATACTTCATATTATAGCAACCTTATAATATATTACAATGGCCAATAATGGCCTTTAATCTCATGATTATTCAGCATTGTTTTTAGAAGAGGAAGAAAGAGTAGAGTAAGAAGAATGAACAGAATGTAGAAAGAAGGTATATACTGCATGTGAAAGAAGTTGGAAGCACTATTAGTGCTGGGAAAGAGATTAACAGAAGGTGAGTAGAAGCAAGAACCATTAAGAAAGGAAAATGAAAGGAAGAATGATCAAACTAATAAGAAGGAACTTCTTTATCTTCTATTCTGTGCAAAAATCTTCAATGAGAAAAGCTAACATGCCCAGAATTTACCAACTAAAACGATCAATCTGATGGCAATATCTTGAATAGGCCAGGTCTATCCAAGGCCATAAGATGATGTAAATTTGATTTTGTTGACATGTAACCCAGTAACAAGGGAAGGTACAAGTTTTGTTTTCCTTGCAACAAAACCAAAAACACGGTGGTGCAAGTGTTAGAAAACTGTGCCACCCTTCACTGGGAGCGCCAACTCAGAATCTGATCAGAGAGCTCATTTTTACTTTGGCATGTGATTAAAATTGTGTGCAATGTTAAAATCAAGCAGAGATTCGCAAGTCTTTACAGACTGCAGAGATGGAAATGGTCAATGTATAAAAAGCATAGAAAAATGCCAATTGCTAAGCTAACAGCACAGCACCAAAATCAGCAAATGAATGCGTTGAAGTTTGAACACAGATCTCACGTCTGTAAACAGTATCATTTAAAGATATTTTTCCAGCAGATCTGAATTTCATAATGCCTGTAACACTTCAGACTGTGTAAATTTAACTGCAACAGTAACTTAAGGTGCAACATGCTTAGACTGTGCTGAAACACCAACAACCAGATCTGACCATTGTTTATTTTGGCCTTTGTTTGCTAAAGCATGATCATGATCATGATACATGTTTTTGTAAACTAAAACAAGTTTGCTCCTGATGGTATGGAATCCCAGATTACACCCATCTCCAACAACTGTGTGGCTATGTCCACCAGTCTCAAGGCAATTTGCGAAAAGGCTCAAAATGAAACTGCTTTCCTCTATGTCTGTTTTCCTTTCAGGCTGACTGCTGTCATCTCTGAGGGACAAATTCCACAAGGATGTTTGGTCCCACTTACACCAACTTACACACACAACAAGGAGATGGGTGGAGAGATACTTCAAGGGGTCATTCACACCTCATAGCACTGCAAGTACTTACATGACCTCCCAGTGTAGCACTGGAACTAAATTACACGACACAGATTATGGTAGACGAGGCATCACCCATCTCCTATACACACACATACATACATACAAACATACACAACACATTTTTATTACTATGACCACACAACATCCATAACCTGGCATTCATAAGAATCTCCAGGTCCAAATTACCCATAGCATTCAAATCTATTACTTCACACATATAGTTCAAAAGAAATTATTTTTATAGTTTAATTTCAATTATAGCAAGCATTGCTGCAACTTTAAAGTCTTGGGAAATGTTATGGTCTTGCGAACTTATTGTATGCAAGCAATGTGCATAGGACTTGCACAGCTACAGTCACACATCAACTGATTCAAATTCTATCTACAAACTGTAAAATGAGACCTATTCAGCAATGCAACTGGTCTCTTAGAACAAATGTTTATGTCCAATCATTGGCATTGTTGCAAACTAGGGGGCCCACTAGTTTACAGCATATGTCTAATGACAATACAAATTTATCTAAATAGATAAAGATCAATCAATTACAAGAATTCCAATCAAACTACATTATCAAGTGTGACTTTAGCCTGCATATCAAATGCACAGAGGATGATTGAGAGGGAAAAAGCTACACAACAGATTTGAAATCTCTGTTTCTGTGAATTCTCATTCTCTAATTGACTTGATTAAAACCTTAGGTCTGCATTAATGATTTGCAATTAAAATGGTTAATATAGGCAATTTTATGATGATGATTATGAAATTGTGTATTTCTGTGTTAATTATATGATATTTCAATTATGCATACCATGGTAAACATACCAGTTATATTGATTTTGCTACTTCCCTTTTATTCATCCAGACCAAGTACCTAAATCCAAATTACTTTGCATATTGGTAGTAAACAATCTGGCAACCAAATGAGACCTCTTCACTAAATATTTGACTCTGAAAAAATGGAGACCTTATTTACCACTCGCACTTTTGAGATGATTGTTTTGTTTATCTCATAACCCTCTTCTCATTCCATTACATCACCAAAGTTATCAATGTTCAGTTATTGCATGGTCACTCAGGGGTTGTACAGATGTCTCGCATGCATCGGAACATCGTCAGTGAAATAATTCCTTCACCTATGGAAATCTGACAAATTCTGCGAAATACACCTTCTACCTGAAGGTGACTGAAGACTTCTTCAGGTCAGATAAACATCCTGGGGAAGATGGCACTTGATGTAGATGCTTCCCCAGAATGCAAGGACACTTTCAGCTCATGCTTGATCGACTCAGCGGACATAATACAACAAGTAATCCTACAGACTGACTACCACCACTGTCAGTGCAGGTGGAAACGCACCTGACCGAAAGATTGCAGCAGCGCAGAACGTCCTCTTTCAAAGAGACTTGTTTCACTGAGGTGAATTCTGCAGTGCTTTCATGAACGTGCCTTAATGTTGTTATTTCAGGTAACCACCATGCTCCTGCACTCATCAGCTAATGCTACCTGCCCTGCAGAGACTTTGACAGTAGACATAATTCGGAAATCATCAAATTGTGACCCCTTAGGGACTGCTTGGGATTTGCCCCAAGGGGTCAGGGAAGGACTGTAAGATGTGAAATTATTTCCTCATGAATTCAAAGTCCAGGAACCCTGACAAAAACAGATGCCATGCAACAAAACAATAAAACTAATCTGGAGAAGAGATCTTCAAAGAGGGCAAACAACACCACCCCTATTGCTCATTTACAACCCCTTTCCTCTCTCTCCTCTCCCCCCCCTGCATCTCACACTTTTCCCCCAAAAGGTTCCACTGAAAGTCACTAAGAATGTCCATATACTACATGTGTTACATTTTGTGAATATGTTGAAGTTTCCCTTTCATGTTTGGTATCATTCTAAAGGTCTTAGTGCGATTGGTAAAATGGTCTCAATTTCACAGAAGTCACTTATATTATGAGGAAGACTGAACACTTTTGTAGAATTGTGTTTTGCTGCTGAGGGGTGTGTTTTCCCCTTAGGGTCGGGTTAGAATCTCTAGCCAGGTGTGACCCTGGGTCATGAGATCTCCTGACAAACCAAAAGGTCTTTTATGTTTTTACAACTGATTGGAAGATTTGTTTGTTTTGGTCTGGGTATATAAGCGAAGTGACAAAACCTTACGGGGGGATTCTGTATTCAGAAGAACCCCCACACTGTGTGTGAGAGTCTCTGGAGCTTTGCCTCCAAATCTCTCACATGCTGCTGTGTATCTCTATGCGGTCAGGTATGCATCTCTCACTCTTAGATTTATCTTGGAGTATGTTATGTATTCATTTTAATTGGAACTGAATTTAATTCTGAATTGGATTTTCATTGTTAAGCTATGTAATTGGCATGATACCTTTTTACCTGACTGCTAATAAAATGTTAACTTTGACTTATTCTGGACTTTTTGGAAATGATTTTCTAGTAGGTTAATGTGTAATGGTGCTACCGCAAGACTGCGTCCAGGGCAGACCGCGCCGGAAGCACCGACTGATGAGCCATGGGGACATCACTAGGGCTCCGGATGTTGAGTTGTCACTGACTTAACACGATGTAGCTCTCGCGGTTATTGAGGAAATATATACTTTTTGTTGAGAGCACGCAGGCGCGGCCCACTTTAAGATATTATAATCGCTCTACATCCTCTGAGTAAGTCAGAACTGGCGAGCTTGTGTCGACGAATTCGCCACGGCCGGGGTGTAAATCGAAAGCGGCACCTAGTCCCTAAGGAACGAAAATATTAAGACTGCGGGTCTTCCAGAATATTCAAATGTCTAAATTATTATACAGAAAAAATAGCCGCGATCAGCAAATTACAGAATACAAACCAGAATTAACAAATTATTCATAATTGGAGTCAGACTAAATTATTCATGGAGTCAGATTTTTGCTTGGAAACTAAATTTTAATATTTCGAGGTAATTTTTACAGAAGCGCCGTAAAAGACCTACACGCAAGAAACCTTCAGCTGAACCGCTAGGCTTGCCGTAGCGGGAGGAGCCTTACACAGTCATGCTCCTGCGTGAAAAGATGAACCCCAACCTCCCAGTCATTCACTGTATGAATCACAAGTTAGAACTTGCTGTTCATGATGCTGTAAAACATATTAAAGATGCAAGTCATTTTCAGATGTTTGTTGCCTCTCTGTACTCATTTTTCACACAGCGGTCAGTGCTGATTTTGAGGTGGGCATTGCACTGAGAACACTGCGGTCTATGAGACAAACCAATGGTGTGAACGCAAAATGCATGAATGACAAATTTGAATGTTTCCACACATTCAAGGGTGTAAAAGTGTCTCAACTAAGTGACAGAGACCATCTAAAGGCAGAGGTATTAGGTGATTGATTTTTTGTTTCTCTGGCCGACAACATTGAGTGCAAGCTAGATGACGACGGAATTATTTCTGCTGCAGCTGCTCTAACTCGGTCAAATTGTCCATCCGATGAAGATGAGCGCATCCTATTTGGTGATGACAAACTTCTCACGATACACATGACTCTTAGTGTTGAGGCCACATCAAGTCCCAAACTGCTCAAGGAATTCCACCAATTTAAATGTCATGGTGTCATCAGAGAGAATCTGCACAAAGTGCTCACTACTGTCTCCACACTAACAATTTCAACAGCCGAGTTTAAACGAGAATTGAGTGCAATGAATTACATTTATACACCATACATAAACATTGATGGAATGAACATCTCCATGCAGAACAGCCTACTGTTTATTTTAGTAAATGGACCAGGGGTTGGCTCATTCCCTGATGATCTTTGCACCGGAAAGCAGGAAAAAAAAAAAAAAAAAAACACACACACTGAAATGCGTCATCAAAATAGAGTGTTTAGTCTGACAGATAGGCATAACCTATTTGTTGTAGCCATTTAAGAAAGTGTTTTTATTTTATTTGTGTTTAAATGTTATTTGTTTGTGTTTTGTTTAGTTCAATTTGTTAATTAAGAAAGAAACTTTTAACCATCATAAAATTGGCCGGCAGTACGCCGGAAGAAAGGGAGTGGGACAGATATAATTTTTTGACTTTAAGTTTCGGCCTTTTGTCTCGGCCGCAGAAGCATGGCAGTGGGCTTTGTGTTTTGCACTTTAAATGTTTTGTTTTTCGTAGAATCCCTTCTTTTTTGTTTGTTATAATTTGCATCTTAACTTTTAATATAATTCTGTTGGTAAATTATCTATCGAATAAAACAAGAATGCTGAATAAACATTTCTTGGAATGAAGTGCGTTCAAGACAAAGCCCGCTGCCATGCTTCTGCGGCCGAAATAAAAGGCCAAAACACTATTTATATTTTATGTTCACAGCACTGTACAGCACAGCGATACAGTTAATTTCACTTTATTTGAGTAATTAAAAAATGATTTGTTCATGAATGAAAGCGTTTCAAAACATCCCCCCTCTGGTTTTTCCACAAATCGCATCCTGGGTATAATGTACATCCAGCTATCCAGGACATCCAGTTGTTATCACAGAATAAACCGACAGGTTGATCAGGACTTGTATCATCCTGAATGCAAAGCTTTTGCAGAGAAAAACAGTTCCTAACAAACTACCGTGAACCTGGAAGTTCAGACAAGACGGACATAAGACATAATGTACAGTCGCTGTATGAATGTATATAAAACTGTTTATACACAGCAGATGTTTTCCAGATGAAGTGATCTTTAACAGAATGTACGTGTGCTATCTGGGGTTGTATCATTAATTTCACATCTTTTCACCACATAAATAAAGATGAGGACATACAATGTTATTTGAGAAAACCTTGTAAAAAGACGAACCCTGTGTCAGAAATCACCCCCATATGCTTAAATAAGGCACTTTTTGAGTTGACAGTCATTTTTGGTGGTGTCCGAAACCATAGTGGATATTATTGAGTGCACTCATTCAATCCCACAATGCACAACAATAACAAATGTACAACTGATGTATGCTCAATGGATAGAGAATACCCATAATGCACTGTGAGAGTCACATGCTGAATGAATTGCTGTGTCTCACCAGAAGAAGAATCATCCATCCATTCATTTTATAAAATGCTCACCCACGGAGTACAGCGTAATACAATACAGATATAAATTAATTGTAAATTGATTATTAAATTGTTTAATTAAAGATTATACCTAATTTCCATGAGTTCAAGATAAATCCTTTCATACTGGAGCTGCCAGTTTCAAAAAAGTGTCAGTCCTTCCAGTGCACTCAGTGTCTGAATTCACTCACTCGTTTTCATTCACTCCTTCAACTGAACTGTATTAGTGGTCTAATGTAGGGAATAGTGAATGAGGGTATTTAGATTCAGTTAAACACTTCTCATCAATTAACAACAACTTCAACAACAATTATATTAACAGGAATCTCGTCCAGTTTTGTTTGACAGTAAACACAGTCAGTAACTGAGGCATAAGCTAATAGCAGTTGTGTTTGAATGAAACGAGTGAGAGCGCGGTGGTGTGATACGAGAGAAGTAAAAGAAATGCTGGACTCAAATACCCGTATGACTGTGTGTTATTGTGTGGTGTTAATGACAACTGTTGTTATCAGGGAATAACACACCTCAGAATATCACGACTGACCAATCAGAATTGAGTATTCCAGGTAACTGTGCAATAATTTCATTTTACATTTACATTTACACTTATTCATTTAGCAGACGCTTTTATCCAAAGCGACTTACAGGTGGGGAATACATCAAGCGATTTGTCCTAAAGAGGCAAAACGACTTAGGAAGTGCTCATAATACCATATAACAGGCATTGTTCAGATAAGTACAGCTAGAAAGGGAAAAGAGTAGAATAAAGGATTTTTTTTTTTTTTAAGTCAAATAGTGTCGAAAGAGATGGGTTTTCAGCAGTCGCTTGAAAGTTTTTAGGGAGTTGGCATTCCGGATAGTGGTGGGAAGATCATTCCACCAGCCAGGAACGGTATAAGAAAATGTTCTGGAAAGTGATTTTGTGCCTCTTTGTGAGGGTACAATGAGGCGTCGCTCACTGGTGGATCTCAGAGTTCTGGAGGGAGTGTAGATTGGTAGCAGTGAGTGGAGGTAGGTGGGCGCTGAGCCTGTGGCTGTTCTATATGCAAGCATCAGTGTCTTGAATTTGATGCGAGCTGCAATAGGGAGCCAGTGCAAGGTGATAAAGAGAGGTGTGACATGGGCTCTTTTGGGCTCGTTGAAGACCAGTCGTGCTGCTGCATTCTGAATCATTTGTAGAGGTTTGATTGTGCATGAAGGAAGACCGGCTAGAAGAGCACTGCAGTAGTCCAGCCTAGAGATGACCAGGGCCTGGACAAGAAGTTGAGTGGCCTGCTCTGTTAGAAAGGGCCTGATCTTTCTGATGTTGTGTAGGGCAAACCTGCAAGATCGAGCAGTTTTTGCTATATGGTCCTTGAAAGTCAGCTGGTCGTCAAAGATTACACTAAGATTTCGGGCAGAACATGATGGGGTAATTGTACCTGTAAGATAGGATTCAAACCAGCGAAGTGGAATCCCTGTGATACCCAGTGATGAGAGAGTGGACAGGAGGATCTGATGATTCACCGTGTCAAAAGTTGACCAGGAGGGCGGTAAATGACCACAACGTGGAGTTTAAATGGAGCTGTTACTGTGATCGCATGAGATTCTAATGAGTTATAGTTACATAGCAGAGAGTGGTTAGAGAATTTCCATTTATTAGAAATGAGTATTCCAGTACCCCCACCCCTCCCAGTGTGACGAGGGGTGTGAGAGAAAGAGAAGTTATTAGACAGAGCAGCAGGGGTTGCTGAGTCTTCTGGACGAATCCAGGTCTCAGTCAAGCCCAGGATACTAAGTGTCGATTGTGTGGAAAAAGCTGAAATCTGCTTTGTTAACAGCTGACTGGCAATTCCAGAGGCCGACAGTAAACGAGAAAATTTCAGTGGAGGAAGTGACGATAGGGCGAAGGTTAGTAAGTGTCATGTCGCATAAAAAAAGATAAAGGAATTAGGGGTGTTTTTGTTTTGTTTTAATTACGCAGTATGTTTTGTTTATCTTTGTAACCATAGCAACGTAACACGGCGCACGTAATAAACCGGAAAGTATAGCGCTATGCGTTAGTCAATAATGGCAGTTCACGAGCCCTCACAGTCATCCATTCCTCCAGCGATCGCTTTTTCCTTCCCTCCTTTGCTAAAGCAACGTCTATGGGTATTTCTTGTTATGTAATACTACGGTGGTGTATTCATTCATCTTTTGTTAGGAGTTATAGAACGGTTAAGTCAGTTTATGTTTATTACCGCTGATTGTTTACTAGTCCGTTGCGTTTTGTCATATAGATCGCCCCCATCTAGATTATCTGTGCTGTTTTCTCTGTCACTTGTATTTAGATCTAATATTAATGCATATCTTGTTTGTATTGTATTACAGTTTCACAATATTCCAAGTAAACTTAATGGAAATTAATTAGGGCTGCACGCTTTGGGAAAATTTTCATATTGCGATTATTGAGGTCAATATTGCGATACGCGATTGCGATTATAATAAATGGTATTGTGAGACAACTTGACGGGTTTTTAAAGAAAATGCACACACAGATTATTGATAATGCGGAAATGTGTATTTGTAACACTAGAAATGGTTTCAAAATAAATTATTTTTACCAAATGAAATAGCATTTGCATTAATGTAAACTTATTTTCTCAAAAGTATAGCTAAATTAAATAAAATAAAAGCATACAAATTTTCACAAAAATAAGATATTTTAAAGATTTTGCCCAAACAAACGGACATTTATGAAGAATGTAAAATATACTCTGTGTAAACGCTTTTGAAAAGGAAACTGGATATGTTTTTGGTCGGAACACAAGTGGACAATGGAGACACAGTCGTTTACACCTGGCGTTTTAATCCATCTCTTCTGTCCACTTTCGACCACTTCTGATCACATTCCTGCATTTACATACATTACAAACTCAACTGATTTCATGTGATTCTCTTCAGACATTAGAACAGTACATGAGTTATGAGCTTCTAGAACGTTTGACCTCCTAACTGAAGATCTTTTTTACAAATATAAATAAAAACAGTATAAATAAAAATAGTCTAAACAAAAAATAGCTGTATTAAGTGCAAACAATAGTGCAGCCATAATCAAAGTAGGCTAGGCTACTCTCTCAATGTTCAAAGTGCAAACAGATACCAATTTTTTTTTTTTTTTTTTTTTTAAGCCTGATACAGAGCTATAGACAACTACACAACCTATTGTAGGATACATACAAATAACAACATATATATGTTATGTAGCCTAATTTGCGCGGACTGTGGAAACGCCCTCTAAAAGCGGGTATTAAAATTGCTTTTGAAGGCGCGTGCGCGTTTTACTTTCGGTTTCGTTTTAAGGATCGTGCGAATTCTCAGCGGCGCTGAGCGCTTTCTACAATACGAGATATTAATTTAACAAACGAATTTGAAAGTGAGGGGGACACAAACGGGATTTTGAAAAGTGGATGTGGTCAAAAGTGGACAAGCTGAAAACGTTTTACACCCCTATTTACACCTGTACTTAGCATTGTCCACTTGTGATCAGATCGACGCATCAGAAAACGCATGTTAATACCAGGTGAAACAGGGCCTCTAATTCTTGCACAGTACCTCTCTCTGGTCAGTGTCAGTAATCTCAAATCCAAAATATCGCCATTTTTTTTTTTTTTTTGGCTACCAGATTAGTGTCGATCTCCTCGGCATCCATCCACGCTGCGCACACAAGTGAACACGCACGCACACGCGCACGCCACACGTGCACTGCCTATACTGAGAGACTGTCAGATTTTTTGTTTTAATCTTTTTGTTTGTTTGTTTGTTTGTTTGTGTTGTTAGCGGTACGGAAAATCAGCAAACTGTCTCAGAAAGTAGGTGTTCTCAAGTCCACACTTATTTAATATAATTTTGCCGTCATATAATCGCACAGGCTGACATCGCGATTGCGATACGATTAATCGTGCAGCACTAAAATTAATCATCAGTGTCCTGGAGTTCTTGGGAATGTTTAAGCTGAATGGAGTGCGGTCCAATACAGTGAAAAGATGACGACACAGCTCACGAGGGTTGCAAAGATCGCTATCTTACGGAGCAGTTAAATAGCTAGAGGATCAACTAATGCCATAACGTCCTGACGGCTACAAAAATACTATCTTTCTTCTGTTGTTGACACAGCAGTGAGTCATGATGGCACAACGAAGCAATAGTAAAAAAGGCGATGAAGATATTCAGTCTGAGACTGCACATTCAAGAAGCAGTTGTTTATCTGGCACAATGTCCAGCTCAAAGATCGGTATGGCCGTCGCAATCACAAAGGCTAAGGCTGAAGCAGCGCAAGCTAGAGCAGCACACACGCAGAAGGAAATCGAACTTAAAGTACAGCAAGCACGTGTTCAAGCTAATCTTGACGCATTAAACGATGAGAAGGAAAAGGATGCCGCCATAGCAGAGGCAAATGCTCTCGTGGCCGGTCTACAAGAGATGGGGTTTGAAGTATGCAGCAAGGCCAACAGCCAGGTTTCTCAATCGGTCAAACACCAGCGAGTCGCCGCTTATGTGTCAGAGCAAGCCAGCCTATGCAGCAGAGGTTTATCAGCTAGTAGAGGTAATGATAATGCTTCGCCAACGCTGCATCAACCGCATTCTCAACCTAATGATGCTATTTTTCCAACGCCTCATCCATTGAACCACAGTGATAGTTCTTCGCAAAAGAACATCAAACCGGAACCCTCTTCTCCTGCATGCACACATGGAGCTAGCCATGATCATTCTACATCCACTGGAGATCTCCTCAAATACCTAGCACATAGCAGCTTGGTAACTTCAGGGCTCACCGCGTATGATGACCAGCCAATGAACTATTGGGCCTGGAAAACATCGTTTCTGAATGCTATTGCTGATCTAGACCTGTCTGCTGCAGGAGAACTCGACCTTCTCACCAAGTATCTAGGAAAGGAGTCAGCAGAACAAGTAAGAAGAATTAAAACAGTCAACATTAAGGATCCAGCAACTGGATTGCGCATGGCATGGGAACGCCTCGACGAAATATACGGCTCACCCGAGGCCATCGAGCAGGCTTTGTTCAACAAGCTAGAAAACTTTCCAAAGGTTACAATGAAGGATCCACGAAGACTCAGGGAACTAGCCGACGTGTTGTCAGAGCTTCAAGCGGCCAAAGAAGACAAATACCTCGCAGGTTTGTCGTACCTGGATACCTCCCGAGGTATTAGGCCTATTATTGAGAAATTTCCTTATAACCTCCAAGAAAAGTGGCTTTACCTGGGCACAAGATACAAACACGAGCATTTTGTTAGTTTTCCACCTTTCTCAGTGTTAGTAGACTTCATCGCCACTGAAGCAAGGGCTCGCACTGACCCTAGTTTTAGCTTCTTCACGGAAGTTCCAGTAGAGAGACTTAGTAAGTGGGAGAAACCTACAAAGCCATCAGTATACGTTCATAAAACGCAGATCTCGGGAACTACTAAGGCCGAGTGTCGAGAAAGTACGGAACGTATTGATCCCAACAAACACTGCCCTCTGCATAGGAAGCCTCACCCCCTGAGAAAATGCAGAGGCTTTCGTGAGAAGAGCATAAATGATCGCAAACAGCTCTTGAAAGAGCATTACATCTGCTTTCGCTGTTGCTCCTCCACAGACCATCTCGCGAAGAATTGCACAGCTGAGATAAAATGTACAGAGTGTGGGAGCACCACACACGTGACAGCACTTCACCCTTACCCACCTACCTGGAAATCTAAGTCGTTCCCTTCCACTTCAGAAGAAGGTGGAGAAGAAGACAACAGTAGACATCCAGGAGGTTAAGTCGACATGCACTCAGGTATGTGGTGAAGGATTGAGCGCTAGAACATATGCTAAGATTTGCCTTGTCAGTGTGTTCCCCAACGGCTGCAAGAAGGAGTCTAAAAGAATGTACGCCATACTAGACGAACAGAGCAATCGCTCCTTGGCACGGTCAGAGTTCTTTGAGATTTTTAAGATCTCTGGAAATTCTTACTCATATACACTTAAGACCTGTGCAGGGCATACAGAGACGGCGGGGAGGAGAGCTAGCGGTTACACTGTAGAGTCGGTGGACAACAAAATAAGCATTCATCTGCCTACACTCCTGGAGTGCAACCAAATCCCTAATGTTCGCACTGAGATTCCTACGCCTGAAGCAGCCTTCCATCACGTCCACCTAAAGCGTATCGCTGACAAGATTCCACCTTTAGATCCGGATGCAAAAATTCTCCTCTTACTAGGCAGAGACATCTTGCAAGTACACAAGGTCCGAGAGCAGATAAGTGGCCCAGGAGATGCACCATTCGCGCAAAGGCTCGACCTAGGATGGGTTGTTGTCGGTGATGTGTGCCTTGGAGGTGCTCACAGAACACAAGAGGTGAGAAGTTACAAAACTGCCATCTTAGAGAACGGTCGTACAAGTCATTTTCAACCATGCAACAATCAGATCAGAGTGAAAGAAGTTTTTGGTCAAGCAGCTAGACCTTGGCATCATACAGCACCAACCTCCATCCGTCCTTCCACGATGCTCAGTGGAGACTGTTTAGGGCAGACTATTTTCGCTTGTTCTCCTGACGACCACAGACTTGCCCCATCCATGGAGGATCTAGAGTTTCTGAAGATAATGGAAGCTGAGTGCTATCAGGATGGTTCCAAAAGTTGGGTTGCACCTCTACCCTTTCGATTGCCGAGACGGCGGCTGCCCAACAACAGGAAACAGGTTTTTGACCACCTTGTTTCGCTCCAGAAAACGACCAAAGATGAAAGTCGATTTCCTAGACTTTATGGAGAAGATGTTCAAGAAGGCACATGCCGAAGTCGCACCGCCACTACAACCTGGGCAAGAGTGTTGGTACCTACCACTGTTCAGTCTCTATCATCCGAGAAATCCAGATAGAATTCGTGTGGTCTTTGACAGCAGTGCATCATTTGAAGGAGTGTCGTTAAATGATATCTTGCTCACTGGTCCTGACCTTAACAACAGCCTGCTAGGCGTTCTTATGAGGTTTAGGAAGGAACAGGTTGCGATCACCGCCGACATCGAGCACATGTTCCACTGCTTCCTCGTCAAGGAAGACCACCGTGATTTTCTCCGTTTCCTGTGGTACAGGAACAACGACCCTACCTCCGACATTGTCGACTACAGAATGCAGGTTCATCTTTTTGGAAATAGTCCTTCACCTGCTGTTGCAGTGTATGGTCTGCGACGGGCAGCTAAGGAAGCAGAAGCTGATTGTGGTAGCGATGCAAGAAGATTCATCGATCGCGAGTTCTACATTGATGATGCTCTGAAATTCTTCAGCACAGAGGAAGAGGCCATCAGCGTCTTAGGTCGAGTGCAGAAAATGCTTGCAGCCTCTAACCTCAGGCTACACAAAATTGCTTCAAATCGACCGGCAGTCATCAAAGCATTTCCATTCGAAGATCGAGCCAAGGACATCAGCAGCATGGATCTCTTCGTTGATGATTTGCCAATACAACGTAGTCTTGGTTTGTTATGGAACATCAAGTCAAGTCAAGTCAAGTCGAGCTTTATTGTCATTCTGCTACATGTGTGGGCATATAGTAGAACGAGATGTCGTGTCTCACAGGACCACGGTGCTACATACTAGTTAAGCAATATAAACATACAACAGTACACGAATAAGAAAAGCAATTACAGACTTACACAATGGTTAACCATTTGACTATACATACTATAAATACTATAAGAAATAGTGGACTACACATACAAAACTTTTAGATGACAAAAACTTTACATAAGTACTGTACATGACGTTTTACATTTGTACATGAAATTGTGCAAAAGAGATATTTTGTGCATTAAATTGTGCAGAAGAGAGATTTTGAGGGAAGCAGCATAGTGCAATGCACAAATAAACATTTATAATCCGATTGTGTCTTTGTAGCAGCAAGTGTTTATAGAAAGTGTCTAATGTACATAAGTGTGTTGCTACAAGTGGTTTGTATAGCCCACTCACCTGTGTGTAACACACTCAGAATTGCACTTTGAAAGGTTGTCAGCAGTTTTAGAGAGTTGGGGGGAGGAGGCGGCTGAGGTTTTCATGGTTTCAGAGGGGGGCAGGGAGATTGGAGTTAAGGACTCTCACAGCCTGGGGGAAGAAGCTGTTGAGAAATCTGACAGAGCGAGCTTTGATGCTCCGGTACCTTCTACCTGATGGCAGGAGCTGGAAGAGATTGTGGGAGGGATGGGTGGGGTCCTTCACGATGCTGGAGGCCTTGCTGGAGCATCGTGCATGGAAAATGTCCAGGATGGAGGGGAGAGGGGCACCGATGATCTTTGCGGCTGTGTTCACTGTCCGCTGTAGGGTCTTGCGGTCAGCAGCACTGCAGTTCCCGTACCAGACAGTGATGCAGCTGGTCAGCACACTCTCAATGGTGCCCCTATAGAAAGTGGTGAGAATGGGTGGAGGGAGACTTGCCCTTTTCAGCCGGCGGAGAAAGTGGAGGTGCTGTTGGCCCTTCTTGTTGAGCGACGTGACGTTGGTGGTCCAGGTGAGATTCTCTGTAATGTGCACCCCCAGGAATTTAGTGCTGCTGACTCTCTCCATAGCCGAGCTGTCGATGGTCAGTGGGGGGTGGTCGACAGAGTTCCTCCTGAAGTCCATCACAACCTCCTTTGTCTTACTCACATTGAGGGACAGGTTGTTAGCGCCACACCATTTAGCCAGCTGAGCCACTTCCTCTCTGTAGTGTGTTTCATCGTTGTTGCTGATGAGGCCTACCACAGTCGTGTCATCAGCAAACTTGATGATGTGATTGGAGCTGAACTTGGCAGTGCAGTCGTGGGTCAGCAGCGTGAAGAGCAGCGGGCTGAGAACACAGCCCTGTGGGGCACCCGTGCTCAGTGTGGTAGTGCTGGAGGTGTTGCTGCTGACACAGACTGACTGGGGTCTTCCAGTTAAGAAGTCCAGGATCCAATTACAGAGGGAGGTGTTTAGGCCCAGCAGGTTTAGTTTGTGGATGAGCTGCTGAGGGATTATTGTGTTGAATGCTGAGCTGAAGTCAATGAACAGCATTCTAACGTAAGAGTCTTTCTGTTCTAGGTGAGTGAGAGCTAGGTGGAGAGTGCTGGATATTGCATCGTCCGTGGAGCGGTTTGGACGGTATGCAAACTGGAATGGGTCCAGTGTGTTTGGGAGACTGGACTTGATGTGATGCATGACTAACCTCTCAAAGCACTTCATCATGATGGGAGTCAGTGCTATGGGACGATAGTCATTCAGACAGGACACAGGTGACTTCTTTGGTACTGGAATTATGGAGGTGGATTTGAGACACGTGGGCACGACTGCCTGGCTCAGTGAGGTGTTGAAGATGTCTGTTAGGACATCCGTCAGCTGTGCAGCACATTCTCTTAATACACGGCCAGGTATGTTGTCAGGGCCCGCAGCCTTTCGTGGGTTTATCCTGGATAGGGTCTTCCTTACATCGGCTGCAGAAAGACAGAGTACCTGGTCGTTTGGAGATGTGTGGAGTTTCTGTGCAGGAGTGTTGTTCTGTATCTCAAATCGTGAGTAGAAGTGGTTGAGTGCATCTGGCAGGGATGGCAGGGGCTTGCAGTCAGTGATGGTCTGAATGGCTTGCCACAGGGACCGAGTGTCTTTACTGTCGCTGAAGTTATTGTTGATTTTCTGAGCATATTGATGTTTTGCCTTCTTGATGCCATGAGACAGATTGGCTCTTGCTGTTTTGAGAGCTGCCTTATCTCCTGATCTGAATGCCTCATCTCGGATTTTTAGCAGTCTACGAACCTCTGCTGTCATCCATGGCTTCTGGTTGGCACGTGTGGTGATGGTTTTGGTGACTGTCACATCATCTATGCACTTTTTGATGTAAGCAGTCACTGTTTCTGTGTATTCTTGCAGGTCTGTCTGGTTATTGTAGGTGGCTGCCTCTTTAAACATTGTGACGAGTCGGCTGCCTCCCCCCTAACTATCAGCTTCACCCCGTCGGTAATCGCCGCCCTTCACCAGGCTCCCGACGGGAGTGGGCGTGTGGGAGGAGGAGGAGGGGCGCCGAAACATCCAGGTCTGGCGGCGTGTGATGAGGCACACCTGATGTGAATGAAGCCTCATCACCGCCGCTGTTAAAATGCCGAGCGCGCCTCTCCTCAGGGGACCGGTCTCTTCCCCGTGCATGCACGCTGGTGTCCTCGTGGGTCCAGGAAGGGGTGAAGAGGGTACCAGCGCCGCAGGACGAGTTGCCGGACCCCGCGGGTCCGGATGAGGACCGCACCCGTAACGGCTGACGGGCCAGGATGCCGGGCCGTGTTATCCCCCAGAAGCGCCGCGTAGGTGGAGGAGGACGATGCCGCTAGAGAAGCCGCCGCCCCTCGCACCCCGGACCTGAGCGGGGAGCGCATGCGGCCGCCGGACTCCGCCCCTTACCTGGACCCTTCCCTTTTGGAACACTACCCCTCCTTCACGGAACCCCGTCACTTCGAGGACACCAGATCCCCCTTTTGTTTTGGACACTTTTTCCCCCTTTTTGGACACTTTGTTTTATTGTTTAATAAAAACCTCTCCGAGGCCTGACGTCACGCCCCCTGTGTGTCGCTTTGCTCCGCCCCCGTGACAACATGTTCCAGTCTGTGTCCTGGAAGCAGTCCTGTAGTGCAGAGGTAGCATTGTCCGGCCATACCGTGATCTGTTTTTGAACCGGTTTGGTAAGTTTGAGAAGTGGTCTAACAGAGATGTGGTCGGAGTACCCCAGGTGGGGGCGGGGTTCAGCCCTGTAAGCATTTTTATTTGTAGTATAAACAAAGTCCAGTGTGTTGTTTCCCCTTGTTGCAAAGTTCACGTGTTGATAGAACTTTGGCAAAACAGACTTTAAGTTAGCGTGATTAAAGTCACCGGCAATGATGAAAAAGCCGTCTGGGTTATTTGTTTGTTGTTCGCTGATGGCACTGTAAAGCTCGCGAAGCGCGTCCTTAGCGTTTGCACACGGCGGAATGTAGACCGCGACAATAACAATGGCCGTGAACTCCCACGGCAGATAGAACGGCCGACACTTCACAAACATAAACTCCACCAGCGATGAACAGTTTTTTGTTACTACTGCAGCATTGTTACACCATTCCTTGTTGATATACACACACAAGCCTCCCCCGCGAGTCTTACCAGACAGTGATGAATCTCTGTCCGCTCGGCAGCAGGTTAGCCCGTGCAGTTGAATGGCGGAGTCCGGGGTTTTGTTGTTTAGCCATGTTTCAGTGAAAACAAACACACAACAATCCCTTGCCTCGTGCTCTGTGGACCGACTGAGCTGAATTTCGTCCAGTTTATTTTCCAGCGAGCGAACATCTGAGAGCATGAGTGTTGGAAGAGCCGGTCTTGTGGGGTTTGCCCGTAGCCTAGCTCGTATGTCTCCGCGCTTACCGCGCTTCCGTCCTCTCTCGCACCGCCGGCGCCACTGCTTTGTGCGGACAGCGTCAGAAGGCGAGGCCACAGTCTCGAGGTCCGGCTTCAGCAGTATACAAAGGCCTCGAAGCTTCTCTTCTGGCCGCCGGCGAGAGTTGGTGTTTGTGTGCGTTGCCGATTTCCAAAAGGCTTTGGCGATCGTAAATCTGTTTTGGAGTGCTTTCCCTATGTTTCAGCGGTACATTTACACTGTTTGGAGATGAACGGACGACATTAAAAGACATAAAAGCACCGTCGTTAGGACCCGGAGTAGCCGCTGCGTCTGACCGCGCCGCCATCTTGGATCTTTGCGCACAGTTAATTAACATGCGCACAGATACATTCACGTTTCAAACCGAAGACGACCAGAGGCCATTCTCTCACAGAGGAGTACTTTCGACTGTGAACAGCCTCTATGATCCTTTGGGATTCCTCGCACCCATTACGGTTCATGGAAGACTGATACTCAGAGAATTAACTAAGCAAGCAGAGGATTGGGACACACCTCTCCCCAAAGACATGCTTGTCTCACTCCAGCGATGCTTCTAACTCTCAACAGGTTCTGTACCTCCTCCTCCACCAGGAAACTTTGAGGAAGCGCATCTTGTCAGGGAAGAATGGAAGCAAGTTCAGGGCCTAGCAGAAATGTTTTGGAATGAGTGGAAACATGAATACCTCAAAACATTACAGCTCCGTCACAAGTGGCAAGGAAAGAGACAGAATCTCCAAGAAGGAGACATAGTTCTTTTGAAAGATAATCAAGCTAAGAGGAATCAATGGCCTATAGGCCTCATCTTAAAAACCCTTCCAGGAGAAGATGGATTGGTTCGGAAAGTCCAAGTGGAAATTGTCAAGGATGGAAGTAGTTCTACTTCTTTCTCCAAAGACTGATTCTGTTAATTAATGTGGGCTCTTTATAGACCCCAGGCAGGGAGTGTCATGTCGCATAAAAAAGAGAAAGGAATCAGGGGTGTTTTTGTTTTGTTTTAATAGCGCAGCATGTTTTGTTTATCTTTGTAACCATAGCAACGTAACACGGCGCACGTAATGAACCGTAAAGTAAAGCGCTATGCGGTAGTCAGTAACGGCAGTTCACGAGCTCTCACAGTCATCCATTCCTCCAGCGATCGCTTTTTCCTTCCCTCCTTTGCTAAAGCAACGTCTATGAGTATTTCTTGTCATGTAATACTACGGTGGTGTATTCATTCATCTTTTGTTAGGAGTTATAGAACGGTTTATAGAAGTCAGTTTATGTTTATTACCGCTGATTGTTTACTAGTCCGTTGCGTTTTGTCATATAGATCGCCCCCATCTAGATTATCTGTGCTGTTTTCTCTGTCACTTGTATTTAGATCTAATATTAATGCATATCTTGTTTGTATTGTATTACAGTTTCACAATATTCCAAGTAAACTTAATGGAAATTAATCATCAGTGTCCTGGAGTTCTTGGGAAAGTTTAAGCTGAATGGAGTGCGGTCCAATACAGTAAGATTGCGTTGACGTCTGCGTGTGATGTTAGAGCGTTTTGTGGAGACAACCGGAATGTATTGAAAACACATGATAGAGGTGGAAAGAGAGGGCAAGAAGGGAGTGTGTGAAGGGAAAGAGTACCTAAGTGCGTTGTCAGTTTCGTTGCTCGGTTAAAGTCGCGCAGGAAAAAGTCGCAGGTCTTTACCCTCGTTGGTCTTCACACAAGGAGGCTGAACACGAAGGCTGAACACTTTCACTGACGCTTCCGCGTCAGCTCGCAGATAATGAATATATACACAAGCAAATGAGACTGAAGTGATAACAGCTGGGCCCGCCTCCTGACCTAAGCCCAAAGTCTATATCTATGCAAATGCCTCGAATCGAAACTAAGAGCGAGATGCTTCGCACTTAAGTGCCCGCAGGATTTCAGCAATAGTAATTTCAATAAGTGCAATCGAAAGTGCTAATTAAAACGAAACATCAACACTACAAATAGGCAGAGAACGAAAAAATACTTTCTGGCAGTACTTAATAATTTAAACAGTACCTATGGAAATAGTGTATTAAGCAAACACTTACGCGCAGTCGCTACTGCTTTCTCCGTGGACAACAGTGCTTCTCAGTTATTTACTGAGACCAATACAAACATGAACTAGAGGACAAATAGCTTTAACTAGTGGAACATTTAACTGAAAGGTTTTGTTTTAAGGCAAAATCACATTTGTATTTGTTCCTTGTCATTTATTATATATGACACTCATTCGTATGCGTTTCTCTATATAGTGACTCAATAGAGACACAAACAGAATGGATTTTTTGTTATAAATGTATTATATTATACTGTTTTGTAAATATGTATTCGAAATCAGGTATAGTCATTTATATAGTTATTGATCTCATTACAGGATTTTAATGTAACTTTTTACTCAAGAAAAAAAAACGTGATTGAAATACAGTAACTAATTTGTACTTTGTCCCACTGAACTCTGATTATCTTCTTCTGTTCCACCTTACAGTGTAGATACAGATCCATCACCAAGAGTCCCTGATAGAGGTCAGTTGCAAGAAATACCTAAAAGAGTTCAATCACCAAAAGATGATAAATGCTGTATATCATAATTTGAAGTCGTCTTGGGAGGAGCAGTAAACATCAGGTGAGGATCCACAGAAGAGCTTCACTACTGTGTCTATGAGGAGAAAGAAATGTGTGATAAATGTGTGAATGTGATCCATACAGGTGAAGAGACTCAGACTTTACAAAGAAATAATGCAGCATGTGTGTTAGAAACATGTGATATTGAATTAACGTTGCTTTAGTATTCAAGCAAATGATCATTTTGTTTTATGTAAAGCTGAAACTGAGGAGGAAGAAGCTCAGATGAGTCTGTCTGGCTCTTCAGTTGAATAATATTTGTATTAAACTCATTCATAATGAATCAGATGTTTAAATGTGATTGTCAAGTGCAGCACTTAAATGTGTCAAAATATATAAAGCAAATCTACAATGTACTCTCAATGATTAAAATGAGAGTTTTGACACACAGTGAGTGTTTATAAATGCTGTGCCTTTTACTCACTGTTTGTGTAATTTTAGTCACAATTTGAAGAAAAGTTTGTTTTTCATGAGACTTTGTGACTTTTCCTACATAAGTACAAAAAAATGACAGAAATATATTTTTAAATGTTATAATGGTGATTGCTGGTCACTATTCTCCTGGCTATGATGGTAATTTAATGTCTTTTTAGATTTAAAAATAAAAGTTTTTGTTTGTCATCATGTGTTTGTTTTCCTACAATTTTACTTTTAGTTTTACAAATGAGGACAATCTATGAAGAATTAACAAAAATATTGTTGGTCATAATATTAAAATAACATTTAAATTGGATAATATTCAGATGTTTCAGCTTTGAAATGTAGTGTGAAGTATTTGAAAGTGTGTCTGTCATGTTGAGGGAGTTTTTAGAAAGACAATTCCAACCCTGAACACAGAGTGTAGCAGCTCCAGTAAAATGATTCATCAATTCCAGTAGATTTTTCTTTCTAGGGTCTTTAGACAAGACTGTTCAATCTCACCGCTGCTCATCTGCTCGTCACACAGGCTCATTCTTATTATGTAAATATGAAATTATTCACCGTTTTTTGGAAATGAATTAAAAAGTTGTCAATTGGCTGATGACTACACTATTATTTTTTTAAAAAGCATTTTTTTTTCCCTGAGATATCTGGTCTCAATCTTAATATTGTAAGATGTGAAATTATTTCCTCATGAATTCGAAGTCCAGGAACCCTGACAAAAACAGATGCCATGCAACAAAACAATAAAACTAATCTGGAGAAGAGATCTTCAAAGAGGGCAAACAACACCACCTCTATTGCTCATTTACAACCCCCTTCCTCTCTCTCCTCTCCCCTCCCTGCATCTCACACTTTTCCCCCAAAAGGTTCCACTGAAAGTCACTAAGAATGTCCATATGTGTTACATTTTGTGAATATGTTGAAGTTTCCCTTTCATGTTTGGTATCATTCTAAAGGTCTTAGTGCGATTGGTAAAATGGTCTCAATTTCACAGAAGTCACTTATATTATGAGGAAGACTGAACACTTTTGTAGAATTGTGTTTTGCTGCTGAGGGGTGTGTTTTCCCCTTAGGGTCGGGTGAGAATCTCCAGCCAGGTGTGACCCTGGGTCATGAGATCTCCTGACAAACCAAAAGGTCTTTTATGTTTTTACAACTGATTGGAAGATTTGTTTGTTTTGGTCTGGGTATATAAGCGAAGTGACAAAACATTACTTTGGGATTCTGTATTCAGAAGAACCCCACACTGTGTGTGAGAGTCTCTGGAGCTTTGCCTCCAAATCTCTCACATGCTGCTGTGTATCTCTATGCGGTCAGGTATGCATCTCTCACTCTTAGATTTATCTTGGAGTATGTTATGTATTCATTTTAATTGGAACTGATTTAATTCTGAATTGGATTTTCATTGTTAAGCTATGTAATTGGCATGATACCTTTTTACCTGACTGCTAATAAAATGTTAACTTTGACTTATTCTGGACTTCTTGGAAATTATTTTCTAGTAGGTTAATGTGTAAGGGTGCTACCGCAAGACTGCGTCCAGGGCAGACCACGCCGGAAGTACCGACTGATGAGCCATGGGGACATCACTAGGGCTCCGGATGTTGAGCTGTCACTGACTTAACACGATGTAGCTCTCGCGGTTATTGAGGAAATATATACTTTTTGTTGAGAGCACGCAGGCGCGGCCCACTTTAAGATATTATAATCGCTCTACATCCTCTGAGTAAGTCAGAACTGGCGAGCTTGTGTCGACGAATTCGCCACGGCCGGGGTGTAAATCGAAAGCGGCACCTAGTCCCTAAGGAACGAAATATTGAGACTACGGGACTTCCAGAATATTCAAATGTCTAAATTATTATACAGGAAAAATAGCCGCGATCAGCAAATTACCGAATACAAACCAGAAATTAACAAATTATTCATAATTGGAGTCAGACTAAATTATTCATGGAGTCAGATTTTTGTTTGGAAACTAAATTTTAATATTTCAAGGTAATTTTTACAGAAGCGCCGTAAAAGACCTACACGCAAGAAACCTTCAGCTGAACTGCTAGGCTTGCCGTAGCGGGAGGAGCCTTACAATATTAGCAAATATGAGAGATTTTCCCTGAAGAGTGTTAACTTTGAGGAAATTGAAGGAATTTCAATGTTAAGGAGGAGGTCACACACAACGTGGAGTAAAACTTTGTGAAGATCATATTGCGCTTCTCGTAATTTTCATTCCATTCTCAACAGTACAAATTGTTTTTTTTTTTTTGTTTTTTTTTTTTTTTTAAATAAGTGAGTTAAAACAGTTTATTAAGAGTAATAGTTCTATGTGGAGTATTTTCTCTAACCATTTATTTAAACAGTTTGGTGGTGTCCGTTTTCTTTTTCTTACATGCAGTTTTGATGTTAACAAAATACTCTTAAATGATCTGATTTTGTATTGTTTTATTTTTAATCAACTTTCCTTTTTTATTTGTAATAATAATAATAATACTTTTTAGACACTGGTTTGGGACGGTCAGCTGTTGAATAATGGTTTTTGAGTATTAATGAGCTATGTGTTAAATTAAAGTGTCATATTTCAGCTGTAGAATATTGTATTGTCATGAACTTTGTCTCTGTCAAAATACTTTCTCTGCTCAGAAATCAGGACACTTGGTGTAAGACTGTAGGAAGTAAAGTCTCCAAATATTTGTTTTTAGATCAATTTGATTTAATTCATGAAAAGTGCAGGAACCAGTCAGTTAGATCTCTTTGTTTATATTTCTTCTCCTCCTTCAAATATTTTAATGGGTGAATATGTTTCCCTCATTTGTGTGGATCATTTTAGGAAGGTTCTTAGTCATTACTGTATAACAAATCAAACTAGAGTCATTTCAAATATAAAACCTTGTGAAGGACTCATTAGAGCATTTTCAACTGGATATCGATTACAAATGCTCTTTTGGTAATTGTGAAAGAGAGTGTTACATTAAATTTCAGTTTAATCTTAAATATGTCATCAGTTTTACTTCAAATGAATATGAATAATCAAATGAATATGACTTTTCTAAAATAAATATATATATATATCGATTTGTTTTTGTTGTTAGGAAAATATTATATTCATAGACTAAATGGAGTAACTGTGAAATTTCTCGAGAATAATCAAATTCCTTTGCCAAATTTTGTAGTATTTCCACTGTATGACTGTGCATGTATTGAGTTAGAAATTTCAGATTTTTAAGTCCCTTAAGAAAGCCAGATTATTGGAAATTAAATGCCTCTCTACAAAATACTTAATGTTTGGGTATAAAAAATGCTTCTTTTAAAACATACTAATATTCTTCATACTTTAAATTGAGAGTTGTTTAAATACAAGTTCTCTATCAAATTCAGTCTTTCCAAATCAATATACAACATTATTAAAATCTCTCAAAATGAAGCAGATAAAGAAAGTATACATTTGTTTAGAGAAAAATGTAATTCCTTTTACATGGAAAAGGCTAAAAGGGCCTTTGTTAGATCTAGGACCAAATGGCTTGAAGCCAGGGGAGGAATTTCAGCAAACTTTTCAATTTTAGAGAGAGAGAGAGAAAAAAGCACGTCAAAAGAATCTTCTCTCTATATGTGACTCTGATCCACAAAACCATAAGGGTCAATTTTTTAAAATTAATTTATATCTGAAAGCTGAATAAATAAGCTTTCCATTGATGCATTGTTAGAATAGCACAATATTTGGGTGAGATAAAACTATTCGAAAATCTGGAATCTGAAAAAAAAAAATTAAATTTTGAGAAAATTGACTTTAAAGTCCAAATTAAATTCTTATCAATGTATATTACTAATCAAAAAATAAGTTTTGATATATTTACAGTAGGAAATGTAAAAAATATCTTCATGGAACATGATGTTTACTTAATATTCAAATGATTTTTGGCATAAAAGAAAAATGTATAATTTTGATCCATACAATGTATTGTTGGCTATTGCTACAAATATACACGTGCTACTTAAGACTGGTTTTGAGAGCCAGGTCACATTTATTGATGATTTATGTGTGTGTGTGTGTGTATATATATATATATATATATATATATATATATATATATATATATATATATATATATATATATATATAATTTTTTTTTTCTGTCACTCATAAAAAGTGACAGAACTTTGAAATGAGTAATCTGAGAGCACTGTCATGTTAACTCATTTGACAGAGAGGACCTGAAAGCATGATCCATGGAGAGAAGAATACTGTATGTAAACCAGGATTTTGGTTTAACTGTGTACATTTTGTATGGAGCTGGTGAGTACATTCTTGCAAGCCCATGTCTCTGTAAGTAATTAGTTTTATTAAACAAATTAATATTAAATTGTGTTTGTGTGTGTGTTTCCCCCTTATGATCCAGAAGTTTGGGAATGAAAATCTTCTGCCACATGAAGTGAGTTTTCACGTCTAACATTAAGACATACTAACATTAAATTATATTTAAAGGAATGTGATTAAATACCAGACAAAACATGTGTCTTCTGACATAATCTTTTTTCTTTTTCTTCCCCCCCAGGTGATCCAGCTGATTCCTGGCAGTTTGGAGGAGGACTGATCTTTATCTGCTGTGTCTGTCACTTCTGGTGTGGAGTAATGGACCTTTTGATGTATGATTTGGTTTGACTTATTACTACACTAATATAGCTAGAATTCAGAATTAAAATACATGTGTTTGTCTACATATCATCAGAACTACAGTGGTGCCCAAAATTAATAGAACACCAGTATTTTGCACAGCTAAAAAATGGTTTTTAGGCCCCGATCACACCGAACATGTTTTTTAGGTCTGAAAACGCAAGGCGCACCACACTGCCTTTTTTGGTGATTTTTAAAAAAGAGTAGTGTGTTGCATTTTTTATGTTGCTAGGCAACCATCAAATCAGCCGTCCTGTCAATCTAATCAAAGGATTATAGCGCGAGCGCTCTAAAATCTTTGTTTTTTGCTGTTAAGTAAACTGTTATATTAGCAAAAACCTTAAAAAATACAGCTCCGGGTAACCTGCGATAGACACCAAAAGTTTCTCCTCCATTATTGCAGTCTCCAGACTTTAAGCAACGGTAAACTTTCTTCACCACAGCGGAAGGCCCACTTCTCCATTCATACAATTGGACAATGGAAAAAACACGATGACGTCGAGCGCTTTTCTGCTCAGAGTTGCTTTTTTTTTCAACTTCAGGCGCTCAGAGCGCTCCGGCAAAAACGCGAGGTGCCCAGGGCGCATAAACAGCGTGCATTACACTCACTGCCAATAGAAAACAATTCTGCGTTCTGTCTGATTGGGGCCTAAGTCAGTTATTTCTATCTTTTACTTTAGTGTGTCAGTAGGAAATTTAAGTTTACATGTCCAAGCATTCATTTTGCCATTGATTGTAATCGGTGAGATTTGGTCCGACAACAGCCAGTGCTCCACACAGAGATCTGATCTCATCATATAAATCCAGACTAAATCCAGAAAAAACTGTGGCAACGTCTCCAGGGTGCTTTAAGAAACATACCTGCAAAGCAAAGGTGCACTTGCACATAGTTTTTCAGTTAGCTTTGCAGGTAAGTTTCTTCAAGTGTCTTGGAGACGTTGCCACAGTTCATCTGGATTTAGTCTGTCTCAGTTTGTTCTGTTTCTTCATGTCATTCCAGAGACAGACTGGATGATGGTGAGATCTGATCTCTGTGTGGAGCACTGGCTGCTGTCAGACTCCTTGTGCAAACAAAAATCTCACTGGATTATTACAGTTAATGGCAAAATTAATTTTTGGAAATGTTTTTGGATGGTGAAAATACTAGTGTTCTAATAATTTTGGACACCACTGTATATGGAGCCCACAGGAGTCAGTAGAAGAGTCAGTAGAATATTGTCGATTAATATAAAACATATGTGGAAACCACAGGATACAAAGCTCTCAGCAAACAGCACAAATTGTTTCTTTCTCCACCCATCTCAAAGGTAAAATTATGACCTCATCATGAGAGTAGCCCTAACTGGTAAGACAGAAATGCAATTCCTCCTGGGGGCTCTGAAGAATTCATTGATAATGTAAATTACATCTGAAATATAAAATAGTTTTTGACAGTTGACAATGCATCTTGACAATTGTGTAAAATATCGGTTTTTCTTCAGTTTTAAGTTGAATTTACTGTATTTAATTAAACATTCTGATGAAACTGGTCTATGTTCTTCATCAGTACATTTTAAATTTTAATTTTATATGGCATTTGTACAGACTTTGTATTTTGTCTTCCAAGTTCCAAATAAAACTGTTAATTTTCCATCTTGAGCATGATTTGACACTTTATTGAAGGTTTTTGATTGTAATGATTTGTAAAATAACAGTGTAGAACATTTAGTGCTTTCATTGTAATAATCTAGGAAAAATCTGTAAAATAAGGGTTTTACACTGTGAAAAAAAATCCTGTAAAACAAAAGTCAAATGACTGGCAGCTACGGCTGCCAAACAAAAAACGTAAAATTAAAGTAAAATATCATAATTGAAACAAGAAAAAAATCTGTAAAATAACAGTCATGTCCTGCAAAACCTTTAATGAAAATTTCTGTAAAATTATTGTTTTTGCACTTTATTTCAATAAAGATGTTTTACTATAATTTTATGGTTTTTGTTTGGCAGCCATAGCTGCCAGTCATTTGACCATTTTTTTACGATTTCTTTTACAGTGTACGTCAAAACCTTGCCTTGCCTGCTTTTCACAGTGATTGGTCATTGCCCGGTGTTTTTGGCTCATGATTTGCATAAGGTTGAGGAATGCCCAACCTTTTTGTCGCTCTCAGCCGCTCTCAACTGTTGTGGCTAGAAGGGATACAGCTCCAAACGGAAACTAACAAATAAATTGTTCTACCTATTGAATTGTTTTTTTTTTTTGTTTTTGTTTTTTTTTAACGTGTACAAATACCCCAACCCTAAACTTAGCCCTATAATACAAAAACAGTTTTATTATTGTACAGTGTGACAAAAAATAACGTTTGATGTGCGCATGCCCAGTAGCTAGAGCTGTATTCCTTCTAGCTTTAACCGCTCTCAACGCTTTCTCCATGCCGCTTTCAATCCCATAATGCACCTCAAGAGCGTTTAAGCTCAACTTTCATAGGAATGAATTGAAAACGCTCACTTCACAGCGCTCGCTACGTGCCAGTGGAAACGCACCGTAAGCGCCTTTCGAGATGGTCTTGAAAGTCTCTTTTCATCACCATAATTGGTGGATGTCTAAAATATAAAAATAAGGAGACGCCTAAATCAGGCCCGAAGCCTGACCTACGTCTGAAATATGACATGAAAATTGGGCCTAAAAAAGAGGCCTAAAAATGTTGGGGCCCATCAGGCTCGGACTAAAATACAGGGCTCTAGACCAAGTCACCACTTTAGTTGAGGGGCCACAAACATGATGAAGTCATGAGAAGCTAATGCTTAGTTAATGATGACTGTATTTGGATGTCAACAGAATTCACATGCTATGTGCTGTGATTGGCCAATGTTGGTGACTGTCAATTTACCTATTTATTTTTTTGTGAACAAAGAAAACATCATGATCATGTGTAATAAATAATAAATCATGATCATGCACCCATCTTAGTTAATGTCTTAATTAAGGTGTTGTTCATCCATGAAGTCATGAATGAAAGACTTTGAACTCATATTAGTTCCTGATAATTCATGTCGCGATTTAGCTCAAAGGGAAATGTATATAAATAATTACAATTAATTATGATTAATTACAATTATTTATATCAGCTGCCAGTAGTAACTGTAGCAGAATTAATTTTCCATCAACTAATCTGTTCGTCCAGCGAACATTCAGTATAAGTTTTATATCAACTCTAAGAAATGATATTTTCTTGGGCACAGAAAATAACTTTCTTAAAGTACTGTTGCATTAGAGCATGTAGCTCGAATCAGAATCGTAAAGGGACATTAATTTGCAAGGCAGAATCAGAATCAAAACTCATGTAATTTGTGCACAAGAGTTTATTAACGAAGGACTAACACATAACTAATCTAAACAAACAGACATGAAATCATTCATACATGGGGGAAGGGTCAGTGAGAACTGAAGTTAGAGAGACCAGAGAATGTAGCTATGAAAAGAGTCAGTTAACCACCTGAGTGAAACCATCAGTGCTGTCTACAGCTTATACTAAACCTCTGTTTTGTTTAGTTAAATGTACAATACTTGCATTGCCTTGGTCGATGAACAAGTGTCCGAATGCAGTCTCGGGTGAAAGTCTCGATGGTTTGGAGCAGTGGTGGTTTGGAATCACGATCACGTTCTTCTGGGTCCGAAGAGTGATGAACTCCAAAGATGTTCTGACTCGATGGTGACTGGGAGTTTCTTCCCATGTGACAATTGAAGAAGAACCAAGAGCTGAGAGGGACCCAGCTGAAGTCCTGTGGTCTTTGGAGAATGGAAAGACAAGGCCGCAAGGCCTGGCGCAGCTTAGAGTTCCGACGAGTTCTAGCTCATCCTCCTCATCCTCTTAGGTTCTGAAAGAACTCACGTGAGACGAGTGAAGAAAGCTAAAAGCACGGAATAGAGAAATGTCTGTTCGAGGACATTTCATGAGGATGAATTCCGGGGTTGAGTAAAAGTGTCTGGCTCTTTGTGGTGAGAGCCATAGCTCTAGATGTTGGGGCCTGTCGGGCCCGCCGGGCACGGCCTGTGCCGGCTCAGGCTCCCTGTGGGTTCCTCCACAGGCAGCAATCGGAAGATCTTGCAGAAGAGCGTGAAGAGAGTCAAGAGAGTGAAGAGAGTCAGGAAAGAGAGGAAGGCGGACTAACGTTTGATGCCTTTAAGGTCTCTGGAGGCTGCGCCTCCAGGAGGTCCACGAACCAATGGTAACTTTCTCCTTTGGAGGGAAAGTTTACGACTCTTTGTCTGTGAGCATGGTATTTTGCATATGTAATTCGATTGGGCGTTGATGCAAAAACTAGTAAGGTTTCTTAAAACACTAATATGTTGCATAGGTATCAACATCTAATTTACACCATCTTTTAGATCATCAAAACACGAACTCAAAAAGTCCAAGCATGGCATAGGTGGGTAATACTACTAGTCATCTATCAGAACACATGCATAAAACAGTAGAAAGACAAATACAAATACAACAGACAAAATTAAAATACAATGCAGTAATACTGTACACAATGACCTGGGCTATGTGTGATAGGAAGGTCAAAGAAAGGTTTGTCTGTGAATGAATAGGAAAGAGCCTATGGGCATTGTGTCTTTCCGATGGCAAATGTAGCATGGGCAGATGTGCATTCCTGCGGGCAATAAAACCTCTTATCAGATGGTCACCCTGGCAACGGAGCCCTTTCAGGGTGTTCGTTGCTTTGGGGGGTTGTCTCCAAAACTCCAGCATATAGCTGGGGTTGTTGGTTTTGAAGATTCTTTGTTAAATGTAACAAATAACTGTGTCTGATTGGTCCAGATGCTACATATCTCCCCCCTTTCGAACGTTGTTGTCTGTCCAACAGACAACAGTGAGCGATGTCCGAGGTGCCGAACAATCAGACACGCACCTGTCACTCATGGCTGGGAGAGAGCGGTTGCTCTCTGGCTGTTGGTGCCACTAGGAGTGGTTGGGGTGCTGTCAGGTGGTGTGCTATGGTGGTGTAGGCAGTAGCAAGGTGCAGGTCCTTGAGCTTGTGCAGCAGGTGTCGTGGCAGTGTCACCTGTCGTCCTGAGGTGATTTGGCCTGGGTCAAATGGTTGCTTTAGGTGTTGTTTGAAACAACTGGTTGAACTCTCACTTGTGAGAGGGCAGGTGATTCCGAGGGTCGCAGGGAATCGTAATGGAGATGGTAGTGTGAAGAGAGTTTCAGACTGACCTAGTGATGATGGCAGAAGGGCAGCAGGTGGTTGTTAGCCCTCTGTTCTGCTTGAACGTCACTAAAAGTCTGATGTTGGCAGTGTTGCTTTGCACTGACTTAAGCTTGCCTGAGTTGTGTTGGTAGAGGTTTGGCTGTTAGGCATGTGGGCCTGTTGCTCTATCCAACATTGTCTGGCTGCTCCTGGGGTGTCGACTGGTTTTGCAGGATGCTCCTCCCCTGGAGGAGTCTGATGCTGTGTTATGTTTGACAAGGAGTCAAAGTTCGTCCTTTCCAGTACTTCTCAGTGGAGTTTTGTTCAAGGAGCTCTTTTTGCTAGTGTCAGCAGCTCCTATAACTCAAAAGTGGGTGTGTTGAGCTGTCGTTGTGCAGCCTCCATTTAGCACCTGTGTGAAGGGTGTGGAGGAGGATGTGGTTGACTGCTGTTGGACATACCGTGGTGTTCGCAGACTGAGGATGCCCCTTTCCATGGCTCCTCCCAGTGGTTGGTCTGGAACCTGGGTCTGTTGCCATGGCGACGGTTATATCCTCTGTTAGCTAGGGTCTTTCTGCAGAAGGGCCTGGCATTGTGGCAATGCTGGGTGCCTTCTGGTGCCTGCTTTGAATTCTGGGTTGTGCAGTTCAGAATCAGTGGGGACTTACAAACACCTTTGGTGGAGGCCTTGTGCTTGTTAAAGGCCTTCTGTGTCAGGTCACGCAGTTGTTGAATAGGCATTGAGTGAGGGCAGGCTAGAATGCCTAAATGGTGACTCACCATAGGATGCAGGTTTCTGAGGAAGAGGCTTTTGAAGCTGGTGTCCTCCTCCATCCCGGGTTCATTGCGAGCTCCGAAGTAAGCTCGTCGAAGTCTGTGGAAGTAAGCGTATGGAGTTTCATACCGGCCCTGTTTGGTGGCCAGTGCAGCGATCAGTCCGTGTTCAGACTCTGGGTCTGAGAATTCCTTAATGATGGCTTGTCTTAGCTGCTGGTAGTCTGATTGAATGTGTCCTGGCTGTCGAGCCAGGAAGCGTCGCACCTCTGGGCTAGAGGTGATCCAGAGCAGATAAAGTCTATCTTGGCGGTTCACACCTTTCCAAGACTGAAGGAAAAAGTCAATGTCTCTCATGTAGGCGTGGACGTCATGGTCTCCTGCAAGTTCTGGTGTGAATGCAGGGATGTTTCTCGCCATTCGATTGAGTTCTTTGAGTGTCACTTCATGTGTCACTTCAGGGTTCATCTGAATTAATTCTGTTCTCTCTGCAGCTGCTGAGGTTTCCTGGAAGCCGACTTGAGAAGTGTCAAGCAGAGATCTTTGGCCCCCCCCCTTGGTATCTGTGTACAGGGGTACGGGGGTTTGCACTGCTGGCTGTGTGACGTGCAGCAGGGTGTCTTTTACTTGAGTCCATGCACAGCCTATAAGACTGTTTCAGTTCTCTCTGAACCATGTCAAGCTCCTCTTTAATGTTGCAGAATTGCTGAGTCAGGGTTTGGACTTCAGCTCTGGCTGCATTCAGATGGCCTTCTAAGGCCTTAGCTCTAGTGTCTCTCTCATTAAGTTCTACATATGCTGTTCTTAACAGCGACTTTGTTTGAAACAGTTCTCTTTCCAAATCTTGTCTGATGGCCTTTTCAAACTGCTCTTTGTGTCCGGCAGCTGTTAGAGCCTCCTGAAGACTGGTGATTTCCTTCTGTTGTGCCATTCTGTCAGGTTTCTTGCACCTGTCCTGTCCCTTCTGTTGCTGAACAGGTGTCAGTTCCCTTTGGAACTCTGTGACTTGCAGTTTCAGTTCATTTACCTCCTGTCTGAGGCCCTTGAGGGTGTGGGCCAATGAGAAGATGGCACTGGTCAGCTCCTGATTGTCCAGGCTGAGTGTGAGGTGTCCACTTGTGTTGCAGTTCCGCTGTTCCTTTCTCTGCCGTTGCAGGTCGTTGGCTGCTTTAGGCTGTAGGATGTCCATGACAGTGCTCTGCAGGGTCTCCAGGTGCTCCTGGTGGGTGGCAGGGCTGGATGTCTGAGGCATGCTGGTTCACTTGTGGGAACACGAAAGAGAAAGGCAGACGGCAAATGCAAGTACGCACAGAGGTGTTAGCTATCTGTATAGGGAACGGCTCTCTAGGCCGTGTAAGGTGTGAATAGCTGGTGAGGGCAGCTAGTGAGGTGGGGGTGCTAAGATTTTGTGCGGGTCAGCACAAAGAGAGGGTTTGAGTAACTTTGATGGGCTGTGAGCAGGGGTCAGCTAATGACCAGGCTTTACCTGTAGTCAAATAATTACTCAAAACACTGATGGTTCACAGGTATGTCACTATGAAGGTATCAAATAAAATAAACAAATAAAATCAGAAAGAGACAGAGGTAGAAAGAAGGGCTTTCCTTATTTAGTTTAAGATAGGAGATATGACTACGCAGTTGTCCCTTGTTCAAAGGAATGCTGCAGCAGGGTCATAAACCTAGGGAGACTGTTAGCTAAGCTAGCAGGGACGCATCAAACATCTCAAGGTAAACAAGCAGAATCACTAGGAAGTGTTTCTAGTCTTCTCAGGGCCTATGGCTTGGTGACAGTGACTGTACCTCATGTAATAGGCCTGACTGCTAAGGAGTAATGAGAGACGGGAATTAGTCTACTAATAACCTGTACGGTTCATTAAGGGGACAACAGTTGCTAGAACTGCTATGGTCCTATACCGAGAGGGAAGATAGTGATGGTCAGATAAACTAAAATAAGGTGAAAGAAAAATGAAAATATCCTAATAGCTTTAGGAGACTAAAAGGAAAGGTAAATAAATTGATTTAATTAAATTTGTGATTTAATTAAAATCAACTTAGCTGAATTGGTACATTCAAGCTAAACAAAGGTAAATAAATTAAATAAAATCCAAGCGAGGTAGAATAAAGTCAATGTCAAGGTAACACAGTTAAAACCCAAGTGTGTGAGGAGGGGCCAACCTAACTGAGCCTACACAGAAGGTGATAGCACAAATAGGAGATGAAACCAAGGAGAAACCAAGAGAAAGGGGAGAGAGAGAGAGGAGGTTCGTGAACGTTACACTTTACACTCACACATATCTAAATGTTAGTCGGATGCTAACAGTTAATAGTTGAGGTAAAGGGCTTAGCTTATGTGCCTGTATGGCTGCTAAAGAGTTAGCTTTGGCTACACTCAGTTCTACTCAGTTTACACAGGGGTCTGTGATGTGTATGCTGTTATCAGATCAAACCGGAAGAGTCTGCTCTCAACTTCCGGGGTCAGACGTTGCTAAGAGACCGATGTATGTTTACAACAACGAGCAAGCTGAGCAGAACTTGTGCTGCTGTGAAACATGCATGGGAAACTCACACGCAGTCAGTTATGACTTATCGCATACAACTTCATTCACAAATCAAAACAGCACATTCACTTCACAGACAATGGCAAATTACTAGTTAGCTAAGCTAGAATTTCACCATTAATTCGCTATTCAATTGCATAATCTTAATGATTACAATGATATGCGATAGTTACAAGAAGGCCTTAATTCGGAGAAATGAGGAACATCGCTCAAATCGCCATTAGAATAACTATACCGTAGCAAGATTTCTTCTACGCTCAGTTTTAATATCAATGCAAGTGGGATTTCTTCGCCATGCAGATTATTTAATGCCGCTAATCTGAAACTTCCTTGTCAGACAAGACTTACGCATTTAAAGCTAAAAGTGGGGATTTCTTCGCCCAAATTTAGATGAATTTATTCATTTATGTGGGCTGCTAATCTGAGATTTCTTTGTCAGAAAAGACTTGCACATTTAAAGCTAAAAGTGGGGATTTCTTCGCCCAAATTTAGATGAATTTATTCTGGTACCATTCATACGGGCTGCTAATCTGAGGTTTCTTCGTCAGAGAAGGCTTACACTCTACTAACAACAGAAATTAGGATTTCTTCGCTAACATCAGGTTAGTTTCTTATCGTACGATTTAAAGATGTGTTATAGCATTGAACAAGTTTCTACTGCTTGTAGTAGGGCACATTCAAGCTATAGTCTATCTGATGTTGTCAGAAGCTGCATGTGTAAGACATTAATAAAATCTATGAAACAAACACACAAGTTTGATATTGAATCTCCTTGCAAATAATGTTTAAACGACTGCCGTGTTCTCCACCATTAAATGTCGCGATTTAGCTCAAAGGGAAATGTATATAAATAATTACAATTAATTATGATTAATTACAATTATTTATATCAGCTGCCAGTAGTAACTGTAGCAGAATTAATTTTCCATCAACTAATCTGTTCGTCCAGCGAACATTCAGTATAAGTTTTATATCAACTCTAAGAAATGATATTTTCTTGGGCACAGAAAATAACTTTCTTAAAGTACTGTTGCATTAGAGCATGTAGCTCGAATCAGAATCGTAAAGGGACATTAATTTGCAAGGCAGAATCAGAATCAAAACTCATGTAATTTGTGCACAAGAGTTTATTAACGAAGGACTAACACATAACTAATCTAAACAAACAGACATGAAATCATTCATACATGGGGGAAGGGTCAGTGAGAACTGAAGTTAGAGAGACCAGAGAATGTAGCTATGAAAAGAGTCAGTTAACCACCTGAGTGAAACCATCAGTGCTGTCTACAGCTTATACTAAACCTCTGTTTTGTTTAGTTAAATGTACAATACTTGCATTGCCTTGGTCGATGAACAAGTGTCCGAATGCAGTCTCGGGTGAAAGTCTCGATGGTTTGGAGCAGTGGTGGTTTGGAATCACGATCACGTTCTTCTGGGTCCGAAGAGTGATGAACTCCAAAGATGTTCTGACTCGATGGTGACTGGGAGTTTCTTCCCATGTGACAATTGAAGAAGAACCAAGAGCTGAGAGGGACCCAGCTGAAGTCCTGTGGTCTTTGGAGAATGGAAAGACAAGGCCGCAAGGCCTGGCGCAGCTTAGAGTTCCGACGAGTTCTAGCTCATCCTCCTCATCCTCTTAGGTTCTGAAAGAACTCACGTGAGACGAGTGAAGAAAGCTAAAAGCACGGAATAGAGAAATGTCTGTTCGAGGACATTTCATGAGGATGAATTCCGGGGTTGAGTAAAAGTGTCTGGCTCTTTGTGGTGAGAGCCATAGCTCTAGATGTTGGGGCCTGTCGGGCCCGCCGGGCACAGCCTGTGCCGGCTCAGGCTCCCTGTGGGTTCCTCCACAGGCAGCAATCGGAAGATCTTGCAGAAGAGCGTGAAGAGAGTCAAGAGAGTGAAGAGAGTCAGGAAAGAGAGGAAGGCGGACTAACGTTTGATGCCTTTAAGGTCTCTGGAGGCTGCGCCTCCAGGAGGTCCACGAACCAATGGTAACTTTCTCCTTTGGAGGGAAAGTTTACGACTCTTTGTCTGTGAGCATGGTATTTTGCATATGTAATTCGATTGGGCGTTGATGCAAAAACTAGTGAGGTTTCTTAAAACACTAATATGTTGCATAGGTATCAACATCTAATTTACACCATCTTTTAGATCATCAAAACACGAACTCAAAAAGTCCAAGCATGGCATAGGTGGGTAATACTACTAGTCATCTATCAGAACACATGCATAAAACAGTAGAAAGACAAATACAAATACAACAGACAAAATTAAAATACAATGCAGTAATACTGTACACAATGACCTGGGCTATGTGTGATAGGAAGGTCAAAGAAAGGTTTGTCTGTGAATGAATAGGAAAGAGCCTATGGGCATTGTGTCTTTCCGATGGCAAATGTAGCATGGGCAGATGTGCATTCCTGCGGGCAATAAAACCTCTTATCAGATGGTCACCCTGGCAACGGAGCCCTTTCAGGGTGTTCGTTGCTTTGGGGGGTTGTCTCCAAAACTCCAGCATATAGCTGGGGTTGTTGGTTTTGAAGATTCTTTGTTAAATGTAACAAATAACTGTGTCTGATTGGTCCAGATGCTACATTCATGACACATTAATGCATGAAGTAATGTATAATTAATGCATGAATTTATGCATGAATTCATGGTAATTCATGTACCCTTACCGTAAAGTGTTGCCATTAAATGAATATGATGATTATTCAAAGATATTTACGCCTTTTTCTGTGTATATAATCTTATACTATGATTTACACAAATCATAGTCATTAAAGTTGTTTTCTGTTTGTTTTGTCATTATGATCATTATGTTGATTGTTAAAGATACGACCATCTTTGTCTGAGCTTGTATGTAATTATAAGGTCTGCAGTAATAATAAGAAAATGCACCAACACCTCATAACATCAGTGACTCGACAACCCTACCTAGTACATTTTCCTCCATTTTTGCAATGTTTTTGCACAAAGGAGGCATCGATCAGCTGCTCAAAGATCTCGCCTTTATAGAGTGGCCCTTATTTTTATTTTTTATATTTTGCAATGTTAACCTCTCACTCCATTTGTTTTTCCACTACAAGTTAGTAATGTATGAACAATTCTATCCAGATAATTTGTCATTTAGGGTATCTTTTTATCAACAGGTACTTCAAGAGCTGATTGGTAATATGAGCAACATTTTTTTGAAACAATTTTAAGTATGTTATGTGTAATTTAAGGTGTGTTTAAGATCTATTTTAACATAACTGTCATATATTTTTTAATATACTGTGTTTAAGGTGCACTTTTTAGTTTTGAATTTACAAAAATTCAAAAATGAATCAATACAACATCAATCCAAATTCATCCTGTGTTGTTGTAGCGCTATCATGAAATTGATTTTTCATGATTACTTTTTAATGGGTATAGCTACAAAAATGTCTTCAGCTAGTCATCTTGAAATCCTGTCCATTTAAACTAGTTATATCTTTAAAGCCTAGTAGTAAATGTTAATCTGTAGGATCAGTAAGATAATTTATTTTTTTGTAGATGATTTTGTGAAATAACAAATTTGTAATAAAAAAGCAACATAACATACAACAGTTATGCTTCTCTGGGTTTAATGGAAGTTTACTTTGGCAAATTGACATTAACTTAAGGGTTGATCTTATCATGAGAGAAGGAGACCACAAACATGAAAAAAAAAAAAAAAAAAGTACTGTTTAAACACCCCACTGAAACAATTGTGTTGACTAAGTTTTCCTCAGTATCTCATGTTAATTCACTGTTCATGTTACCAATGACTCCACCTAATTAGTTAACTTGCACCTTTGACCTCAAAGGGATAGTTCACCCAAAAATAAAAACTGAATGTTAATTAACAAATCCATTTGCACTGTGCTCATTCAATTATGTGTTTTTATTGCATGGACGGAGAAAGAATATATTACGGGTCTGAAATGGAAATGCACATTCAGATAAAGTTTTACACTATGGTTTATCTGTCAGTTAAATGTATCTGAAAGTTGCATTTGTTACTACAACAACCACAAATCTGTTTACAGGGAAAAAGTGCTGTGGGACAGTGATCATTTTACAAGAGCATTTCATGGTTTTACACTATTTTTGGACACATATGCTGGTTTTAGCTTGTTTTTATTGTGAAAGAGTACTTGCCTCTAGTCCAAAAAAGGCACAAATGGACCAAAGAAAGACGTAATTTTCAACCAGGTGATATTGTTCTCATTGCAGACACTGTGGCCCCTCACAATTCTTGGATGCTTGGAAAGGTGCTGGAAACGTTCCCAGATCAAAAGGGTTTAGTTAGGTCTGCAAAAATCCAAACTAAAATAAGTGTTACAACAAGACCAGTAACAAAAATGTGTCTTTTAATAGTATGTAAGACATGAATGATGATTTCATGAATGCATACAATAGAATTGTTTATCTATGTTATTTTGATTGCAAAAAAATGGAATGGAATGAATCATCTATTTGTTGTTGTAACTCGTGGCTCCTTTTGTAAATAAGGTTAATTGAATTGTTTATTTTTCTCCCAGTCATAAACAATTAGGGGCTGGAGTGTAGGAGCCATTTTTTTGGTTGTAATTTTCTTTCACGCCACTGGAGGGTGTATAGTGTATTTATGCTCTCAAATTAACTCAGAGATGTGTGCCGAAGAAGGCTAAACAAACTTTTTGACCGTGATGGTATTGGACGAATTGTTCTTTAATTTTGCTGTTTGATCAATGAAATGGACAATAAATGGATTGGAATATCCAAAAACTTTATTTCCAAAGGTACGGACATTGCATTTTGTTTTCAATAAGAGAAAAGAAACTACGCGTCAAAACTAATGTTCCAGCAAAGCGCGCCTACAAATAGTGTTCAGTATAGGAGCTAAGCTATTTTTTTTTTTTTTTTTTTTTTTTCTGTTTTCACACTATTATTAACAATCCAATTTGTACATTTCTTAATTCTCTACCCTCCTTTTTATTATTAAAAATATATAACCATGTTCTTAGTTAAATCAGACATAATATCATGTAACTCAGTTGATGTTGTAGGAATTTAACACAATAAATGAAAAAAGAAAAGAAAAGAATGAATATATATATATATATATATATATATATATATATATATATATATATATATATATATATATATATATTACATTTAATTTAATATATCAATCCTACTTTTTTTTTTTTTTAAATAAAAGTTTTCAATGCCCCGAGTATACAGATTTCCTTTAGAGATGACTTTTAAAGTGTTTTTATTTTGATGAATTTCTTCATTTTTAAAATAAAGAGGCTTGTGTGTAGGATATGTTTTGTCCTTTATCTCAAGAATCAGTGATATGCAATTGTATACATTGTTAATTTTAAACTAAAGTTAATATAATAATAATAATAATAATAATAATAATAAACCAGCTAACTGGGTTCCCTACATTTTACAGCATTAGTTGAGAGATTTTTTTGTCTTTATGTACTGTACCTGATATTTATATCCGAAAAAAAATATTAAATCTATATTGCAATCTAATGGCAAGCTTATGTTATGTTAAGACAGATGTTGTGTTTATATATATATAACAGTGCACATCTGGAGGTATTTTTTTTTTTATGTATACTGTTTTTTTTATTCCTGCAGTTCCCGGATGTGCAATGCCGGATTTTCTGCCGAATTTGAACCACTGAATTTGTGGAAGCGAATTTGGAAAGTGAAATAAAATGGACTGAAATTAGCCTCTCTAATATTATTCACTGTATTTTTAAACAGATTGAATATTTTGGAAGTGAATTCTGAAAGGTGGATATTAATTATTAAATTTTTAATTATGAAAATGTGTGTGAAATGTTTTGAATATATAAAAATATTCGCAGCTTAAATAAACAATGTTAAATTTCAGGACCTAAAAATGCAAGCTCTGGAAATCCAAGGTGTAAAAACACTGTTAATGCAATGCATTATTTTTTTCAGTTAGTGCTGTTCAACATGCTTTTTTGTGCCAAAGACATTTGGCATTATTTTTCGTCCACATCTAATGTACCAACACGCATTTCTTTCTCAGCTGTTCATGTTCACTGAAGACAAACATATTGACATATTTTTATGTTTACTGGACGCTTTAGGAGCGCGCCTGAAAGCCCCCACTGTGCTCCTGTTCTTCTCCGTCTACTGTTTCGCTTTTAATAGGTCTTAAAATAAAGCATTGACGTCAAGACTTTAATTCAAGGCGCGCCGCTGTAAAGAAAAGCAAGAGCATGCTGTTCAGTGATCGTCTTATGTTGTTTGTCACCTTTTCATAATGGTTGACACTTGAGCCAAAATCGAAACCGAAAACCGAAATCTGATTCGTCGCACAGCCTTACTTCTAGGTCACGTTGGATCTATGTACATTTCCCCAGCAACCTTTTCAGGCGCGCAGGACAGCTCTAGTTTTTCAACAAGGTGTTGTTGTTACAATGTCAGGTAAGAATCAAATTGGACACATGTATATGTACATGTATAACGTTTCCTCAATGATTTATTAAGTATTCATGAAATATTGGCAAACAGTTCGCAATCGTTTAGTTAGTTAATAAATATTCACTGTATTCTTACATTTGTTTACACGTGGCATTAAACACTAGAAACGAAACTATCTTTGCACTGGTGATTTGTGGCAATAAGTTGTTTAGTAATATTTTTATGGAGGCTGTAGATCAATAAATATGTGTTTAAGTGTAATTTTGACAGTAGAAGATCTGAGGATAAAGAAAATCATAAATTCATCAGTTAAATTAGTGCTGATCCATGTATCATCAGCACACTGTTCGTTCTTAATTAGTTCTAAAAAATTAATAAATAATATATATATAGTGGCTTTTTATAAATAATTATTATGGCTAAACAATCAGCTTTCTCTGTCTCTCTCACTCTGTGTGTTTTTCTTCTCTAGCAGCAGCAGGTAGACAGAGCCCACTATTTGATCGTCCTGACAGTAAGTAAATAAAGCACTGGCAGTGATATTAACATTACTGTTTGTATTAAATCTGTTTGTTCTGTAAAATAGTCATTATGAAATACTTTAGTGATGATTGTGCAGTGTCTGTGCTCTTTTTCAGCGAGTGATCTGAGGATTGTTCTGATAGGAAAGAATGGATCAGAAAACAGACGAGTGGGAAACACTATACTGGGTAGAGCAGCGTTTGACAGTGAAGCTCCATATTATTTACGGCAGTCCAGTGACAGAATCAGTGGAGAAGTGGAGGAGAAAATGATCACAGTCTTCAATCCTCACCTGCTCCAGCCAAATTTCCCACAGGGAATGATAACAGATGGAGTGAAAGAGTGTGTGTCTCTGTCTGCTCCAGGACCTCATGTGTTTGTCCTCGTACTGCAGCATAGTAATTTCAACGAGAACGACAGACACAGAGTGAAATATGTGCTGAACCTCTTCAGTTACCAGGCCATGAAACACACTATAGTGCTGACTACTGATGATGAGCCACGTGGATCAACATTTGCATCTAAAAATAACTCTATTCTTGGTTTATTAAAGGAGTGTGGAGGAGGACATCTGAAGTTTAATACAATAAGCACAGGATGGCGCTTTGAGATGTTCAGAAGGACAAAAGAGATACTCAAGAAAGAATGTAAAGAATTTCTCATTTGTGACATGTATGAGGATGAAGGTGATGGAACATCAGTGGATGAAGATCTGAGCAGATCTGGAGGTTCAGTGAGAGGAGACGAGAAAGAGAAGAAGAATTCTGATCTCAAAGAGAACACAAAAATAGGACGTGATGGAGGAGGTTTGTCAAACATTTTCTTTCTGGGTAATACCTCTAAAAATATGATCATGAACTACTGTTTTGTCCTTTAATAGTTACATTGTCTTAGAGAGTGTTTTTTTGGTAAATTCACCCCACTTTTGAAGTGGATAAATGCTAATAGGCAGTCATGGCTTAATGGTTAGAGAGTCAGACTTGTAACCCAAGGGTCGTGGGTTTGAGTCTTGGTACTGGCAGGGATTGTAGAGGTGAGACACTTGAGCAAAGCTCCGAACTCCCAAATGCCCAATACTCTTGGTTTGTTTTTACAGTGTGTGTGTGCACTTGGATGGGTGAAATGCAGAGCACAAATTCTGAGTATGGGACACCATACTTGGCCACACGAAATGTCCTTTCCCTCCTTAATTGTCAGTTTTGTGTGAACTATTTCTCTAAAGGCTGTCGGAGCAGACAGTCTGTATGTTGTTATAGATCCATACATAGACAGCAAATTCACCCAAACCTTCAGTTTATCAAAGAATGTACTGCAATCTAATTATATTCTAATTAATATTTTCAGTGATGACTACTGGAAAAGCAAAGCTGAACATTGTACTGTGTGGAAATGATTCAACACTCAAGAACTCAGTGTCTAAAATATTTAGAGGCAAAACGAGTGAACCTCAGGAAGAGATGAGTAAAGCATGTCGGAAGAGAGAGGGAATGATTCATGGACGGCAGATCAGTGTAATCGAGCTTCCAGCTCTCACTCAACTCTCAGATGAGGAAGTGATGCGAGAGATTTTCCACTGTTTGTCTCTCTGTGATCCTGGAGTTCATCTTTTCATCCTCGTTACTCCTGTTACTCCACTCACTAATGAAGAAAGAGCAGAAATGGCGAAGGTTAAAGAAATATTTTACTCACAAGAACACTTCATGGTGCTTTTCATTACTGAACTCACTGTTGACAAAAGTGTGTCAGATATTGTAGAATCCACAGAATCTCAGAGTGTGGTGAATCTCTATGGGAGTTGGTACTTTGTGATGGGGTTACAGGACCAGAAGAACACTGAAAAGATCTTAAAGATTCTAGATGTTATAAACAGCATGAAGACTGAACCCTATTCTCTTCAGACGTATGTAAGAGCTCCAGAGAAGAGAGTCAGACATGAACTAGAGAAGAAACTTAGAGTGAGAGACAGTGAAATCAAAGAGGAGAAGATCAAGACACTGGGTGAGTACCATTTATTGTTCTGAATAAAGAATTTTTAGGAGGATAAAGTAATAAGCTTACAGGTTATTTGCAGCTCAGTACATCTATACTGGGTAAACCATGCATGGATAAATACCCTTTTATACATGAGCTACCTACTTGAGGAAAAAAAGTACTCAAAACTCTTACACCTCTTTTGAAATCACTACTCAACTTGTGCCCAGATTTGACCCCATATTTTAAAGTCTGTTGAGGTTTTAAAAGTCATATAGTTTATTCCAGCCTTAAGTAACTTACTTCCCTCATTCTGATGCTCTGCTACCTCTACTGCCAGTTTTTGCTCCTGCATTTAGAAAATAGAATGTAAGGTCATTGGGATTCAACTTTTTAAGTTAAAACCACATCGTTAAACTAGTTTATTCATTTGACACAGAGGGTGTGAAGCTGAATCTGGTTGTGTGTGGCAGTAACAGAGAGTTAAAATCCTTCATATCAAACCTGATCCTGAATCAGAGCGAGAGAAGATCAGAGCTCAGCTCAGAGTGTGTGAGGAGAGACGTGGAGCTTCATGGACGTCAGATCAGTCTGGTGGAGCTTCCAGCTCTGTTCAACACTCAGCTCTCAGAGGAGGAAGTGATGCGTCAGACTCACCGCTGTGTGTCTCTCTGTCATCCTGGAGTTCATGTTTTCATCATCATCATTTCTGATGCTCCAATTAGTAATGAAGACAAAGCAGAAATGGAGAAGATCCAGAGGATATTCAGCTCAAGAATCAACAAACACATCATGATCCTCATAAAGCAGAATTCAGAGCATCAGACAGAAAAACTAAATGAAGAAACACAGTCTGTCATTGAGAGTTTTGGAGGACGACATCATTTCATTGGGCCAAACACACAAGTGTCTGTGTTGATGGAGAAACTGGAGCAGATGGTTGAGGAAAATAATGGTGTTTGTTTCTCCACAGAGACATTGGTGGAGGCACAGATGGAAAAACTGTTGACATTTTAAGAAATGAAGAGGAAAGTATATTCATTGGAGAAATTTTTCTTGTCACAAGGTAATGCTCTGCAGGCATTAAACACTTTTCATGGTTAAAGTATACACAGGTACAGTATTTGAAAAAAAAAAAAAACATTCTTTGCAAACAAAATGATTAGCACATGATGCTGCATTATAAATTCTATACAGAATGAATTATATTCTCTGAAGATCTTCATAATTCACCATATTTACTTGAAGTTGGTGGGCAAATGGGCAAAGCACTCTATTGTTTTTAGGGCCCAAGCCACTAGAGTGCCCTATTATTCTTCTAAGGATTATTATTAGAGCCCAAGCCCATGGGATGAAGGGCCCTGTTGATTTCCTTAGGATTCTTCTTCTTATTTTTTTGTCAAGGTTTTTGGGGCAATTAACATCCTCAAAAACTCTTGAAAATTGGTACACATCTTGGAATATGCCGCCATTAGAGCCGGGCAGAGACTGTTACATGGGTGTGGCAGAGGGGCTCTACAGCATCGCCTAGAATGTTGTGGTCCATATATCATACATATTTGCCTGCATAAAATTCGGTACACATACAGATCTCATCAAGCTGAACAACTTTTGCACTGCATGTCATTAGCTCCACCCAGGGGCGTAGCACCAAATTCTGGGCCCTATGCACAAGCAGTGGCCATGGGCCCCCGTAAGCTCGAGGTTCACAGCTACCTACAACTAACCTTACTACTAATCTAAGAACTCTTATATGTATAACAAAAAAAGCCTTATTACACAACTTCTCTGAATTTCTGTTTTATTTGCAGAATGCTTAAAAGCTAACAGTAGATGCCACCAAAGGTAGCCTAACATTATAGGCCTGCAAGAAAATAAAATTTCACTCCTCAGGGGCCCTCCCCCCACTTGGGGCCCTGGTAATTTAGTCCCACTTTTCACCCGACTACGACGCCCCTGGCTCCACCCAACAGGAGGTCAGCTATTCTACGTTTTGTGAAATATGCATGCTCTGGAATTTGAAATACTTCTCCTAGTGTTTCCTCCAATTGCCACCAAACTTGGTTAACATGATATCAAGACGTTAAGGATGTTAAATTGTGAAGGGATTTTTGATATCTCAAACAGTTTGGCCATGTTGAGGCAACATATTTCTGGCAAGAAATTTGTTACATTAAGTGTTTTCCACATACAGTGTCTGATTTTCAAACTTTAGCAGTTTGTTCGTTGGATAAAGTGATAGATGCGACTATTATGAGTCAAAGTTATAGTGCCACCAACTGGCAGCAGGAAGTGTCTCTTTTAAAAATGTTTTGAATTTACCTGATTTCAATTTGAAAATTTTAACTGATTTGCTTCAAATTTCCATCAGATTGTCAAAACACGTCAGATGTAAACCTGCAGAAGGATTATTGATATCTTAAATACTATTACCATGCCAAAACATTGAGGAACCTAAATTGTAAATGGATTTTGGATATCTTGAATTGTGTTGCCAAGGTGATTTATTAAATTAACAGCTAAAAAGGAAACATATCTTTATATTTTAATTTTCATATCTTAGTTATTATCCAAACACTTCAAATCTTTCATATGAAGAACAAGTCATTCTGAGGAAACATGGCTAGTTTCATAAGTTTACAATACTCTGTAGCTAACAGAACATTAAAAACTAGACATTTCAGCTGACAGATGAAGGCTGTAATACTAAGGTTGTCCTCCAGGATAAGAAATCATTTAAGCCTAATCCTCTTTGTTCTCTGTTTGCAATAGTTAGATTCATAAATAGAATATGTACTGTGTTGGTAATATAGATTTATGTAATTATTTCACAGATGCTTATTGACCATTAAAATAAATTAAAAATGCTTATGTATCATTTAAAGTTTTGGTAACACTTTACAATAAGTAAACTTATATAATGAATGAATTTTAACAGCTGAAACTGAAAGTGTTACAAAAGTTTTATGTTATATGTCACACTCTCTTTCATTGCTGTGTGCTGACCATAACAACCAGACTACTAAACAATAAATTATATGGTATTTTTTTTATATGGTATTTATGTGAAATAATGTATTACATAAATAATGTAGAAATAATGTATTATGGAAAATCACACTGTATTGTGTTTTTCAAATAATGCAATATGTGTACCCTAAAAATATGAAGAATATTACTGGTTAAAATAAATAAATAAAACCAAATGTAATATATACTGTAGTATAACCACTAGATGGCTGTCTAAGTCTATTTTTTTGTTTTCAAATGGTTTGTGAAAAACTTTCTGCTGAGAACTGTTTTCAAATATAGTAGTCAACATTTGATCCACTTTAAATGTTGTCTACTGTATAATGATTTGGTTTTATTAGGGATTGCATTTACATATGTAGCCATAATCAGACTTACTTTTGGTCACAATTTAGATTTTATTTTATTTTTTAGTTAATTTTTTTTAATGTTGTTGAATCTTCTGGCTCAACTAACCTGTAAACAGTCTTCAGCTGAGCAGCTGATTTCATGCTACTTGTGTGTGTGTGTGCACATGTGAGAGAGAGTCTATTTTACACTCTTGATGGTTTAAAGGTATATTATTTTATATCTGTGATTTTAACTGCATTACAGCTTAGTAAATTTCATAGGCCTAATTTTTCTGTAAGTTTTAGGGACAAAAATAGTCATAGAACTAGTTCATTTGTAGGGCACTGACAACATCATTTTATATAATTAGGATAATAATTATATTAATAACAACATTAAAAAGACCTGTAGATACATGTGCATGTAGACTTATACATTTTTGTGCTGCAAAAAATAATTTGACATTCACTTGATATTGATATATCACAATGACATCCTATGACATGACATTCATCTGAATTTACATGATCTCAAGGATGTGACTGTTGTGTTTTTCAGAGTGGCAACAGCTGACTGCAGCACATATGGTAAATTTAAAGGCTAAGAATTCATAAAATGTAAATAATGAGTCAATACACTAACAGTCCTTCTTCCAAAACATTGGCTTTGCTTTTCAGAGATGTCGAGAACTGAAGGATTGAAATGTAAGAGCAAGATGGCATTTTTATTACTCAATAGGGGAGTAATTTATTTTATTGAACAGATAAACTACCATTATGTAGCTTCATTGCAAAGCAGTATTAATTGTGAATTTATTTCATTATGGGTTTATATTGTCACAGTCATGTTTTTTTTTTTTTTAGTTTAATTTTCATGGACTTTCAGTTTGTATTCATCACTTTCCTGCTTCCTTTGTTCTAGTTTTCCGCCACTCATCAGTTAACATGGACATTCATTAATGATCACACCTGCCTGTAATTCAATTAACATCTTGACTCTTTAAGTTCCTCTTCAGTGTTCAGCTGTAAGGGATTGTTTCATAGGTCGCACACTGTTTCATAGGTTGGCTTACTGTGTAGATTAGTTTCTGTTGGTTTCTTTAATAACCTGTGTTCTTTTATTTACTTTTGGAAACTTCATCATCTTTGGAAATAAACGCTACTGTAACGACGAGGACTCAGAGAGATTGTGAGGATCCATTCAAAGATTTTTAATGAAACAGCAGGCAGAAAACAGAGTAGAAACGATAACAGAGGAATCAGTCAAACCTCATGAGATGGCTCCCTCCTGTCGTGAGTGGGTACAGACGGAGATACAAATATGTGACCCTGGACCACAAAACCAGTCTTAAGTCACTTGGGTTTATTTGTAGCAATAGCCAAAAATACAGGGTCAAAATTACTGATTTTTCTTTTATGGCAAATATCTTTAGGAAATTAAGTAAAGATCATGTTCCATTAAGATATTTTGTACAATTACTCCTGTAAATGTATGAAAACTTAATTTGATTAGTAATATACATTAAGAACATTATTTGAAGAACTTTAAAGGTGATTTTCTCAATATTTAGATTTTTTTGCACCTCAGATTCACATCACGATTAGAGCAATCGTGTCTCTTCAGAGGACTTGGATGAGACAACTCAGTTCATATGTATGATGCTTTTGGTATGCTTTTATGAACATTAATCTGTTCAGATGGACACAAATCCTTCAGTTTTCATAAAATATCTGTGTTTGTTTCTAAGATGAACACTAGTCTTAAAGGGTTTTGAACAACATCGTGGTAAGTAATTGTTGACAGGGTTGTAAATTTTTGGGCGAACTATTAAACAGAAAATTAAGTGTTGCATGTTTATTTTTACCCAGCTTATTTAAGTGTCTAGTATTGAACAATGTAGATGCTGATTGAACTGCAGAGTGTGTTTTCTCTTCACATATGGATAAGTTTTAGTTCTGTTTTGATGTACTGTAGGCTACCCTGTTTTTTGGTTTGTTTGTTTGTTTTTCCCCCATGCGCACCATTTTTTCATGTGCTAACAAAGTAAAATGTATTTTGAATAGGTGGGTGGGGGAACGGACTGAAATTCCAGCTCGATGCCTCAGACAGTAATGAAGTGCAAGATGTAAGTAGCTAAACCAAATATTCCCTCTCTGACCGCTGGTTTACAATAGAAATGTTAAACGACCGACAGAAATATGCAGGGATGTAAACTAATAGATTTTGTCTAATTTCACTATTTAGATTTATGTACATGATTAGGCTAATGTACTATTTTGTATTTGTCAATGTGACGAGGCAAGGGACATTAACAAATTTGTTTTTATCATATAGGATTAGTAAAATGAGTGCACATATTGTGAATAAATCTTATAAACTCAGTTATCACTTGTCTAAAATGATTAAAAATGAATATCAGCTAACTAAATATTTACATTCTTCACACAGACCACAATGAAAAGACTATTAATCAAAGCTCAGCTTTGGAAAGGGAATACAGGGAAAGAGAAGGAGAGATGGTGATGGAGATGAGAAGAAGTGCAGGTAGGCCTAAGTATGGGATTATCATTATTACAATCATGATATTCCTAATTACCGCAGAGATTCGTCATCATACTATTACTGAATAAATATATATTTTTGTAAATACAACTGGTCTGTTTTAACAAAAGAAATTCCAAGAATGCTGATATTTCACTATTTCACCAATAGAGCTAGGATTTTTTACTTTTGGTCAGCGTTTGCACGTCTCATACATACTGTTACATCCATTCAAAATAATCCTTGAAATATTTCTTAATTAAAAGCATTCCTGTTTGGGATATTATTGTGCATTGTCAAAAATAAACAAACTATATCTTCTCTATTTCCAGTTTGTAGTGTGGATCATTCATTGCAACATTTAATCTGATTCTCGTGTTTAAGAATCTGTTATCTTGAAAAATAATTAATGCTATACTGCCTACTGACTTGGTTTTAAGCCTATATTGTCATCCAATTTATGAGCCTTAGAACATCTTAAAATGCACACATGTAGGTCAGAAAAATCTTAATTTTCTGGAGAAGCATGCCCCCGTACCCCACCAACCAATCTCCAATTTGGGACTTCTGTATTTATAAAATCTGTGTACGGCCCTGTTTTGCATCTCTGAACAACATGACGGTGATTCATTCCTGAATGAAATCAATCATTTAAATGATTCGGTTGCAATGACTGAAGGAAAAGTAAATTCATCTAAAAATGTACATGATCGTTTACACTCAATATGTTATTGCATACTGTTTAATAATGTACTGCAGTACTGAAGTATAAATATCTTCCACCTAACTACTATTTACATGCCTGTTGTTAAAGAAAATGCTGCTATTTTAGTGTAAACTGAATTTATTATTGTTTGCACTTAGTGTACCTAGAATATATCGCTTTTTCCACTTAGTGTAACTGCCAAAATATCATTGTTCAGTTAAAGCTCAGTGTTAATTCAGTTCTGTCAAATATGTAATGTTCATCATCAATTATGAAATGAGTTTGGGCACTTGGGCAATATAGCATTATTTACTAGTAAGCCTTATTAACAAGCCTTTGTAAAAAGAACTGTTCGCACTTTTGTTTGTAAGGTAACAACCTCGACACTGCTGAATGCTGAATTAATGTGTTTTTTTGTTTTGTTTTGTTTTTCGCTTATTGTATAAGGTTTCATAAACTATTCTTCAAAAAAATGTCAAGTCAAGTCACCATTATTTATATACTGCTTTTAACAATACACAATTGTGACAAAGTGGCTAAATAGTAAGCATTATGCACTGTGTACTGGGCAGTAAGCAGTAAGTGAGTATGCCGTTTCGAACACAGCCTAGATTCATTCGCACTAAACTGTGGGTAATGAACATAATTCCGCAAATAACTGCACTTGCAGGTTTCAACACAGAGATGGCGAAGAAGAGACAAAACTTACAGTACAGGTTTAAGTAAATGTTCTGTGTGAATTTTGTTTCGTAAAGCACTTAATTCATGGATTTACTGAAAAAAACAAAAAAAAATTCCATTAACATGCATGTTGTATTCCATCCATACAGTATCACTTTATATTTGCTCTGTCTATTCATGCTGTTCTTATATGATTTAAAATGTCTTTTATCACAAAAATCACAAAGCTTTAAAAGAAGAAAAAGATGGAAGGAAAAGAAAATACTGAATTTTTCTTAATTGTCGTGGATAAATACCATATTTTATTCAGATTCCTGTTTTTAAGTAATGTTTACTGTTATGTTAAACACAGCAGAGCTATGGAAAACTTACCACTTTCTATCTTACTGGTTTGTATGCAGGCATCACAAATTCTAACAATCACCATATCCAAATAGTGTGTGTATGAAGGGTGGGACAAACCGGGTCAGATAAGAAAAAACGTTAAATATATTAAACAAGTTGTATATCATTTCTATGATATTTGATGAAATGAGGAATTTGAATAATGAAAATGACATTGTATCTGCTTATTCATCAGAACACTTAAAGAAGAAACCACATCTTCCCTATCTCATTTCTGTTTTAAAGAAAGAAAATGAATGGATGCAAGAAGTTTCATTTCAACAGTTCGCTGATTAGTTCTTGTTTGTCAGAGTTATTGTTTTGGATTTTATTTCAAGGTGTTGCTGTTAAAATGGCTTTAGGTAAGAATTAAATTAGATACAAATATTTGCAGCAACGTTTTCTCAATGACAGTAATTTTTTGTGAAATAGTAGGCAACTTCGTTTATTGTGTTTGGTTTATTAAATTATATTTCACTGCAGTCTTACACGTTTAGAAGTGGAACTGAACTTTTTAACTGAACTTATGTGTGAGGCTAACTCTATTCATCTGCATTTTCTATGAGCTGAAGTTTAATTTCAACACATTGTACATGGTCTAAAGATAAGAATAATCTGTTCTCTCTCTGTATGTGTGTGATTTATTTATTTATTTATTTTTTCACTAACAGCAAAATGTAGAAGTCTGGAATCTGACCATCCTTACAGTAAGTAAATGAAATCACAAACATTTGTGTGTTCCTTCTATGAAACCAGATGGGTAAATCTCTTAAATAGTATAAAAGTATCTGTGACTAATATTAACATTGCACAATGTTGTTCAAGTATTAGTGCACACCATAAATGCTTCAACGTTTATTCACTTGTTGTTCAAAAATCATATGCTGCATTTCATATTGCAATAATAATAATAATAATAATAATTAAAGCTGCAAGCAGCGATGAACGGGCCCTCGCACCCGGGCTCACCGCCGACCGGAGGCGAATGGTGGGCACTATGCTTTTCACATAGTAAATTTAGGAGGAATCTGTCAAAGTCATTAAGATGTGCCAAACTTCCTGCTGCCAGCTGGTGGCGCTATGCCTATAACTGAATATTGGAACGTAGATCTGTTCAGGCGTACACTTTTATCAAAGATACGAACTTTGGTGCAGATTGAACATAGTATGCTTGAGCTAGTGTAAGACATGACATATGCTGCTGCCAACAGGTGGCGCTATGATTATATCTGAATATTGGTCTTTAGATGTCTTCAGACCAGTACTCTTACCAAACATGTGAAGTTTGTGGCAGATCAGACATTGCATGTTTAAGTTAGTGTAAAACAAGCCATTTCCTGTTGCCAGCAGGTGGCGCTATGATTATAATAGAATATTGGCCTTCAGATGTGTTCAGGTCAGGACTCTTATCAAACATGTGAAGTTTGGGGCAGATCAGACATTGTATGGCTGAGTTATAACAACTTCTATTACCATGGCGAAACATCAAACTTTGTCAGGCTGCCACGGACACGCCCTTCAACGAAAACTCAAGATCTTCACAATTTAACATCGCAAAGGTCTTTACATTAGACTGACCAAATATAATGTTGATTTCATGAAATCTGTAGGAGGAGTTTCTCACAGTGTAAAACATGTCACTTCCTGTTACCAGCAGGTGGCGCTATGACTATGACTGAATATGATCATGGGTATGTGTTCAGGACCAGACTCTTATCAAACAGGTGAAGTTTGGGGCAGATCAGACATTGTATGGCTGAGTTATAACAACTTCCTTTTTCATGGCAAATCATCGAAATTTGACAGGCCGCCACGGACACGCCCTCCAACGAAAACTCTAGATCTTCGCAATTTAACGTGACAAAGGGCTTTAGATTAGACTGACCAAATTTGGTGTTGATCTGAATAAATCTCTAGGAGGAGTTCGTTCAAGTACGACGCCTGGAAATGGCAAAAATGAGACAAAATTTGCTGGAAAAATTAAAAATATCCGACTTCCTGTTGGGTTTCGGATTTTGCCTCAAGAGATTTTTTTGTAGGTATTGGTGTGTTACATGTGTGTACCGAGTTTCGTAAATGTTCTTGAAACGTAGCTCGAGGCGCACTCCGCTGAATGTGTATAGGTGGCGCTATCGAGCCATTTTGCCACACCCACTTCTGAGACCCATATCAGACGTAAATTTTCGCCAGTTCTGATGCGTGTGCAAAGTTTCGTGAGTTTTCGGGCATGTTTAGGCCCTCAAAAATGCGATTCATTTTGGAGAATAATAATAATAATAATAATAATAATAATAATAATAATAATAATAATAAACGGAGCAATTCCAATAGGGTCCTCACACCATCGGTGCTCGGGCCCTAATAATAATAATAATAATAATAATAATAATAATAAACGGAGCAATTCCAATAGGGTCCTCACACCATCGGTGCTCGGGCCCTAATAATAATAATAAACTGTATAAATTTTGTATTCCTGTACATTTCTTTAAATCCTGTGTTCCAAAACTCCTGAAACAATTTGCATTAAATTTGTGAAAAATAACATTTTGTCCAAAGTTTAGAAAATGTTTGTGATGATCATGATTATTACATCATGAAGACCAAGGCCATGATAGGAAAAACAAACAAACATGTGTCTGGGATTTCTGCCAATATCTTACTATCAATAAAATGTACAAACAAATGCATCTAGTTACAGTATCAACACGGCAGATAAAACGTAACAGTTTCATGCAAAACACAAAGACAATACCAGACAATGAGCATATGCAATCCAAGGCTTTAAATACACAAGACATAATGAAGAATTAGACTTGACAGAAGTGAAAGAAATGGAAACAAACTAGATATGGGAACAAAGGAAACAGTAATGAGGGACAAAGGAAAAGAGGAACACACAAACCAAAAGTCCATTGTTCTGTTCAACACCCTGAAAACACAGACCGTTCCCCTAATGTTAGTTTTTGGCTCCCACTTTTTTTTTTGTGTGTGTGTGTGTGTGTGTGTGTGTGTGTTTAAACCAAATACTAAAGTTAGAGGAACATTCTTTTAAGGTTATATCTTTTGTAACCACGAAAAAATGTTCCTAAATGTTGCATGGTGGTTATTATTAAATGGCCTAAAAGCAACTTACAGTTCCCCAATGGTTGTATAACCTAAAAATAATGTATATACAACGTTTCCTAATGGATATTCTTAGGTTATTTTTATAAATCTATAAAACTATCTTTCCAATAAAAATGCTGCAGATGTTTTGTGTGATGACTTCTACAGAGCCCTAAAAATCGTTTAATGTAGAATTTATTAAAATACAGAAATTCGATTAATCAAAACACATTTTCAATGATAATATTAAGCCAGGGTTAAGCATAGAGTGATAACAGAAATCATAAATTCATGGGTTTGTTTCATCTTCATTTACTGCGTGCCTCTGATCTGCATGCATTTCTTCAGCACGCGCTTTTACATGCCTTCAAAAGAGAGCTGCACCTGCGGAATTTTAAAAATGAACCGTTATTTCCTTTTACTGGCTGACTGACTTGCTCATTTATCGACCTCTTTATTGAATGATTAGAAATTATTGTAGTTATAAGGGTAAATATGGTTTCTGATGAATCTGACATGCCTAACTGAAGATTTATTTTATTTTATATTAATAAACATTAACTTCAGATACCATTCAGCAATTGCAGGTATTTCTGTCAAATAAAAACATTTTGTGTTCATATAAAATAACTTGGAAAAAAGTGTCAGGGCTTTGGTGTCAGATAAATAAATTTCATATTTTTGTATGGTTACATTATACTTGTCCGCGATCTTGTGGGTTTTGCGTCAAATACATTTTAACATTAACTTCAGATACCAGTCAGCGATAGCAGGCAGTTTCTGTCAAATAAAAACATTTTCTGTTCATATAAAATAACTTGGAAAAAAATTGTCAGGGCGTTGGTGTGAAATAAATGCATTTCATATTTTTGTATGGTTACATTATACGTGTAAGTGATCTTGTGGGTTTCACGTCAATTTACATTTTATATTAATAAATACTAACTTCAGATACCAGTCAGCAATCGCCTACTTTCAAATGAACCAACTCATATGAAAAGAGTAAATCATACAGAACAAAGTGTTTTGAAAATGTAAAAATGCAAAAAGTTTTCTGGGGTAGGGTTTGGGTAAAGAGGTATACACCTTGTACAGTAGAAAAACCATTAGGCCTATGGAAGGAACCCATAAAACATGGAAACCAGTGTGTGTCTGTGCTCTTTTTCAGTGAGATATCTGAGGATTGTTCTGCTGGGGAAGAATGGATCAGTCAACAGCCGAGTAGGAAATGCTATACTGGGTGCAGACGCATTTCAGAGTGAATCTGCATCTAATTCAAAGCAGCACAGTAAGAGAATTAGTGGAGCTGTGGAGGGGAGACACATCACAGTCATTAAAACTCCTCATCTGCTCCAGCCAAATCTCCCACACCATCTCCTAATACAGGGAGTGAGAGAATGTGCTTCTCTGGCTGCTCCAGGACCTCATGTGATCGCACTCATACTGCAGAATAAGGACTTCAAAAAGGAGGACAAACAGAGAGTAAAAACTGTGCTGAACCTTTTCAGTAAGCAGGCCATGAAACACACTATGGTGCTGACTACTGATGAAGAGACTCGCGGATCAATATTCGCTTCTAGGAATAACGTAATTCATAATTTAATAAAGGAGTGTGGAGGAAGACATTTTAGGTTTGATACAGTAAACCCAGGATGGCGCTCTGATATGTTCAGAAGGATAGAGAAGATGCTCAAGGAAGAACACAATGAATATCTCATCTGCAACATGTATGAGGATGGAGGTGATAGATTTTGATCCTGTAATAGTTAGTGTTGTAGAGACAGAGAAAAATGAGAACTACTGTGTGACTTGAAGTACTGTTTTTTTTTTTTATTTTTTTTTTTATTTTTACTAATGCATTTTGTTTTAGTTCAAAAAACTGCTTTTTTAAAATTTTTGTCTCAATTCCCTGTTTATGAATAGAGAATTAAGACATTGTCAAGTTAGCCTTCAGTTTATAAGAAATATCGCAACCTAATATCGCAATCTAATATCGCAATCTAATATTTATTTGATGTTTCGGGAAGTGTACATTTGATACTTAAAGCTGATCTGAGTCTACTGTCTCTAAATATTGTTTCAGTGACGACTACTGGAAAAGCAAAGCTGAACTTTGTGCTGTGTGGAAATGATTCAACCCTCAAGAGCTCAGTGTCTAGAATGTTTAGAGGGGCAATGATTAAACCAATGAATAAACTTTTACCTCAGGAAGAGATGAGTAAAGTGTGTCAGAAGAGAGAGGGAACGATTCATGGACGACAGATCAGTGTACTAGAGCTTCCAGTTCTCACTCGACTCTCAGAGGAGGAAATGATGCAGGAGACTTACCGCTGTCTGTTTCTCTGTGATCCTGGAGTTCATCATTTCATCCTTGTCACTCCTGTCTGTCCACTTACAAATGAAGACAAAGCAGAAATGGAGAAAATTAAAAGAATATTTAATTCTAATGAGCACTTCATGGTGCTTTTCATTACTGAACTCACTGTTAACCAAAGTGTGATAGATTTTGTAGAATCCACAGAATCTCAGGGTGTTGTGAGTCTCTATGGGAGTTGGTACGATGTGATAGGCTTAAAGGACCAGAGAAACTCCAGACAGATTTCAGACCTGTTTGATTACATAGAGAGCATGAAGACTGAACCCTATTCTCTTCAGACATATGTAAGAGCTCCAGAGAGGAGAGTCAGACGTGAACTAGAGGAGAAACTGAGAGTGAAAGACAATGAAATCAAAGAATTACAGAAGAAGATCAAGATGTTGGGTAAGTAGATTTATTTATCTTTATTAGTTTTGTGAACAAACTGACTGGCAAAAGTCTGTAAACTGACAGCACCAGAACCTGAAGACTGGAACACTACACTACACAACATTTGGCCAGATTTTTACCCAGTGTTTTAAAAGTCATGTAGTGTATTTCAGCCTTAAGTAACATACTTTCCTTTGTTGTGATGCTTTGCTTCCTCTAACATTTTTAGCTCCTGCATTTTTCTTTATACCTTCAGTCTTTTCTTTACAAAAAATAATGTCAGTGCAGTTCATGTCAGGAACTATTATTTGTAGAACCAAATAATACCTTTCTAGGAAGAGTTTTTAGGTTTTATTTTTTCAACTTCAGTGTTTCCAGAACCTAATAATAACTTATACAGAACGTTCCCTAATGGTTATTTTTGGGGTGTTATTTTTTTTTAACCATATACAGTAAAGTTCCAGTGCTGTGCACTTTCGTAATTAACAAAAGTAATGGTTGTTTTGTTTTTACTGGCTGACTCTTTATTGAACATTTACTTATAAAAACAATTTTTCTCAATCACTTTGCCACATTTTTTGAAACCGTCTTAACATTCTCTAAACTGTAAGTGCAATTTTCACAGCTGTTTGCATGCACTGTTCACTTGCAGAAAGCAAGCTTGAGGTGCAGAGCCAGTGGTTGTTTTGTAGGCAAACATCAATGCCTTGAATTTAATGCAAGCAGTTATTGGTAGCCTGTGCAAAGTTGATGAACAGAAGTGTGACCTGTTCTTTTTGGCTCATTAAAGACTACTCTCACTGCCACATTCTGGATTAGTTGCAGAGGTTTGATAAAACTGGCTGGAAGACTTGTGTTGCAATAGTCCAGCCTGGATAGAACAAGAGCTTAAGTTGTGTAGCATGTTCTGATAGAAAGGGCCTGATCTTCCTAATGTTGTATAAAGCAAATTGGCAGGACCTGGCAGATTTAGCAGTGTGGTCTGGGAAATTAAGCTGATCATCAATCACAACTCCAAGGTTCCTGGCTGTCCTTGAAGGAGTTATGGTTGATGTGCCTAGCTGGATGTTGAAGTTGTAATGAAGTGATGGGTTTGCTGAAACCACAAATAGTTCTGTCTTATCAAGATTAAGTTGAAGGTGATGGTTCTTCATCCAACATGAAATGTCTGTTAGACATGCTGAGATGCAAGCAGCTATGGAATGAGAAATAGAGTGGAGTGTCATCAGAATAGCTGTGATATGAAAGCCATGTTTCTAAATGACAGAACCTAGTGATGCCATGTAGTTCTTGGTCCAAGAAGTGAGCCCTGAGGCAACCCAGTAGCTAGATGTTGTAACTCGGACATCTCACTCCTCCAATATACCTTGAAGGACATATCTGAGAGGTGAAACTCAAAGCAAAGCACTGTATGTGTTATGTCAGGAACCATATTGAGTTTAAGTGAGCAGGAAGTGATCTGACATGTGCAGTGGAGCAACCAGTACAAGATCAGTGGAGCAGTGTTGTGTGTAAATAAGGTCCAGCTGGTTACCTAATTTGTTAGTAGCTGCTTGAGATCAAAAGAGGCAGGCAGAATGTAAAAGTCTGCAGCCTGAGGTTTATGTAGGTGGACATTGAAGTCTCCAAGGATAACTAGAGAAGTACTGTATCATCTTCAGGGAAGTTTGAGCGTAACACATCTAACTCATTCAAGGTAACTAGTGGACCTGGGGGTCAAAAAACAATTACAAAATTGGTTTTAAGAGGGTGGTAATGGTAACAGAATGTGAAAAGTTATAGTCAGAGGATGAATAAAAAGCAATACTTATGCCCATTGTCTGAGTCCTCGCTCGGTGGAGTCACGCATATAGAGTCACTGTCTTTATACTCTTCGGTCTTCACTCGAGGGCTGCTGCGACCGCTGCCATGATATACCGACCTCTCTTATACCCATCTGACAAACTGTAATTAAATTCAGCTAAACAAGCTTTACTTTTTATCACAACAAAGGGCCAAGCAAGCGCATTCCTGTTGTGAACTGTGAATTTTCAGTTTACACATAACACGTTTCTAGAGATAAATGTACTGTACAAATAGAAATGCATTTATACAGCATTGCCATAGCTGCTGATCACAGCTTGTAAATGCTTTTCGTTGCCTGACTGAAGTAATTCTGACATGATGTGAATGCAGGATTATTTTATGACTAGTTTATTCCTTTGTCACAGTTCCAGAGGGTGCAAAGCTGAATCTGGTTGTGTGTGGGAGTAACAGAGAATTAAGATCCTTCATATCAAACCTGATCCTGAATCAGAGCGAGAGAAGATCAGAGCTCAGCTCAGAGTGTGTGAGGAGAGACGTGGAGCTTCATGGACGTCTGATCAGTCTGGTGGAGCTTCCAGCTCTGTTCAACACTCAGCTCTCAGAGGAGGAAGTGATGCGTCAGACTCACCACTGTGTGTCTCTCTGTCATCCTGGAGTTCATGTTTTCATCATCATCATTCCTGATGCTCCACTTAATAATGAAGACAAAGCAGAAATGGAGAAATTAAAGAGAATATTTAGCTCAAGAATCAACAAACACATCATGATCCTCATAAACCAGAATTCAGAGCTTTTGACAGCTGAACTGAATGAAGAAACACAGTCTGTCATTGAGAGTTTTGGAGGACGACATCATTTCATTGATCTGAACACACAAGTGTCTGTGTTGATGGAGAAACTGGAGCAGGTGGTTGAGGAAAATAGTGGTGTTTGTTTCTCCACAGAGACACTGTTTGAAGCACAGATGGAAAAACTGCTGAAATCAGATGAAATGAAGAGGAAAATCCATCCATTAGAGACATGGTTTCAGTCACAAGGTAATGATCAGAAAATCTGAATGGATTAAACATACTCTTTATAATTGCTAAAGTCTACACAGATGTGTGAGAGAATAACATTATTTGCAGAGATCAGAAGAAACAATAGCACATGATTTCTCAGTATAAATTGCATACATCATTCTCTGATGATTTAAATAATTGACAATCTTCATTTGAAATGTAACTTTTCTTTGATCTATCATTAGACTCAAGAGAAAGAGAAGATGAATTGACGATTGTGCTGCTGGGAAAAACTGGAAAGTTTTCCAGTTGGAAAGAGTTCAACTGGAAACACCATCTTAGGAAGAAAAGCATTTAAAGCAGACATTTCTCAAACATCTGTTACTAAAGTGTGTCAGAGAGAGACAGCTGTAATCAACAGCAGACACATTACTGTGATCGACACTCCAGGACTGTTTGATACTGAACTGACTAAAGAGGAGATCCAGAGAGAAATCACTAATTGTATTTCCATGATTCTGCCTGGACCACATGTGTTTCTCTTACTGATACCAGTAGGACGATTCACTGAAGAAGAGGAAAAATCAGTAAAGATAATTCAAGAGACGTTTGGTGAAAACTCATTAAAGTATATCATAGTGCTCTTCACCAGAGGAGACTTTCTGAAGAACAAAATCATTGAACAGTATCTAGGAGAACCTGGATCTACCCTTAAAAACCTGACTGAAGCATGTGGAAACAGATTTCTTGTGTTCAATAATGAAACTGGAGACCGAACACAGGTGACTGATCTACTGCAGAAGATAGACAACATGGTGAAAGCAAACGGAGGGAGTTACTACTTATGTAAGATGTTCAGAGAGATGGAAAGAGAAACACAAGAACTACAGAAGAACATACTGATGGAGAAAGTGAAACAACTGAACAGAGAAAAAGAAGAACTGATGAACAAACATGAAGAAGAAAAAAATAGGTTGATAATGAAAATGGAGGAAGATCATGACAAAGAGAGAAGGAGAAGAGAAGAAAAATATAAAAGAGACATTGAAGAAAGAGAGGAACAAGAGAGAGAGATACGAGAGGAGATGAAGAGAGAACGAGAGGAACTGGAGAAACAGAAACAACAGGAAAGACAAAGAAGAGAAGAAGCGGAGGAGAAATGGAGAAAGAAAGAATGGGAAATGTGGGGTGAAAATTATCAGAGACTTAAACAAGAGATAGACAGAATGAAGATGATGATGGAGGAAGAAAGACAGAATCATGATAAAGACAGAAAGAGAAGAGAAGAAGAGCATGAAAGAAAGAGAAAGAAAGAACATGAAACATGGGATGAATATTACCAGAGACTTGAAGAAGAGATAGACAGAATGAACATGATGATGGAGGAAGAAAGAGAGAATCATGATAAAGAGAGAAAAAGAAGAGGGATTTAGGGACAGAGACCAGTATAAAAAGATACATTAAAGACACAGAGGAACAAGAGCAAAAGATGGATGAAGAGCTGAAGAAAGAACTTGGGGAATAGGAGAAACAGAAACAACAGGAAAGACATAAAATAGGAGAAGAAATGGAGAAAGAAAGAAAAAAAGTACAGGCAATATGGGATGACTAAAATCAGAGACTTAAATGCAAGATAAAGAAAATCTTTAGTTCAAACATGAAGACAAGAGAGTCCATGAAACCGAAATTAAGTAGCTTTTTTATGTACTTTCCTTATTTTTTAAATGTACTGTACTAAGTGCATATAAAATTATTTAAATTATTTTGGAAGAATTTTACGCATGTTAAGTGTTCCTCCACCACCTTTCACAGGCTTCTTTACGAACTTTGGGTTCAGTCTTTCCCCAGTTTGATGCCAAATGTCCTACTGTGAGATTCACAATGAGCAGGAAACAGGAAAGTGTCCTCTAAGTTAAAGGTGACCGTGATATTGCCTGATTTTTACTGTTTATATTGTTTGATATGTTACAGATATCTGCCTTAAAATTTAAACATTTAAATTGAGAGATTTTTTTTTTTTTTTTTTTTTTTTTTTTTTTATTATTATTTGTTTGATTTTTTTTTTAACACTTCATTCTGCAATTTTATTTTGTGACCTCAACATAAAGAGGGCTTTTGTGTGTAGGACGTGTTTTGCTCTTATCTTGAGAATCTGTAATATACAATTGTATACAAATCTGTTGTTAATTTTAACCTTTAATACTATAATAATATACCAGATGACCGGGTTCCCTATAGTTTACAGCATTAGCTTATAAATTTGAATTGTGAAGTGTCAATTCACAGCCCTAATAAAAACACAGTACCAGTCATTGTAGCAGCTGGTCTTTTGCTGAATTCTGAGGAGGAGAGAAAACCTGGAAGAGACTGATCTGTTCACTTGGCTCATTTAAAAGTCATTTTCAAAAGCAATGAGAAATAATTTTCTCATTTTATTAGTTAGAATAAACTCAGTATTTTAACCAACTGCAAAAAAGTTGAATAATCCGTTAATCAGCCTACTGATTAATCAATGTATAATATATGATTCTGACTAATCTGTGATAATAGTTTATCAGAGCGTTTTTCTTTGGAAAACTTTACTTCACTACATTCCAAGGCATAATGTCATACTTTTTACTGGACTACATTTCATAAATAAAAGTTGTTGTTTGTTTTACCTTTAAAACTCTAGTACATTAAAAATATAGTACTTTCTTGTACTCAAGTAAATCTTTGAATTGCTTTTATTTGAGTAAAAGTAAGACAGCAATAGATTTCTAATGTAATTAAGCATTAAATAATATTTAATATTATGCTTAGGAATGTTGTGAAGTAAAGTTTTCTAAAGGAAAACACTCAAGTACAGAAAAGTACAGACACTTGAAAAGTATATTTACATATAAGTAAAAATACTTCACTACTGTCTGCTTCTGCTAATAATAGTTAAATTAATCGATTATCAAAATAATAATCTGATGCAGCCCTACACTTGGGCTTAGTATGTAGCTCCAGTTGAAATTTATTTATTTATTTATTTATTTTTTTGTCATGTGCGGGTCTCCGTAGCTCCGTACCATATTGTATCGTGCGCACGATTTTTTTTCTATGCATGTCATCTGCGGGACTCCATAGAACTTAAATGATTCAGCGCCAAAAAAGCCGAAGGCTATCTCTGTCACCAGTTTTTTTCCCTTACCCGTAATGGTCCTGCAGTGAGCGAATGTTTATGTTTATCCACGCCGCTGTTAAATCCCACAGCTTCAAATAATTACTGTTCTGTGTCTAGACTCGATGGTGAGAGACATTTGAAAGTTCCGGCAAAAGGTAAACAACATTTGTGCTGTTTTTCCGCTGCTTGGGCTGCTGATATAATGAAGAACGCGGCATTAACTGTCAGAGTTAATGATAGTATTTGTCTCTGACAGTAAGAAATTCTCAAGAAAAACGTTTTTTGGTTGATACGGTTCGTGATGTCGACAGTTATTGTCTTTTGTCCTGTTTAGTAGGCATTCAATGACTGATTAGGTGGTGCTTGACTTCAAATATTTGACTTTGTGTCGAATTTGGACTTATTTTGGGACAATTTAATATGATTTATTAATGACTTACCAATGAATCCACCAACGAATGGTTTGCTGTGTATTGATAAATAGGCCTGTCGCGATTATTAAATAACCGTCTGATCGCGGTTATTTCATCTAATCGCGGTCAATTCAGACAACCGCGATTATTGCGCACAGAGGCATTGTATTTTGTTTATGTTTGTCCATGCTGCTTCACAGACATCGCATTCTGTGAAGCAGCATGAATACAGATCATTCCAAGTGCTTGTTTAAGCTCGGATGAAAAAGCGATCGAGTTTATGGAGCTATCAAACTAAGCAGACATGAGTCACTATATTTTGGTCTTATTTTTAGCATAAAGCATTTGGATTTACTTCGGTTTTTTATGGTTTCTACCAAGATCCGGCAACACGAGCGAGTCAAGGCTCCTGTTGCTCTTTTACTGCTTTCCCTGTTATTCACCAATGATTCACCACACATACTACAGAAGAGAGACACATCTATGCACGTTAAAAACCTCATTAACAGCTAGCTGTTCAGGGGTGCGTTTCCCAAAAGCATCGTTAGCCAACTATGGTCGCAAGTTCCGTCGTTACCAACATAGTTCAATGATTTGGTGTTTCCCGAAACCATAGTTCAAACGAACATTCGCAAACAGCGTCACAAACTTACGTGGTTGAAACTACAGCTCTCGACCTGTGGTTAGAAGCATAGTTCCTTGTTAGTAAGACATACGGGCTCAATAAATTATGCTCTTGGGCACAGTAAGCAAGCTAACATGCAGTACAATCTATATCTTTCACTCGATCTAAATATAAATGCATTTTAATCTATGTATTTTTTAGCTTCCTCTGAAAGGGACGTTTTTGAATAGTGCGCATGCGCATAAACGCCTACGGGAACCCAGGAGTATGACGTGAGAGGGAACCCGCGATGAATGAAACATCAAGTAAAGCGAAATGACATGGAACAAAAATAGTAAATTAGTCATCAGGTGCCATATTTAATATAGCTGCATTTTAGAGATCTCTAATAAGTTAAATAGCATAAATTATTACTCGGTGACGTCATTAACAAAGGCCCTACATTATTGAACTAATGTGGTTCAAGCGACGGAGATGCGACCGTGTTCGGGAAACAGTCGTGACTAGCTAGTTCGTTTCCACAACAATGCATCGTACTACCGAGGTTAATCAGCGAGTTACGTCGTTGTACGGGAAACGCACCCCAGAACAGTCTTCCGCTGGCCGCTGTTCATTACTTTTAAAACAAAAACGAATATTTAACGAACAAAACATGCTCCAAACGTTTTCTAAATTAACTTAATAAAAAAAACGAAACGAAATATCACTTTGCCATTACGTACAAAACGGAACTATTGTAATAGCTGAAATGGTAGAATAAGCTTGTTTTGGGAGAAGGGGGAAAAAGCTCGGGTCAGACTCTGGCTTTAATACAGTGTGTGCGAAACCGAACTGGGGTGCGTTTCCCGTGCAACGACGTAACTCGCTGATTAACCTCCATAGTACGATGCATTGATGTGGAAACGAACTAGCTAGTCACGACTGTTTCCCGAACACGGTCGCATCTCCATCGTTTGAACCACATTAGTTCAACAATGTAGGGCCGTTGTTAATGACGTCACCGAGTAATAATTTATGCTATTTAACTTATTAGAGATCTCTAAAATGCAGCTATATTAAACATGGCACCTGATGACTAATTTACTATTTTTTGTTCCATGTTATTTCGCTTTATTTGATGTTTCATCCATGGCGGGTTCCCTCTTACGTCATACTCCGGGGTTCCCGTAGGCATTTAAGCGCATGCGCACTATTCAAAAACGTCGCTTGCAGAGGAAGCTTAAAAATACATAGATTAAAATGCATTTATATTTAGATCGAGTGAAAGATATAGATTGTACTGCATGTTAGCTTGCTTACTGTGCCCAAGAGCATAATTTATTGAGCCCATATGTCTTACTAACAAGGAACTGCTTCTAACCACAGGTCGAGAGCTGTAGTTTCAACCACGTAAGTTTGTGACACTGTCTGCGAATGTTCGTTTGAACTATGGTTTCGGGAAACACCGTTGAACTATGTTGGTAACGACGGAACTTGCGACCATAGTTGGTTAACAATGCTTTTGGGAAACGCACCCCAGGAGCGCTTCACAAAAATGAACCGAAACTCAGCGAATACATGCCTCACAGACATGATAAATATATATAAATAGAAAGCTGTAAATTATTGCTTAATGAAATAAAACAAATCGAAAACAAAAACTCATTATGTAATCCACAAAGATGCATTTCTTTCTAAAGGCGCGTCCAAAGAGGAGATTAGGAATTAGGATCTTTGCGACATTGACTCAGAATACACTAGTTTATTAATAAATAATTATATATCTCCTTACTATTTCCTCCCGACACATTCAGTTGTAATTACTTTTGCCGGTGCTTTGTGGCAAGTTTCAGCCTATTGTGTGCGCTTGAACGCGGATATTTTCGAGCTGCGCTGGCCCGAAGCCCGGCTCTATTTCTGTAAAGGCGGTTGTCAGTCACTAACGTTACCTGTATTTTTCGAAAGGTAATACGGTTGTCGAATGCGGTTGTCACTCCCGTATTTCACTGAATTATGTGTGTACAGAACGCTTTTAAGGAGTAAAAGGTGAACTGACAACTGAATTTAGCTGCAGTGTGTATGTGGCCAGAACGGTCGCAGAGAGGACAGAATAGACGCAATAGCAAAAAATACTGTAGGGGCACAGCAAATTCATTGTTCATGATTCTCGAAATATAAGAAGAAAAATCTAAATATTGGTGTGGGGGTTTATATGAATGTGTTTCTGAAGGTAACTCTGGTTTTCAGAAACGTTTCAATGTTATTTTGTCCCTAATCACAATCCTTTTTAACAATTTATTGAACAAAGTGCATTAAAAATGTGTCAAAGCCATAAAACAGACAATAAATCGCCATAATCGTCATAATCGTCAATGCCCTAAACCAGACAATTAATTGACATAATCGCAATTATTTCTTAGACAATTAATCGTCAGCCAAATTTCATAATCGTGACAGCCCTATTGATAAATGATCGTCTGTAGTAAGTTTTTCTGCTTGTGAATACTGAATAATGACTGACTTTATAGTTTGTGTTGTGATTTATAATAGGCAAGTATGTATTAAGAAAAAGTCAGCTTAACCTTTTAGTGGTTAATTTTCTATATTATAGCAGAAATATTGTTTAAAAGGAAGAGCTTAGCCAATTTTGTGAAATGGTTGTGGTAGAATCGTTGCTGTGGTTTTTAAACAGTTTTTAATGTGTTCTGAGCAAACTGTCTCTAAGTACTAAAAAGTGCTGATGTTAGGTACAATACTTTGTTGTGTGCTATATCGTCCCAATAACTTTAATATTAGTTTCAGCAGTAAGTTCTTAAGTCATACTTAAATATGATTAGATGATTTTTGCTGGGGACTTTTCATATAGACAGGGCTAATGATAATGTGGTTGATGAATTTTGAAATACTATTAATATTATATTATTAATATTATAGTCTTTTAATTTAGTACAACATGTGACAGGATCTACACATTTTCAGGATCATATGTTTTGATTGTTTTTTTTTTCCATTTTAACTGAAAATTAGATGCAGCTTGTTTAGTAAGGAACACTTTTAATGGTGAACAATATTTCTTTACAAACATTTTTAAAGGTTTGTAAAATATATTATTTGGGTACTGTTCAGAATCTCAGTGATAAAGGACTAACATCATTACATGATCTGGGTTAATGAGGAATTTTTATTATTATTATTATTATTGTGTTAGTTATAATAAAATAGTTAACAGTAGTCACCAGAAAATACAGCATAATTTCAGAATAATGTTCAGATTACAGTAATCATGTTACAGACAAAGTCAATGAAAACAGCACCCAAAGTAAATTAAAGCTTCCTATGACACTTTATCCAAACTGATAGTTGTGATTAATAAGTATAAATGAAAAATACAAGAAATATTAGATCCAACCCCAGATGTCAGATCCTGTCAGAAGATACCTGCTTTGTCTGATACCCAAAACCCTTTAACAGCTAGTCTTGTCTGTATGTTTCAGTGCTCAGTTGAACTTCGACTTTGGCTTCATGCAAACTTCATCCCTGCTTAGTTTATGCTGGAGTTTGTGCGTAAATCTTTTTTTATTATTATTATTATTATTATTATTTATACGGGATGCCTTGCAGTTGGCATAAAGTTTGGATGCTTTCATCGTGAGTATACTGGCTGGGTTTATAAACGTTTATTAAACTGACAGAATATCTTTATTTTGGGCATTCAGAAACAAAGCTTTTCTCTTTCCAACTGTAATTGCATATGTGTTCATGTTTATAAATTGGCCATGCACTAAAATACACTAGTGGCACTGACCAGAGTTTTGCACTCATAGTGAACAATCAGTGCTACATTAAACAATAGCATTCACTACAAAAACAAGGAAAATAACAAGTAATATAATAAATGAGAGAAATGTGTAATAAATGAATATGATTAAAATGAATAGCTAAAAGAAAAATTATTAGCCTATATGATTAAGAGTATAAATGAATAAATGTCTGGTTGCTCTCTTGCTATTTTATTATATTATTATAGCTATTAAGAACATTTATATTCTGCATCAGCATCTCAGGTTTCAGCCCCTGGACATTTTACAGTTAATAAACAGCTGACATTGGTGTTTTCTTTACTGCTGGATACATCACTAATATAGTTTAGTTGAAGGAGTGAATGAAAATGAATGAGTGAATTTGGACACTGAGGCTTTTTGTTGCTCTAATTAAGTCTGTACGCTTGATATAGAAAGTATATATTCTCTTTCTGTTTTTCTCTGCTTTTTTTAAACACTCAACTTCAAACTCATCTACACCACTTTATTATCTAACAAATAAATTGTTTTGGACTGCAGCTTGAACTGAATGTGACGATATGATAACCTTGTCCTAGATGCTGTGTTTTTGTCCTGTGTGTACATTAACATACTTTATTTTGATTAGATAATCATCTAGTGCAGGGGCGGTTTTGTTTATTAGGGCTATAGGGCGACGCACTGCCAAAGTGTGAAAGGGAGGGATTTTTACCTATCCTTTTTAACCACAGTGTTACGATAGCTTTCACTGTTCTAGACTGTTTGTTCTGCCTCTGGAAATATTGTCCAATCATCAAGTCACGTTCTGTGTAGTACTAGTTTGACTCATTTGAGTAATTTGTGTTCTGTGAATTAAAGTGTTTCACACTGGATCTCACAGCACTGTTTAGTGCTCGCGTGACGGAGTAAATGCATCTTCTCTAGTGAGTGAGCTTGTGCAGCGCGGCAGTTTGAACTTTGGTTTGAGCGGATAAACGGTCTGTGTGGCGCGATTCCAATGAGTCGTGCTGTTTCGTTCCGCTTTTGGCACATAAAAATTATATCGAACATTTAGTGAACTCTTCATATTGTTTTATCGAGGAAAATTATATCGCGATAATTATCATTATTGAATTATCGCCCAGCCCTATATATATACAGGTGCATCTCAATAAATTAGAATGTCATGAAAAAGTTCATTTATTTCAGTAATTCAGCTCAAATTGTGAAACTTGTGTATTAAATAAATTCAATGCACACAGACTGAAGTAATTTAAGTCTTTGGTTCTTTTAATTGTGATGATTTTGGCTCACATTTAACAAAAACCCACCAATTCACTCTCAACAATTTAGAATATGGTGACATGCCAATCAGCTAATCAACTCAAAACACCTGCAAAGGTTTCCTGAGCCTTCAAAATGGTCTCTCAGTTTGGTTCACTAGGCTACACAATCATTGACACCCTTCACAAGAAGGTTAAGCCACAAACATTAATTGCCAAAGAAGCTGACTGTTAACAGAAAGTTGAGTTGAAGGAAAAAGTGTGGAAGAAAAAGATGCACAACCAACCGAGAAAACCGCAGCCTTGAGAGGCTTGTCATCAAGAGCCACCACACACAGACGTGTCTAGGAATTTGGCTACAGTTGTTGTATTCCTCTTGTTAAGCCACTCATGAACCACAGACAACATCAGAGGCGTCTTACCTGGGCTAAGGAGAAGAAGAAATGGACTGTTGCCCAGTGGTTCAAAGTCCTCTTTTCAGATGAGAGCAAGTTTTGTATTTTTGTATGTCAAATCAAGGTCCTAGAGTCTGGAGGAAGGGTGGAGAAGCTCATAGCCCAAGTTGCTTTAAGTCCAGTGTTAAGTTTCCACAGTCTGTGATGATTTGGGGTGCAATGTTATCTGCTGGTGTTGGTCCACTGTATTTTTTGAAAACCAAAGTCACTTCACCCATTTACCAAGAACTTTTAGAGCACTTCATGCTTCCTTCTGCTGACCAGCTTTTTAAAGATGCTGATTTCATTTTCCAGCAGGATTTGGCACCTGCCCACACTGCCAAAAGCACCAAAAGTTGGTTAAATGACCATGGTGTTGGTGTGCTTGACTGGCCAGCAAACTCACCAGACCTGAACCCCATAGAGAATCTATGGAGTATTGTCAAGAGGAAAATGAGACCAAAAAATGCAGATGAGCTGAAGGCCACTGTCAAAGAAACCTGGGCTTCCATACCAACCTCAGCAGTGCCACAGACTGATCACCTCCATGCCACGCCAAATTGAGGCAGTAATTAAAGCAAAAGGAGCCCCTACCAAGTATTGAGTACATATACAGTAATTTTTTTTTATTGGTCTTATGAAGTATTCTAATTTGTTGAGATGGTGAATTGGTGGGTTTTTGTTAAATGTGAGCCAAAATCATCACAATTAAAATAACCAAAGACTTAAACTACTTAAGTCTGTGTGCACTGAATTTATTTAATACACGAGTTTTACAATTTGAGTTGAATTACTGAAATAAATGAACTATGCACCTATATATATATATATATATATATATATATATATATATATATATATATATATATATATATATATGATTTTCTCTTTTGACCAGCAAGTAATATATTCCAATTTAAGAAAATCAAATATTACTTCATGACATTTGGACACTGTCAGTGGTTTATCATTTAAGAAAAATACTCTCACGAGCAGCATAAGTAAGAAGATTAAACAATGTCCTGTTTGAAATGTTCTTTATATTCTTATCAGCAACAACCAATAACGTGGACTGAAGTCACATATTGTATTAAATATAAGACTTGGTCTCTTACAAATCTATATCCAGTAGGCTTTAAGATTTTAAAAAATCTTTTACATGACATTACATGACCATTTATCTTTTAGTTCCTTTCTTAACCTTTTCACTTCATTTAGTTGTTCAAGTTTCTCCTTGAGCTCCTGAACTTGCTCCTCTTTTCTTTTTCTTAAGTTATCCAATTCATCTCTTTGTTTTCTGGTTTCATTTTCATGTTTCGTCTTCATTTTCTCTAGTTGCTCTTCAAGTTTCTGTTTCATTTCATCACACTCTTTTTCTTCTATTTCTATTCTTTCTCTCTCCTCTCTTTCTTTTCTCTTGATCTCCTCCTCTTGTTCTCGTTTCAGATCATCCCACATTTTCTCCCATCTCTGTCTCTTCTCTGCTTGTCTCTCTTCATCCTCTTTTCTTCTCTTTCTCTCCTCTTTTATCTCTCGTTTCAGCTGCTCATAATGTCTATCCATTTCATTTCTCTTTTCTTCATATTCTCTCTCTTTCTGTTCTCTCTCTATTTTCATTTTCTCTGTCTTCTCCTCTGTTATCTGTTTATCATCTTCTCTCTCTCTTTCAGATTTCTCTCTTATTTTCTTTAGTTCTTCTTGTTTTTCTCTCAGTTGTTCCTTGAGTTTGTCTTTTCTCTCTCTTTTATCATCCTCTTGTTCTCCAGTCTGTCCTTTCTTCTCTTCCTCCCATTCTCTCTGCTGTCGTTTAAATTCCTCTTGAGTCTCTTTGTCATTTTCAGCCTCTTTTATTTTTCTCTTCCATTCTTCTCTTTCTTTCTCTTCTTTTTCCTTCTTCATTTGTTCCTCTAAATCTCTCTTTTTTATTTCCTCTTCTTGTTTCATCTGTAATTCAGCTATAATACGGTCATGGTCATTTTTCATTTTTTCTTGGTCTTGTTTATACTCTTGTTCTCTCTTTCTATCTTCTTCTTCTCTTTCTTTTAGCTGTTTTTCATACTGTATTCTTTGATTTTCAATCTCTCTTTTCATCTCCTCTATTCTTTGATTATATTCATCTGTTTGCTGTTTCTCCTCTTCTGATCGTTTCTGATTCTCCGTCTCTCGTTTCTTCTGCTCTGATTTTTCTTTCTCCTCAAACTCTCTCCTGAGTGTTTCCTCTCTTTCTCTGAACTTATTCTTCAGCCTAAATCTTTCCTCATCTGCCCTTTTTTTCTTGTCCTCCAGTCTTTTTCTTATGCTTTTGATTTCTGTGTCATATTTGGCTTCTAATTCTTCAATTTGATCCTGATTTTTTCTTTCCTCCTCTTCTATCATTTTCATTCTCTGTTCAATGGAGTTCGCTGCCTCCTCAAACATCTCATTTGTGAAATATCTGCCCTGATTCATGTTTTCTATCATACTGAATAGCTGAGTAACTTGTGTCTGATCTTGTGTTTCTCTGTTGTTAAAAGCCAGGAATCTGTTTCCACAGTCACTGATCAGATTCTTGAGTTCAGCATTTTTACTTTTCTCTACATATTCTTCTATTGTTTGTTTTTTCAGTTCATCTTCTCTAGTGAAGAGAACAATGCAGAAATCTGTTGCTTTTGAGCCAAATATCATCTTGATCATGTCTAAAGTGTCTTTCTCCTCTTGGGTGATTCTTCCCACGCTCAGCACAATGATGATCACATGTGGTCCAGGTGCTGACAGTGAAATACATTTCATTATTTCTTCCTGCACTTGTTCTTTTGTCAGTGAGGGGTCAAAGAGTCCTGGAGTATCAATAACAGCTACTGATTGACCATCAACTTCACCAGCTCCCTTCTGACAAACAGTGGTCACCAAACATGAACTGTCTTCACTGTGAAACGCATTTTTTCCAAGGATAGTATTTCCTGTGGCAGACTTTCCATTTCCTGTCCTCCCAAACAGCAAGATTTGCAAACATCCTAAATCTGATGGTAAATCTTCATCATCTGAAAATAACAAGTTTAGAGATTAGAGAGAAATATATATATACACACATACAATAAGCAGAATAATTGTAACGTTACGGGGGAAGCGGAGATATGGTTAGAAAGCATGAAGATAAAAGTAAACATTAAATAAATTACTTTTGAGGGATTCATTACTAAAGTGTGCATAAAAATGCTTAATGGCAGTTGGCAAACCTACTGGAAGGTGCACACTAAACCATTGTCAATGCATTACTATTATTATTATTATTATTGTTTACACCCAAATATTTTTTTGCAAATTGATTTTAAAATTAGCTGGTTATTGTTTTGACTTACTGTTTGTGTGCTGAACCTCTGGAGTTTCTGTATAAAGTTCATTACGTCTACTTTTTTCCTTCTCCTCTTCTCTTTGTCTTTCCTGTTGTTTCTGTTTCTCCCATTCATCTCGTTCTCTCTTCAGCTCCTCTCGGATCTTTCTCTCTTGTTCTTCTATGTCTTTTGTGTCTCTTTTATATCGTTCTTCTGTTTTTATATATTCTGCTTCCCTTCTTTCTCTCTCTTTGTCATGATTCTGCCTTTCTTTCTCCATCATCTTCTTCATTCTCTCTCTCTCTTCTTCATGTTTGAACTGAAGATCCTCTTTCTCTCTCTGTCTTCTTTCTCTCTCTCGTTTAAGTTTCTCATAATATTCATCCCATGTTTCCTTTTCTATCTTTCTCCTTCTCTCTTCTTCTTCATCTCTTCGCTTTCTTTCTTTATCATGATTCTGTCTTTCTTCATCCATAGTCATCTTCATTCTCTCTTTCACTTCTTTAAGTCTCTGATTATATTCATCCCACATTGCCTGTTCTTTCTTTCTCCTTTTCTCCTCCTCATCTTCTCTTCTTTGTCTTTCCTGTTGTTTCTGTTTCTCCCATTCCTCTCGTTCTCTCTTTAGCTCCTCTCGTATTTTTCTCTCTTGTTCCTCACATTCTCTAATGTCTCTTTTATATCGTTCCTCTCTTTCTCTAAATTCTTCTTCTGTTCTCTTTCTCTCTTTGCCATGATTTTGTCTTTCTTCCTCCATCTCCATCTTCATCATTTTTTTCTCTTCTTTATGTTTGTTCATCAGTTCTTCTTTTTCTCTGTTCAGTTTCTCCACTTTCTCCATCAGTATGTTCTTTTGTTGTTCTTGTATTTCTCTTTCCATCTCTCTGAACATCTTACATGAGTAGTAACTCCCTCCGTTTACTTTCACCATGTTGTCTATCTTCTGCAGTAGATCAGTCACCTGTGTTCGGTCTCCAGTCTCTTTATTATTGAACACATGGAATCTGTTTCCACACTCAGCAATCAGCTGATTCAAATCAGATCCAGGTTTTCCCAAACACTGATCAATGGTTTTATCATTCAGATCATCTCCTCTGGTGAAGAGCACCATGGTGTACTTCAAAGAGTTTTCACCAAACGTCTCTTGGATGATCTTCACTGATGTTTTCTCTTCTTGAGTGAATCGTTGTCCTAAATTGAGCACAATGATGAACACATGTGGTCCAGGCAGAATCATGGGGATGCAGTTGCTGATCTCTCTCTGGATTTCTTCATTACTGAATTCAGTATCAAACAGTCCTGGAGTGTCGATCACAGTAATGTGTCTGCTGTTGATTTCAGCTGTTTCTCTATGACACACTGTAGTAACAGACTCTTGAGATGTTTCAGCTTCAAACATGACTCTTCCCAAAATGGTGTTTCCAGTTGAACTCTTCCCAGCTCCAGTTTTTCCCAGCAGCACAATCCTCAGTTCATCTGTTCTTTCTCTTGAATCTGAAAATGGACCAAATAAAAATTAAAAACAATATATTGAATTTTAAGTTAAGGTTGTCAATTAACAAGTTCATCAGAGAATATTGTGTGTAATTTATACTGAAGCATCATGTGCTAATCATATTGTACTCTGCATATAATGTTACAGTTTTGTCTCCATGTAAAATCTGTTACTTTAGTAAACATGAAAAGTTTTCTTATCATTACCTTGTGACTGAAACCATGTCTCTAATGAATGGATTCTTCTCTTCATTTCATTAAATTTATGCAGTTTTTCCATCTGTGTCTCCATCAATGTCTCTGTGGAGAAACAATCACCACTGTTTCCCTCAACCATCTGCTCCAGTTTCTCCATCAACACAGACACTTGTGTGTTCAGGTCAATGAAATGATGTCGTCCTCCAAAACTCTCAATGACAGACTGTGTTTCTTCATTCAGTTTTTCTGTCTGGTGCTCTGAATTCTGCTTTATGAGGATCATGATGTGTTTGTTGATTCTTGAGCTGAATATCCTCTGGATCTTCTCCATTTCTGCTCTGTCTTCATCAGTCAGAGGAGCATCAGGAATGATGATGATGAAAACATGAACTCCAGGATGACAGAAAGACACACAGCGGTGAGTCTGACGCATCACTTCCTCCTCTGAGAGCTGAGTGTTGAACAGAGCTGGAAGCTCCACCAGACTGATCAGACGTCCATGAAGCTCCACGTCTCTCCTCACACACTCTGAGCTGAGCTCTGATCTTCTCTCGCTCTGATTCAGGATCAGGTTTGATATGAAGGTTTTTAATTCTCTGTTACTCCCACACACAACCAGATTCAGCTTCACACCCTCTGAAATTGCAAGGGAATAAAGTAGTTTAACAATGTGATTTGAAATTCGATTAATGCTGCATTCATATCATGGTAATCATCACTGCACTGTAATTTAGTAGTTTCCCACTAGTAAAAGCCGTTCATGTCTTTCATGCCTATTACTTTATTCACACAAAATTCTTTATTCATATAAATAAATAAATCCACTCACCCAGTGTCTTGATCTTCTTCTGTAACTCTTTGATTTCATTGTCTCTCACTCTAAGTTTCTTCTCTACTTCATGTCTGACTCTCTTCTCTGAAGCTCTTATATACGTCTGAAGAGAATAGGGTTCAGTCTTCATGCTGTCTATATGATCAAACAGGTCTGAGATCTTTTCTGAGCTTCTCTGGTCCTTTAACCCCATCACAATGTGCCAGCTCCCATAGAGACTCACAAAATCTGTCACACTTTGGTCAAGTTCAGTAATGAAAAGCAACATGAAGTGCTCATTAGAGTTAAATATTCCTTTAATCTTCTCCATTTCTGCTCTGTCTTCATTAATAAGTGGACAGACAGGAGTAACGAGGCTGAAAACATGAACTCCAGGATCACAGAGATACAGACAGTGGAGCGTCTCCCGCATCACTTCCTCCTCTGAGAGTCGAGTGAGAGCTGGAAGCTCTATTACACTGATCTGTCGTCCATGAATCGTTCCCTCTCTCTTCTGACACACTTTACTCATCTCTTTCTGTGATTTACTTGGTATCCCTCTAAACATTTTAGACACAGAGTTCTTGAGTGTTGGATTATTTCCACACAGCACAATGTTCAGCTTTGCTTTTCCAGTAGTCGTCACTGAAACAAGATTTAGAGACAGTAGACTCAGATCAGTTTTGGTACCAAATGTACGCTTTCTTAAACAACAGAAATATTACTTTGTAAAATATAATTACATCACAATATATTCTTTTATCAACTGAAAGCTACCTTACAACAGTTTACTGACTTTCTTTTTAGGTTAATGCGACAATAAAATTAAAGTATGGATTTATGGCAAAATACAAACAGATGGTGTGCACTCAAACTGCAGCCTTAAGAGGAATAGTCAGTTTTTTATTCTCATTGCATCAACTCTCTCACTGTAAATCAGTGGTATGTGGTACTATTTCATAGTGTTGAAGTATCTACAGCAATTTCAGTTGCTGCTGGAGATTCTTCTACTCCTGATGATCTAATTTGTCTCTTTAACTCGTCCTGTTCAGATATCTTGCATTCTATAGCCCCTCTGAAATATAAATGTCCAAAATTTAAATCATTTGGATGGTCCTAGCATTCAAGTAATTATTAATTCTTGCTTAGTTTCTGGCACTGTCCCTGCGTGCAGTTGTCCAGCCATTGCTTAAAAAACCCAATGCCGATATTAATTGCTTGAATAGCTTTCATCCTATTTCAAAACTCCCATTTCTGTCAGAAGTTCTGGAAAGAGCTGTCCTGTCACAGTTACATCCTTTTTTAAACTCAACTCATATACTTGAACCTTTTCAGTCAGGCTTTACCCACCACAGTACTGAAACAGTTTTGTTAAACATGTTAAATGATTTGTTACTGTCAGTTCATTCTGGTGATAATGCAGTTTTGGTTTTTTTGGATCTGAGCACCGCTTTTGATACAGTAGATTAGGGCTGGGCGATAAAACGATAACGATATGTATCGCGATAGACACGTGATCGATATCAATAAAAATGTGTTCTATAAAACGTTCGATATTTTTTATTCTTCGTCGGAAGAAAACAGAGGTTGCGAAGCAAGCTTGGTTGCATTAACAAAGGCACTCGCTCTATAACCTAGCAACGTGGGAGTGACAAAATTATTAAATTAATTCACCTTATTTTTCCCATAAGAGTGGGTGCAGCCATTTTTTTTTTTTTTTTGTGTCTGGCTTCCGGTCTCACCCACTTCCAGCTAGTTTTAGCTGCACAAAAAGCTTGTTTTGCTGCTTGATATTGCAAGCTGGCGTGTCTTACCGTTTTATTTTAATGTATTCTCTTAATTATGAATACACTGGTTTGTAGTGCAAACTGTTTTACCGTTACTGCACTTCGAGATTCTTCTCGTTATTATCCTATGGTAAATTATGAACCGGACGTCTAACACATTGCCAGAAAACAGCTTACTTCCGCGTTGAAAAATAAGGTGGATATCTTGTATTGTAGAATGGACGCTCAGCACCGCCGAGAGTTTCGCGCCATCGTTAAAACGAAACCGAAAGTAAAACGCGCGCGCGCATTTAAAAGCAGTTTTAATACCCCACGTTTAGAGAGCGACTCCACAATGTGCGCAAATTAGACTACATAACATATCTAGGCTGTAGGCTATACGTTGTGTAGTTGTATTTAATGCAACCTTAATATTCATTTAGTGCTCCTAAATTTAGTTTTGGTGCTCCTAACTATTTGAAGTTGGGAACACCAGTGCTACCAAGTAAAAAAGTTAATTTCGATCCCTGAACACAAGCAGCAGACCACCATGGAGAGGTACTCTGCATCAGTGCCTTATGACAAAGAATCTAAATGGTACAAAGATAAAACGGAGGCAGTGGCATATTTCTCTGTTTATATTTAACACTGCACTATTTTATTACACTTTATTAAGCATTTCTTACATTTTCTTTACAGTACAGTAGTACAGTACAGCCCTACAGTAGATCATAATATTCTTCTGTCACACCTTGAACACTGGGTGGGCATAAAGGGTACAGCATTCTTGCTGGTTTGAGTCATATCTCAAACCCAGGTCGTTTTCAGTGTCTGTTGGCCAGTTTATCTCATCATCTGCCTCTCTTTTCTATGGAGTACCTCAGGGGTCCATTTTGGGGCCATTGCTCTTTAATTTATATATGCGTCCACTTGGTATTGTTAGTATTGTTCATAGTAAAATATGTATGAACATAATATATTACCTAGATTATTTATTTTGCAAAATCTTGTCATTTTAATAAATATTACATGCAATTTATTAAAAAATTGTTGCTGCTCCAATTAAGCTCAGTGTGTTCTCTTTAAGCTCTTCCACATTTAACGTCTATAATACTTCATAAACATACTTTAAATATTAACTGATAATTGTCACTAAGTTAATCTTTATAAAATGATTTTTTTTTTTTTTTTTTTTTAAATGATTTTAAAAATAAAATGAAACTTATTTTGACAGCTTTAAGATGACAAAATTTAGATGTAACTATAGTTTATGCCCAAAGATGAAAGGCATGTCGTCAATTCGAAGAAGGAGCCGTCAGAAACCTGTCATATCTGTCCAGGAAAAAAAGTGACTAAAGGCTGGAATACACTACACAACTTTGAAAGATTTTTAAAACACCAGGCATCATGCACTTACAGACTTTGTAAATAGTCACAAGGAAAACTGGCCACCATACGCTAAACAACTCACACTAGCAGACTTTAAAATAATTCTGTTTCATAATGAGGATAGTTTCTGTGTTTATCCCCATGAATGAAATGTTTTATTGGTTTGTTTTAATATTTGATTTTTGAATGTGTTACTTAGCTGAACGTGGACTAGCCCAGATGTTGCAATGTGCTTCAATGACACTTGCTTATTGAGAAAATGTTGATTTTTAATTGTCATATTAAGAAAATGTACGTTCTTTTGTCTTTTTTAAGAAAACTTTTTATTTATTAATTTGGGCATGTAGTTTCCATGCAAAGGATGTGCAGACCTCATCAAGTGATCTAGCACCACCAATGGAAATAGTCGAAAATGGAAAAACATTTTCATTTTAACCAATTAAAAGAATCGATGCAGCTTTTAGACACAACTTTTTATTTTAATAGTCAGTTTGGTAACACTTTAGAACACTAGTCGTGCTGTGTCTCAGCTGGTCTCCAAGAGTCTCGTCATGTCTAAGCTGATCGTCCAGAGCCACATCACATCTTAGCTGCTCATCCAGAGTATCATCTCGTCACAGCTGATCGTCCAGAGTCTCGTCACATCACAGCTGATCGTCCAGAGTCACGTCACGTCCTGTCTGATATCCCAGTCTGGTATCCAGTGTGAGGGATGCACCGCTGGTGTCTGCACGCGCAGCTGGTATCCCCCATATCTACTCACCTTAGCCCTCCAGTCTTTGAACTAATTCCCCTGTCAGTAGCACTTCCCATGATGGGGTTTGCTTTATGGAGCATTTGGGCTGTGGCGTCCACTATGATTTCTCCAGAGGAGGAAGCTGACGCTGCAGATCCTCCAGAGGTTGTGGTGTTTACTGCTGTGTTTCCAGAGGCAATGGTGCCCACTGCAGTTTCTCCAGAGGTGGCGGCATATGCTGCAGAACCTCTTGAAGTGGCGGCACTTCGATTTCTTGTGTGGGGGTGGCACCCAGCAATGCACCGTCAGCTTGTCCCGCCCTGGCTTTAGAGGCCGCCTGTAAATCCTCAGTCTGTCCTGTTATAGCCACTGAGGTCCCTTATGAAGTACCCTGCTCTGAGCCAGTCATGAAGTCCTTCTTTTAACTGTCTTCCCATTCTGAACCAGCCATGGAGGCTGATTATGAACTGTCAGGTTATCCAGAATCAGGCCATGACTCATGTTGATTTCAGTCCCTGTGCTCTTATTTTAAGTAAGTTTTAGAATAACTTGAACCACGGTCTGTTTAAACGGTATTTACGAGCTAATGACGTAACCGCAATGACAGAAAACATAAACAGAGAACTCGGATATAAACAACAGAATAAACACAACAACCCTTGTGTAAACACACACACACTATTTATACTTCAAAGATCATTCTGATCAGCGCTCTCTCAGCTGCACCTCTTCTGTCTCTCTCCCCCTCCCTCCTAACCGCTCACAATTTTCTATTTTTCCAAAAGGGAGGGTCTGAACACATACAAACCAATGAAAATAAAGACCAACCTAACTTGTAGGGCAAAATCACATTTTTCCACCTCTATAAAACAATCAAACTTACTCGCCAAACTTACTTATCATGTTCTGTGGTATTACTTTTCATTTTTCTCCCTGTCATTTTCTGTTTCGAATACTGCACATTAACTATTAAAAGACATTATTCATAAGAATGCTCTTAGAGGTATTATTCTGAAAAAAAAAAAAAAAAAAAGATTTTGACAAACCTGCTCCATCACTTGCTGTTTTTGTGTTCTCAATGAACTCATAATCCTTCTCTTTGTCGTCTCCTCTGTCTGAAAGTCCAGATCTGCTCAGATCTCCATCCACTGATGATCCATCACCTCCATCCTCATACATGTTACAGATGAGAAATTCTTTGTGTTCTTTCTTGAGTATCTTCTCTATTCTTCTGAACAAATCAGATCGCCATCGTTGGTTTGTTGTATCAAACTGTAGATGTCCTCCTCCACACTCTTTTATTAAATCATGAATAGCATTGTTCCATATCATAGAAGTCAGTTTGTATCCACGTGTCTCTTCATCAGTAGTCAGCACTATAGTGTGTTTAATGGCCTGCGTACTGAAGAGGTTCAGCACAGTTTTCACTCTCTCTTTGTCGTTCTCACTGAAGTCGTTATACTGCAGTATGAGTACGAACACATGAGGTCCTGGAGCAGAGCGATGCACACACTCTCTCACTCTCTGTGTGATCTGTTGATGTGAGAGATTCGGCTGGAGCAGGTGAGTGTTGATGACTGTGATGTGTCTCTTCTCCACCTCTCCACTGATTGTCATACTGTGCTGCTGTAAATAAGGTGTAGCTTCTCTGTTAAATGCTTCTGTACCCACTGTAATGTTTCCCACTCGGCTGTTTTCTGATCCATTCTTTCCTAGCAGCACAATCCTCAGACCAATCACTGAAAAAATGTACGAACAAAAAACAAAGAAACACAGATGTTAAGTTTTCATGTTGTAAGGTTTACAGAACCTCAGACACTTTGATCTTCTGAGACGGACAATACACACAGTGTATTAAGATACAGACATTTGTTTCCACATCTCACTGAGAGAAGATGTGAGAAAAGTCCCTATCCACCTATTCCTTCCATCCACTTCCCCTCACCCATCTCCTCTCACTCAGCTCACTTAGACTGGTCAATAGCATAATATAATGTTCTACATGAATACAAGTGATATCTATAGTCATGTTTGCTATCATTTGAACTGTCACTGTGTGTCTGGTACAATGGTCTCATTCTCACAAGAAGTAAACTAAAAGGTAAACAGATCCTAAGAGTTCAGAGATATATTGCTCACTGTTGAGGTTGTAGTATTTCCCAGTGTCTTTCATGCAAATTACCATCTGTCCCCAAAAGGTGCAAACGATCAAGTCTAGGACTTGATCAATGCAAATTCAAATTGTTAGTTCCTGTCTCCATCTTGGGGGATGTCTGTCTGGGTCTGAAGTACTTAAAGAAGTGTAGCAAGAAGATCAGGGCGCCTTTCTGTAGCCAGAATGAGCCCATAGTACGAAGTCTGTTGACACACTTCGTACTATGTATTTTTCTCAAGTCAGGTATGCATCGTACTCCTAGATTCATCTTGGAGATTTCTTGTAATGATTTGATATCTTTGAATTGGCTGTATAATTGGTGTAATACATATTTACCTGACTTCTAATAAATTGTTACATTTGATTTTATTCTGACTTACTCTGAAATGATTTTCTCAAGTAGATTAAGTGAAGGCGTATGTTACCGCAAATACGTGTCCAGGGTTAAGTACATACTAGATCTCAGGTTAGATAGAGCATGGAGCACATCAGGTGACATTCTAGATTTCTAACTGCTTGACTTTAGTTAAGTTGTTATGCAGTTGCATTAACTATGGGGGGCTAGATAAAATACTATTGGAGTATTAGCATGGTTCGGGCATATTTCATAGTACTAGCCATAACCTCTGGCTATAGTCTCAGCTTTATTCAAGTTGTTATATAGTTGGACTAACTATAGGGGGCTAGATAAAACACGATTGAAGTATTAGCATACTTCATAGTGCTAGCCATAACCTCTGATTTTGTTTGTGCTTTAACTAAGTTGTTACATAGGTGACTGTAGGGGGCTAAATAGAACCACTATTTAAAACATGACAAGCATGAGGCGGTCTATTAAATAGTTAGTCATAACCTCTGATTAATGATCGGATTGGAGGGTTTGTGATCGTGGGGCCCATGTAAATCGGCCGACATGAGGCACCCTGAGTGACGTAGATTCCTAATGAAAGAGTAAATATAAAGTAAAGAGTTAAATAGAATAAGCAAATGTTAAAATAATAACAATTACAAATAGAGAAACAATCAATTCGTATGACAACCTAAATTCGAGGTCATAATAAAATGGAGTCAGATTAGATGATAAAATGGAGTCAGATTGAATTTAACTTCAATTACACAACTTTGCGCACTGGAAAGATCCAACATGCAAGAAAACCTTCGGCCACCATTGGATACCTTCCTTGGGCCAATTGCGTGGACCTTACAATGTTTTATGGGGACTTCCTATAGACATTATGATTTTTGTACTGTTTTAACAAAAAAAAAAAAAAAAAAAAAAATCCATCACCTAACTCTAAAAACCTTCATAGAAACCTTCTGATTTTTACATTCTTTAAAAAAACAACAACAACAAAAAAACCCAATACATTTATTAGCTGTTTTCATTTGGTCATAGGGATCCAAACAAACAAACAAACAAAATGTTCCAGAAGGTCAAATATTTCTGATTTTATTATCCTGTGTGTTTAGTCCAGGTAAACCCTATGACCACACACACAGACACTTTCCATAGGTGTAATGGTTTTTCTACTGTACAAACTGTATTTTATATCCCTTAAGGTAACCCTACCTCCAAACCTACCCATCACACAAAACTACAGACATTTTAGATTTTCGATGATTTATAAACCGTTTTCCTCATGGGGACCAAAAAAATGTTCCCACAAGGTCAAAATTTACTGGTATTACTATCCTTGTGGGGAACATAGGGAATATCAGGTCACACAACTAGTCTGGGGTGACAGAATGTAGGGGAGTTTGAGCTGAAAATAAGTAGGCTCAGCACAGCCTTATGTCATTTGCTCGATCCAGTTGCCATAAAAAGCCCTACGTGCTTACTGCTGCTCTATATTGTCATATAATGAATAGTTGAATGTAACACAAAGAGAGAGGAACTATTATAAAAAAGCTAAAATGTGATTTAAATGGTGATTGACCAAGCAACTGCTCATCCCCCAGAAGATGAACTGTCTAGATATGCCTGTGATGACTCATTTGAAATAGGTGCATGTGCTTGCTAGGCTGATTACCTGATGAAAATGATTTTGAATTAATTCTTATGTAGATCAAGTTGAGTGTAATGCTTTACATCAGGGATGGCGAACTCCATTCCTGGAGGACCACGGTCCTGCAGAATTTAGCTCCAACCCCAGTCAGTCACCAACTCTTAAAATCCTTCTAAATCCTCTGCCTGTCCTGTCGTGGCCATGGAAGCTGCCCCTGAACTCTCTGCCTGTTTTTACCTCTCTGTTTCAGGCCTATCTCACTGCATCCTTCCCTTGGTCCATTTTGGATGTTAGTCTTAAATGTCCCTGTGGATGGTACTTGTCGAGTGGCACTTGCAGGCTTCAACATCCACCTAGCCCTGTAAAGCCCACTGTTGCAGAATTACAACATCACTTTTAACAATTCTAAAAAAAGGCCAGCAAATGTTTGTTTGTTTTTTTTTCTTCTCAGAACCACATTTACATATTTAATGGGTCCTATTGTTTGTCCTCATGATGCTATTGGATAGAAAAAGTGTTTATAGGTCTGATCATCTTGCCGTGAACTTACTCTACCTGCAAACTTTGCATTGAGCTGATCTCCTTTTTTTGCATGACTGGATTTGTCAAGATTTAAGTAAGTAAAATTCCTTAAATATTTTTTTTTGTGTGTTTATTACAATGTCTAGAACATATACATATTTAGTTATTTTAGAAAACATTAATAAAATTTGATTTAGAGCTTATTATGTCTATGTTGTAATTCTACAACGTTGGGTCAGAGTGGTAGCTTGTTGCATTGTTTAGGGACAGGTGTGAATGGTCTTGAATGTGAACCTGTTAGTGCTATTTAGTATGATAAGTAGAGAGCATAATAGGCCAATCAGACAGTATTGTTTGAATGTAGTGGAATTTTGATTAGCATTTGCATTGAAATAGTAATACTTTGATGGATAATACTTAGATCTCTACCCTTGATACATGGTCTACTACCCTGTCTATTCTTTGTTTATCTGCTACAATATAAGACCTATATGTGTTATTCACTTATTTAATTAAATTTTTCCAAACTTTTCCAGTTTCAGAATGCCACCAGTGCAGAAAGGTTATCTATTCAGTGTGCAGGATGTGATTGCTGCAGTCCAAGAGAAGATTGAGAAGATGCTTGGCATGTACCTGAAGATGGGCCTAATGCAAATGTCTGGAGTCCGTATGCATCGGGAGACAGACACAGGGTACACCCCTGTTTCTGATGTGATGTCCAGGAACAGATTCCATTCTCTGTTCAATTCATTACACTTTATAAACAATTTAACTGTGTCAGAGATGGAAAAGAAGGACAAACTCTGGAAACTCAGACCATGGCTAAATTCATTTAGGGAGAGATGCCTGCAGGTGGTACCTGAAGAACACGACTCTGTGGATGAAATGATGATTCATTTCAAGGGGAGATTCAGTAACATCAAACAATATATGCGGGACTGTAAAGCTCTGAAGATGACTAAGAAAGAGATACTGAACAGGAGACAGTTTCAGGCACAACTTGCATCCTCTCTCGTCCTGGTGAACACACATGACACATCACCCAAGAGAGGGCGACCATCTTCAGGGAAGACGGTGACATCAGGGAGCCCCTTTGGATCCTCAGAAGAGACCATCCTCATCAAATGTGAGTCCTCCAGCCAAGAGGTCATCAGACTACCCCCCATTGGATGTACGCAAAGACATGATTGCACATTTCCCAGTAAAGACAAAGAGAGGACGCTGCAGACACTGCAATAATGGATACGCAAACACACTGTGTAGCAAGTGCAATGTTCGCCTGTGCTTCTCAGATGATATCACTGCAAGTAAACACAGACTTCATTCAAACCACACTGAATGTGACCAAATAATTTTTTCCAAATATTTTTAATAATAAATGCTTATTCATAAAAAAAAATATATATATATATATGTATGATTGTTGTGTGATTATTACTTATGATATATACTGCTATGGGGCTAAATAAGTGAACAACCCTGCAAATGAATGCTTAAATGTTATGTATACCTGTTCAGGCAAAGTGAGTACAAATACAGAAATTCTGCTCACAACTAGGCCCAACGTGCAATATTACAACATTTCCCTAAAAACTTACTAAAAAGTAAAAAATGTGAAAAATCTTTATTCCTACATCAGAGACCTCCTAAAACAATATCTGAAAGGTCAAAAAATGTTTTGCTCATTTTTTTTCTATATTTGGGTCTTACAGGGCTAGATAAACCTTACCGCATTGACATCAGGTGAGAGTCTCCAGTGCCTACTTACAAATAAAATATATTTACACATGTTACTGCTCTACTGATCATACGCTGGTTCTTCTTATTCAAGCCATTTCTCCTAAAGTTGCACCTGCACTTATTTACATCATCAATACATCTCTTTACACTAGCATATAACCCACTCTAAACTTTTAGAAAACTACAGACTGGTATCCCTTCTTCCATAAATTTCAAAAACCCTTGAGCGAATCATGTTCAACCAAGTCCTTGCCTTTCTTGCACAGAACAACCTCCTGGACAGCAACCTATTGTTAACTAAATAATAGATGACCCAACATAGTGCTCATAACAACAGTTTTATTTATTAATTAAAAAAAACATATGTTTGAATCAAAGTGGGTGAAGGAGAGGGGAGTGGCATCAGGATAAACATAATAGGACAAATACAATAAAATAATAAAGATAAAAAATGAAATAAACGGGGTGTTAATTTTTCAGATACAGAGGTGTATTTAACAGTAGCCTTCAAGTAGGAAATACTACAGAAATTGAATAATCAAATAGATATCTTCACTGCTTGGATTAAATATACACTGATTACTATTAAAGCTAATAAAGTGATTTAGTAAAGAGCAGTGAGTGATTTTTCTCTTTTCCTTTGTTGTTTGATTAACATTAAATGATACTGATGGACGCAGGGACACTAGTCTGCTGTCACTTTAAGAGTTGCCCAGACTTAAAATAATGATACAATAAAATAAGAACTGGATTCTTCTCAGCTGTTTATGCTCACCTAAGATATTACAGACCGTGTCTACTAGAATTCTTGTGAAGATTTTGTATGCATTTGACCGTCAAAGCTCAATAAGAAAGATGCAAAACAGAACTGAATATGGGATCACTTGATTGATAATACAGAGAAAAAAAAAAAACACTGTCATGTTTAAACTACCAGTACTAATAAAACTATAAATCGTACCATTTTCAACAGCGGGGTATTGCAATACTTTTTTTAGCACAAGTATATCATGAAACTCTACACATAGTCACTAAGATGTGTCATTCAGAAACATGGCTTTTCATATCATCGCTACAGGCTGATGACATACAAATCTACCTCACATTCCAGCTAAATTATATGATAGCTACTCACATCTCAGCATGTCTGACAAACATTTCTTGCAGAAGGACCATCACCTTCAACTTGACCTTGCCAACACAGAGCTACTTGTGGTTTTAGCCAACCCAACACTTCATCACAATTATAACATCAAGCTGGGCACATTTACCATAACACCTTCTAGGACAGCCAGAAACCTTGGAACTGGGATTGATGATCAGTTGAATTTCTCAGGCCACACTGTTAAAACTATGTATTTTTACACCTCTGCAACGGATCCAGAATGCGGTAGCGAGAGTGGTCTTCAGTGAGTTTTATGAAATGACTGAAAACATATTTTTTCATCAGCACTTGACCCCTTAATACTGGGGATGCACCAATATCACCATTACTTTTATTTTTGGTACCTGACAATACCAGTATTGTCATAGCATTTTCAATTTATTGTTTTATTTTATTTTATTTTATTTTTAAATATTGGGTACAGAAACCAAAAACATATATGAACCATGTTAGCTGCCTCAAAATGCAGTTAACATCAAGCAAGCAAATCACATGCACATTGGTGCAGAATGAGACAAATGCCTTTAGCCTGAAGCATTTCACTCAGGCTGTTTGTTTCACTTTCGCTTTAAATAAGGTTGTGTATCTAACTTTAGGAGTTTTCATTCAGACTTATTCAATTACATTTTCAATACACTGTCATAGATGTAATGTGACGAATACGAATTATTTCAGGAAAGTAAAATATTTGACACATAAAATATATTTTTTGTACATTATTCTTCTATTACATCATATTAATATTCATACTGGCCAGTTTATTACCAGTTTAATGGCTGAATAAATTCAGAGAAGAAATTCAACACACGCACACACACTCTGTCTTCTTGTTAGGCTTTTATGTGTGCACATAATTTTGAAACTTCTTTCACAGGCTTTTGGGTTTATTTTTACTAACCACCAGATGGCGCTGTTTTTGACACTCTCAAATCTTTGATTTATTTATTTATTTATTTATTCATTGAACAGTCAGGGGAAGGCCTTAGTGCTTCATGAGTCTTAATCCCTAGTTTTAAAGTTATGTGCACAAATAAAAGCCCCTCTCTCTTTCTCTTTCCGTGTGTGTGTGTGTGTTTCCTCTGAAATTACTTACCCATTAAACTGTGGCATTAAATACCATTATGGATATCAATATGATGTAATAGAAAAATAATGTACACATATTGTGAAGATTCCAACATGCAAAGTGAAGACATGTGATTGGACATGTGATAGTATGTTGAAAAGAGTGTGCCAAAAGTCCCTAGATGGTCTACTCTTTTCGGTAGATTTTTGAAGTGTGGATCCGTACACGCTCTAACGGCTATTGCTGCCCACAAAACCATTGCGCTTTGGAGAAGGATGCTGTTCAGAACTACAAAAACGAAAAAAAAAAAAAAAAAAAAAAAAGGTAAAAACTGCAAACATGGCGGATGTGCGCGTCCGACGGTTAAGCGGAGAGATTTGGAGTTTGAGTACTAATAATAAACATTTTTTTTTTTTTTTTAATTTATGTATTCATTTATTTAAATGCATGAACGGCCCACAGCTGGCAGATCAACGTGCTAATTATTTTCTCTCCGATTCGGTAGGCAGTTAAATTAAATGTAAAGGATCCGCAGTCCGTTAACGGCGTAATATGCTTTAAGGGCCTAGTATAGGCAAATTGGGACCCAGCACAATACACGCTTCAAAACGGGTCTTTGTTAGAGATTATGCAGCCTGCTCTATACTTCTTTTGAAATGCATTTGCAGTCTGTGTGCGGAAAAGTGGTGGTGCAGAAGCAGCACGGGCTCATTGTGCTGGCATTTCTGATCCGCGGCTGCTGACCACAAACAACATTTATTCATTGCTTTAAATTGTTCAATGCATTTTACTTTTAAATTTACTTAAGTTGCCCAAGCAAGTAGCAAAACATTTAAACATACAGCCTACTTTTTTGTTAAAAGGTAGTACACTATAGACTCTAATTATATACCTACTTACGGTGAAATCACTACATTTGCATGTCAAAAATAGACTCGGTACAGAAACGATCGGTGCACTGCTGCATCTGCACCAGAACCAGCGCATTGGCAAACCGCATCCGCCTGCAAAGTGAGTGCTCTAACCTGAAAACATGGGCACGGGGAAAAAACACGCACCGCATAGGCATTGCAAACCTTCTTTTTTTTTTCTTTTTGTTTTTTGATTTTTTTTCGCCCATTCGGGGGTATAAATAGACGAATAGACGTGGGAAAAATCAGTTTTTCTGTTTTTACCGAGAGTAACAGTGATTGCATTGCAGGTGAACTTCAAAAGATTCCGATTAAGAAGGAATGTGTTTGTGTTAGTCACTAAGCTTAAATTAAAATGTCTTGCTTTGGTCTGCTGTGTTTTGTTACTACCGATTAACGTTAATGGCTAAAACTGAATTGATAAAACTAGTAAAACGAATCTGAAATGTAACTTTGAAAAATATATTAATGTAAAAATTAATTTAAATGCGTAAAACTGTAATAACTTTGGTCTAGATAACCGATCTGGTGTGTATTAAAAAGTTTTATATGTATGAAAATGTATGTGAGATATAGCTATTTACAGGTTATCAGTTTGTTCCTGGTGTTCAAGAGTGCAGTAAAATATAATTTAATAAACTAAACGAATTACCAGTTGCCTACTGTTGGCTGATAATAATAAATTGGCTGATTATAAATACTTTATAAATTACTGAGGAAACGTTGCTGCATATGTGTATCTGATTCCTGAACTTTATGTCAGTTCAACACCAACGCCTTGAAATCAAAATAAAAAAAGAAAAACGATAGAAGGTGACAACTCTCGCCACTTTACATAGAAAATATAAGAACGTCTAGATTAATAGTGTCATGGATTTATTTATGTAGCCTAGCTTGGTCTATGTTGCATTTTTTGTTCATAGTGATTACAAGTAATTACATGGTCGCAAAAACCAAAAGACCAGCTCCTCCTAATTTGTATGCATACATGTGAAACATAGCCTTTACCAATAGTTTCTTCCTGGTGTTCAGAGCCGTTTTAAACATAAATGTAAAAGCGCAGTGAAAAATCTTTTAACAAACGAAATGAACCTACTGTTGGCTATTGTTTCATTAATACTTTATAAATAAAAGAACACAGGAAAAGTTGCTGCATATTTTTGTATCTAATTTCATTCTTACCTGAACCTGACGCCATTTCAACACCGACGCCTTGAAATCAAAATCGAAAGAAAAAAGGACGAGAGACCCTCATCTGTGCCTACATCAGTCAGTGGCACCTGCAGATGTACAGCTGTACGCACTGTGTGTATCACGAGCGCTCTGACTGACCTGAGAAACATTTTCCCTGGGCTGCGAATATTTTAGCAGTTATTATTTGTGTACCGTAACCTGCAGTTGTGAAGCCATCCCCCACACAATTGCAGTTCTTGACAAGAAATACGTTTATTAAGACGCGGAACCGCTGCATCTCTTTACCACAACAAACGAGAGACTTTTCAGACGTGCACTTTCAGGCGCAAGACAAACGAGCACAGAAAAGGTACAGGTGCCAAATAAGCTTCAGTAGAACAACAGTGAACTGCGGTCTCATGAGATGTTGTTAGGCTATATGTCAGTAGAACTTAGAAAAAACATCTTTCCTGTCCTGTCAGCTGTTTTACTGTGCTCACACTTCATCATAAATAAAGCGCACAAGAAGCTATGACCACACAACGTCGTAGTTTTGTCGTCAGTTAAGTCATGACATTAAAAAAATAAATAAAAAACTGCATGCATGTATATGTGCATCACATTTAAGAACGTCAAATGCATGCACTAAAATGTTCTGCAATTCGATCACAATGTAAGTCGCAATATAAGCTGAGTACGAAAATGGGGAAATGAAACTAATGAAACCATATGCATAACATAACTCATTTTACATTCTGGTATTTTTGTGCTTTTGACTTCCGCCCCTTTTCACATTATATACAGAGTTTAATTTAGGTATGATAGAACTGTTGCAATTAGGTTATTTAATATAATAATATAATAAAAGAAAGAACATTCTAATAGAATGTTAAACATTCTCTGTTTACTTTTTCAGAGTTCATTAATTATATAAAATTCGGTCAAGGTTGACAAAATTTTGTACTATTTTATCTACATGTCTCATCCATAAGTATGCAGTGATGGAGAACAAGCTTTTTGGGGGTGCTGAGATCCAGAACCAAGCTGACTGAGCAATAAACTAGTGAGCCCCTTGATTAAAATACCTGGAGGTGAGGAATAATACAAAAAATGTACAAAAAAAAAAAAAAAAAAAAAAAAAAAAACTATATCAATTACAATTAAAGGGATAGTTCACCCAAAAATGAAAATTTGATGTTTATCTGCTTTCCCCCAGGGCATCAAAAAAACATACACAGACAAAACCAAATTAAACCTTGCAGCCTCTGGTATAGTAGATGCATGCGAACACTTCCGCGCATGTGTCTATTATGCCAGAGAAGGTTGACACGTCACATGCAAAAAAAAAGCATCCGTGACGCGTTTCGATGCAAAAACACAGGAAGTTTTATTTACAATGATGAAAGGAGCAACAGAGTATAAATTATGTCAGTAAAGTATAAAACAGAAAATAAACTAAATTAAATTAGGCAAACAAAACAAAACCATCAACAGAAAGTGAGCACTCCAGCTACTCACCCCCTTCCATCTTGCCTCACCGTGGAACTAACAGGTAGATATGCACCTAAGCTTAAGTGACGTACCAAACAGGAAATAATTTTAAAATAAAAGACATCAAACCTTTCCTACACCTACACTCCAGCCCCTGATTATTATGCTACAAAACTGTATACAATGCCATAACCTCTCTTACTGGCATCCGAAAAATGATGCAACTGAGCAGATGTAAGTTCTCCAGAGTTTTCAGGTTTCAAACATCTTCAGACCTTGAACTTCTCCAGTTCATGGAGTTCCAGCCAACTTACCATTGCTCAACATTCACTGTAGGAATAGTGCTATCCTGTCCAATTCTTTCTCTGCACAGATCTTAAAGAATCATTTTAGCACGTAAAATCACAGGAGACAAAAAAAACAAGTAGATAAAAACCGTAGATAAAACTAACAACAGAGAGAATTCATTTTCTAGTAAGGGGTCTATCCTTGATGGTCACTTTGAACTTGAAGACATCGGAAAGGTGTCATTCTCCAAGTCTAAATGCTTTACTTTCTTGTCTCTGTCTTCCTCAGGTATGGCATTCAACACAGTGTGGCTGTTACTTATCCATTTTGTCAAATGAAATCCACCTCTGCTGCACATCTCAGTGAGCCTTTGGTACAATTGCACATCAACCAAATCTGTAGGCACAGACAAGACAATCGTCTGCATATAAGTTATTGTAGACAACATCTACTGTCTTGGCATCATACAGATCCTTATGGTCTTCTGCACACCTTCTCAATGCATAACTTGAGCAACTTGGAGATGATGTTGCTCCAAATAAATGAACTAACATTCTGTGCTCTTCCAGACTGCCATCAATGTTTCCTCCTGGCCACCAGAGAAACCTCAAGAAATCACAATCATCAGAATGCACCTTTACTTGGTGGAACACTGACTCAGCCATTATGTCAGCCATTATAGCCACATACTCCATTCTGAATCGTACCAGCACACACATCAGAGGACTAGTTAAATCTGGACCCTGCACAAGATGTTCATTCAGTGATGTTCCCTGGTATGATGCTCCACAATCAAACACAACTCTGATATTTTGTTTCTTGGGATGATACACCCCATGGTGAGGTATATACCACAAACGTCTGTCCAGTCTTTCCAGTTCTCCTGTGGGAACTTTTGGCCTATTGAGATGACATTTTCCATAAAGGTGGCATAATCTGCATGGAAAAGAGCATTTCTTCAAAGATTCAGGGCACATTGTTCCACAGTTGCCCTATTATTTGGCATGGCTACCTTTTCATTTCTAAGTGTGATAATGGCCATTGATAAGCTCGGCAGAATGTGAGACAAAATCCATAAACTGGTGATCTTCCATTGACATTCCTGTTTGTTCCTCTTGAACACATTCAGGAAAGTCAACCTTGAACTATTGATCCCACAAATCATTCAACTTTGTTACCTTGATCCTATTAACAGTGGATGGTCTTCATGGATGAGGATGAGGATGGTCTTCAGCAACATGCTCTTCCAGTCGCTTAACTGGTCCTTTAACTGCCCATCCAAACATGGTCCTTATAGCATATGGGCCATTGTCTTGACTGCAAATGATCTGCCATGGCTCCAATGCCTCTAGCACATTAGCACCAATCAACAGTTCCACACCAGCATCAATTGATGGCAAACATATGTGGCTTAGATGAGGCCAACAAGCAAAATCATTTTGTGTGGCAATGTTAGATTTGTCTACAGGCATAGTATTTCATGTGTATACCTCTGATAACGCACAGAAATGTTCTTCTTTCAAACCTGACACCTCCAAATCCTTAAGAACATAACAGGAGACAGATTTGTGCTTCATGGTTCTCATTAGAATATTAACTTTCTTTGCAGAAAGATTGAGGTTGGTCATCAAAAGAAAGATGCTGAGCTTCCAGAATCCAGAAAAGCATAAGTTGTCACCACCTTGCTTACTTTCTTTGATTTCACACATACAGGAACAATAGACAATGCACAATTATCTCTGCCAGCCCCAGAAAGACCACTAGAATGAATTGAAACCAAAGCACTGCCCGCTGTAGGCTTAGATTCTGTGTCTTTACCACAGTGAGTGCCTTTTTCTCTGGTGAAAGAATATGAAGATGACTTGTATGTTTGAGGTGGCATATCTTACATAAACTTCTCTCCTTACAATCACGGCTGATATGTCTTATACATAAACAGCCAAAACAAATCCCCTTCTTCTTTAGGAAACTCATCTTTTCTCCATGAAGTTTTTTCCAGCAAGCTTGTTACAAGAATCCAAATTATGTTCTCCTTCACAGAAGAGACAAATCGTGTTCACAAATATCTTACTGCATTACTTTCCTTTGGGCATAGCAGTGACCATAATAGCAAAACTACTTCTGGATTTTGGATGAGGTGATCTGGTATTCAAGTTTCTACCTCCACTAGGCAGAACATCTTGAATGTTTCCAAATACCGGATCCATAACTATCTTCACTTGTCTTTCTAAGAAGTCAACAATGTCAGAAAAACAAGCTTGATCTTTGCATCTTTCCTGTAAATCATATGCCACTATCCTCCATTTTTCTCTGAGCTTATAAAGAAGTTTTCCAAGAATGACCTGCATATTTGTGGCAAGATTCAACTCATTCATGTAATGAATATTCTGCATAGCATTGCATCAACTCCTAAGAAATAGACCATAGTCCTGCAAAGCCTTAGCATCCTCCGATTTTTTTTTTTTTTTTTGTTTCCATGAGAGAGCCTTCTCCATATATGCTGATGCTATCCTTACTTCATTGCCGAAGTGCTCAATCAAAGAGCTTTGCGTGCTTATGATTTTGGTGGCCATTTTGAGAAGCGAGAAAGCTTCGGAAAATAGCTCATATGGACATGAATGTTTTTTTACTAGTCCAAAACTAAAATTACTGTAATATTACGTAAAAAATTCACATGAAATTCTGTCAGTGAGGGGAGATGTAGAGACTGTGGACGAAAAAAACTACTAAATACACTATATTTCTTGTCAGTTTAATGTATAATTAATCACAAAAAATAAGTACAAATTAAGTATCTTTATTTTGAAAGTCAAAATAAAATAGGTCTATATAAAAAGTAAATGGTAACGTGTTTCGCAAAACCAACAAAATTATTACTAAAGCTAGTAAATAATGAAACCGAAATGTAGCAACTGTGAAAAAGACATTAAAATAAAAATCAATTAATATAATAATGTTGGTCTAGATAACCGATCTTATGTGTATTGAAACATTTTATATGCATAGAAATGTATGAGAGATGTAGCGTTTTACAGGTTATTAGGGGAGCGCATGCAGGGCACAACCTAACACCCAAATGTGTCGCTTTGTTTCATAAGTACCAGTGCTGCACTAGTAATCTGGCATATGGGGTAGTTTCCTAGTGGGCCGATGCACTTTCGGGCCATTTTAAATTAATGCTAAAAACTGTTTGTTTCTGGTGTGTGTGCAGTGAAATATTATTTAAGAAACTAAGCTAAGTAAACTAAACTAAACTAAGTAGACCTTTGCCTATTTTTGGCTAATATTTCATAAATACTGAGGAGACGTTGCTGCATATAATGCTTATTTGATTGCTGAACTTGTTGCTATTTCAACACAAACACTTTGAAATCAAGATTAAAAAAAACAAAAAAAAAAAAACAATGAAAGGCGCCAACTACCTCAAGCCCTTGACCCTTTAATCGCAGACGCTAGTGCCCTTTCGGTTCGATAGTTGCCCCCGGACCGTGATTTCAACCAAGCGGTGACCTCCCCAACCCGGAGTGTACATTTGTACCGCCATGTCTCCCCTGCCCCTTCAGAGAGCTGTTCACGCCACTGGTGTCATGGATTAATTTATGTTGCCTAGTTTGGTTTTAGCAGTGTTTTACAGTTCGTAGTGCTATAAAAAGCCATTTTACATGATCAAAAAAAAAAAAAAAAAGAAACTAGAAGACCTAATTCCTCCAGGCTGTTTCACCATGTATACATTCAAATGTATGAAAGATGTAAACCGTTAATTTCTTGTGTACAGTGCCACTTTTAAACGAAATGTAAAAGCACAGTGAAAAATCATTTAATAAACGAAGTAAACAATTGCCTACTGTTGGCTATTGTTTCATAAATACTTTAGAAATCATTGAGGAAACATTGTTGAATATGTTTGTGTCTAATTTGATTCTTACCTGAACTTGACGCCATTTCAACACCTATACCTTCAAATCAAAATCGAAAGACAAAAAGCTGAAAAAGAGACCCTCATCAGTGCCCCGGCTCTTTCTCTCTTTTTTCTTTCTTTCTTTCTTTCTTTCTTTCTTTCTTTCTTTCTTTCTTTTAATGAATTAAGAATAAAACCTAGAATTATGTATCGTCCAATATTTTTTCCATGTCTTCCTCTTTTACTCTTTTAAACCAGAAATTAAATACGAAAAAATGCCGTTTCTTCTTTAACGGTTTTGTGTTTGTCACTGGGTGTATACTCCTGAGGGTACTTGATGTGATGAAGATGGTACGCCAACAAAATACTCCGTTTTGACATAAATTGAATTCTACCACAATTTAAAGTATCATTAAAACAAAGCATGTATTTCTGACAAGCAAAATGCTGCTTCTGTAAAAACAGGAATATGGGAGTGCTGTAAACAGACAAATACATGATATCCAATCAAATTACCTCATCTTTTGCGGTCAAAACCGACTGCATTCACACAAGCAGCGTGCATACGCTCTTAAACTAAAGGTGATTCACAATGCCTTAAATAAACTTTTTTTGTCTAAATGGTTCCATTAAGAACCTTTAAAATCTAAAGAACGTTGGAAACCTGTTACGCTCTCCTGAGCGCCAAAAACAAATATGCACTGGATAGTTTATACACATACTGTACTCTTACAAAGACATTTAACGCTTATCAATAAAATTTATCAATAAAATAATAGTAAAATAATAGTAATTCACAGAATAATTCACATTCACATGCATTCTCTCTCCAGTAGTCAAGTAAAATAAAGTCAAAGTTTATCATATCATAACCAGTCAATTAAAAAAAAAAAAAAAAGATTTATACATCATATGAAAGCTGAATAAATAGCTTTCCATTGATTGTTAGGATAGGACAATATTTGGCCGAGATAAAACTGTGCAAAGAAAATCGCTTTTAAAGTTGTCCAAATGAAGTTAGCAATGCATATTACTACTAAAAAAATAGGTTTTGATATATATGTTTTGTAGGCACAATATCTTCATGGAAAGTGATCTTAATATTCAAATGATTTTTGACATAAAAGAAGAATCAATAATTTTATCCCACACAATGTATTTTTGGCTATTGCTACAAATATACCCATACCACTTAAGACTGGTTTTGTGGTCCAGGGTCACATATAACAATAGATGTGTCAACTATAGATGATTTGTAGTGCAAGTAAACATTATCTTATTGGTTCTTTGTAACAGGTAGTGTTTATAAAAGTGTCTAGTGCACGTAAAGAGAAAAGTCAGGTGGTTTGTGTAGCTCATTCACCTGTGTGTAGCACACACAGAATTGTACATAAAAAAAGACAGTTTTTCATCTGTTGGGGGAGGGGTTTCACTAGGTTGATACTGTACAGGGTTGCCAGCTTTTCAGAACAAAACTATCCCAAAACTAGCCCAATCGCATTCTGGGGGTAAAATACACATTTTTTGGTTACCCTGGTCAAATTCGCATTCTAGGGGATCGTGTTTTTGTGGACACTTTAACCTGTGGGCTTGAAAAACAAACCCGTAGCAACAGTAGTAGCTCAGTTCTGTGGGAAAACCATGACGTGGACTTGGCAACACTAGGGTTGTGGATGAGGGTTCAGAGGGGGCAGGGAGACTGGAGTTGAGTCAATATAATACAAAGAATTATGCCCAGTCATAAAAAAATTCTGATGACTATTCTGTTGTTATGACTATGTGTGTATAGATTGCAATATGCTTAGAACAAAGAGAGCTATATAAAGCGGCATGAAATGCGCTCATGTATAAAAGGAAACATTTTCTCTGTTCAGAGAGTATAGCTGATTGTCCTTCAGGTACACATAATTAGAATATAATTGAATTGAGTGTAATCTATGATAATAATACCAAAGAAAGTTTGCTAAAATCTTGCTAAGTAGCTCCAGAAAAACGGAGTGAAATGGAATGTGCTTACATGGCCACATATTTTAGTCCTGAATGGAATATGTGGTGAAGCTCTAGATTCATGTTCACTGCTTAAAATACCAGATGCACATACATGGAAGGTATTGACCACAAACAGCAAAACAGACATCCTGGAGTTGCCTTTGCATACAGTAACTTGGCTACACTGTCTGATTAATAAAAGTCTATCTGGCTTCAAAACCTCTTCAGAGCAATTTATTTGAACCTGAGCTGAAGTCAATTAACAGCATTCTTACTTAAGGGTCTGTCTGTTCTACGTGATTGTCAGGAAGGCCCTTACTTAAGGTCAGTAAGGGACAGATGAAGGTAGAGGATATTGCATCATCCGAAGAACGGTTTAGACAGTATACAAACATGCGTGTTGACTTTGCTGTCACTGTTTGTGTTTGTAAATTTCCTTTTTTTTTTCGAGCTTGTTTTGCCGCCTTGATGCCATGAGACAGATTGGCTCTTGTTGTTTTGAGCGCTGCCTTATCTCATGATCTGAATGTGTCATCCTGGATTTTTACCATCCACGGCTTCTGGTTGGCACGCATGGTGATGGTCTTGGTGATTGTCACTTCATCTATGCACATTTTGATGTAAGCAGTCACTGTTTCAGCTTGCTCTTGTAAGTCTCTGTGGTTGTTGTAAGTGTCTGCCTGTCTGAACATGTTCCTGTGTGCTTTAAGCAGTCCTGCAGTGGTGAGGTAGCATTGTCTGGCCATACTGTGATGTGTTTTTGAACCGGTTTGGCAAGTTTGAGCAGTGGTCTGTATGCTGGAATATCAGATATGTGATCAGAGTACCCGAGATGGGGGCGGGATACAGCCTTGTTTGTGTTTTTCCCTGTTTCCTCTAGTTGCAAAGTTTACATGTTGGTAAAACTTAAGCAGACATAGTTTGATACTATCAAAGGATTGTTACACCATTCTTTGATGATATACACACAAGCCACCTCCACAAGTCTTACCAGACAGTGATGAATCTCTTTCTGCTTGATAGCAGGTTAGCCCATGCAGCTGAATGGCGGAGTCCAGGATGAAAGTTGATGTTTGAATGCACTGCTGATTTCCAGAAGGCTTTGGTGATTGTAGATGTGTTTTTAGAGTGATTTCCTGATGATTTTGCTGTAAAGTGAGACTATTTGGAAACAAAAAGACAAGATTAAAAGACATAGAAGCACTGCCCTTAGGACCCAAAGTAGTCGCTGCATTTGACCATGCCACCATTTTGGATCGATTGTGACCTAAAGTGGATTTTGAGTGTATAATAAGCAGACATGTACTTTTTGTATGTTTCATAATGGACTGAATGCTACACCTGCTTATCATTTGTCATAAACATGTTTATTGTTATAAAAATGCCATGAGTTGCATAAAAACGTATACTGAAAATATATTGTCATAATTATGTCTATTTGCTTTCATATTTCATGTGTAGAAAAAAGTTTCTCTCCAATATATATATATATATATATATATATATCCCTTCTATATATATATATATATATATATATATATATATATATATATATATATATATATAGAAGGGCAGGAGATATGATCACATCCTTGACAGCACAGGTACAGCTCGGATACATCTATTTGATGTGTGTATTCACATCTGGAAGACATTTTGGTGTTTGCTCATTTGCAATAAATCTATAGGACGTTTACTATCAGACGTCAAAAAGACATTTAGACAAAGACGATTTATGATTTAATTTATGATTTACAACGTATGTATAATTGACACCTTCAATATAATTTGTGTTCATATAAAGTCAGTTCAGTTAACTTTTAATGGTAAACAATATTTCTTAATAAACAAAATTATGAAAAATCTCTTTATATTGTTAAATGGTTTGTAAAATGTTCAGAATCGCATTGATGAAGGACTAACAAGATCACATCTTTGTGAATGAGGAACTTTTTATTTTTTAGTGTCAATCAGCAGAAGATAACTGGACGTGTGAAAATACACCAAAAATTCTGAATAATGTTCAGATCATCATGTTACCAATAATTAAATGAAAACAACATCCAAATTAAATAAAACTTTCTTTATAACTCTCTCCGATGTGTTAGTTATGATTTATAAGTCTCATTGTGATCAGTGTTAGATTGAGTCTCGACATCAGAAATATTGAGCCCAACAGCACTGGAAAATAACTGCTTCACATCGTCCCGTGATGTTAAAAATGGTGAAATGGAGACATTGTCTGATCTCTAACTTGTGAAGACAAATATCCTTTGAAACCACGCAATCATTAGACTGAACAACAGAAGCAAGGAAAATAAGTAATATAATGAATGATCACATGGTTAAAATCTATAATAAATTATTCTGTGCTTAAATGGAATAATTAAATGAAAATGATCAAATGAACATAAATAAATAACAAAAACAGAAGGAAAGTAAAACAACACTTCTTTTTTTTCTTCAAGCTACAGACATACAGGTTAATGTTATCAGTCCTTAGATCCTGTATCAGCATTTTAGGTTTCATTTACTGGAATTCAAGATTTTGCAGTTCATGACCGGCTGACATCAGCTTTCTTACTGCTGGTTTGAGGGCTGATCTGTTGTCAGATTAGTGTCTTCACTGTAGAATATCTTACAGCCCCTGGGGCCTCATTTATAAAACATGCATGCAGTATGCACAGATTTGATCTTAGAGTATGCATAGGTTAAAATCCATGCCAATGTTGACGATCATTTGTGAAATGTCAGATTATGCATAAAATAAATCCCAGGATCAGGCATTTTTAGATTCTTAGTTAACTTCTGTGGGCTTGCCTGCTGTGAGAAGACTTTTTGCTCCTGTGCCATTTCTGTCTTCTCTTTCTAGGTAATCTGTGGCCATATGGTTGATTTTTATTTCATTCTTTTTTTTATGTTTATTTCTTTTCTTCTTTTCATGTCGGAATTTGCATCAAAGATCAGTGATGCAATGTTGTAATTCTTTTTTTTTTTTTTTTTTTTTGTCTGAATAAAAATTTACCTGTTGATTAAAGTCACCTCATGGCCCCTTTCACCTGGTTACTATTGACCTCTTTAGGTCATCTGTTGAAAAATCAGGAGCGTAGACCAGGAGACTCTTGGGTATCTTTAGCAGAGTTCTTTATTGAGAACGCGCTGCGTGGCGCTGCAGTCATCAAAAGTCTAACTAAGGCAGTGATACATTGTAGTTTATATACATTTAGTAGGTGGGCCTTAGAGATATTGACATTGTACTCAGAGGTGACATCATTGATCAGATCAGGAACAGAGAATGCAGGATGTTACCCTTCCCCCAACTGTAACACCTCAGCAGACCTATCCAAATAATCATAATGACATCACCAAATGATTTGAGCACCATAGTTGCGGGAATTAAGACTCTATCAACATCACAAGGATAATTCACGAGAACTAAAACTTTGCAAACAGATGCCATTGTGTTTACATAGATAGAATATATAGAATGTAGATCACCTCAGATTTTTATATGGTGTTATGTCAGGATGTGGGATCTGCAGATATTAAACAGATCTTTAAATTTGTAATCCCACACATCCCATCACATGCATATCATTTCCATGCATATTCTTATGCAAGTGACACCATGTTTAACACTGTCAAAGAGACAAGACATTAAGGAAATATGAGATATGGACTATAATTCCATTTGTGCCATACACATGAATTTTTATTGCTGAAACTTTTTTCAGTAACCTTGTTGTGTTTTATAATACATATATGAATATATCAATAAAACAAAACTGTTTATATATTATAGAATAGAGTTGATCTCATTCTTTTACACTGGGCAAATAGTATTTTAATTGTTTTAAACCATGAAAATCAAATCCCACACTGTATCAGCACGGTAGGGAAGTTCAGCAATGTTTCAGCACGCTCGAACAGTCCAACCGTCTCAGTGCGACAATGAAGTCCAGTAATATGCCAGCAGAAGTAAAGTTCAGCAATACTCCAACATGCTTGAGCAGTCCAACTGAATCCACACTGCAGCGACGTTCAACAATGTGTGAGCACGCTCGAGCAGTGCGCCGAAATCAGCACACCTACTAGGTTCAATAACATTCCCGCATGCTCAAGTAGTCCAATAGGATCATCACTGCAGCAAAGTTCAATAATGTAAGGGCATGTTTGAACAGTCCAATGAAATCAGTGCAGTAACGAAGTTCAGCAATATTCCAGCATGCTCAGGCAATCCAGAAGACTCAGTATAGTGGCGAACAGCGGCACTCCTAACGCCTGCTCCTCACTATCTATCTATCTTCATCGGCAGCGCCCCTAGTCAACCACAAACGACACCCCCACCTGAATAATTGAGTGCCACCGTTCTATCCAGACACAGGCTCCTCCGCTCCTTTTCAGACTTTTTTTTCCCACCCTAGTCTCTGAATCTACGGCTCCCCTCTCTGTGTTTCTCATTACCCAATGACTCCACCTAATTAATCAACAACAGGAATTCCCAAAACGCCCCACATTACAATATGCAAAATCCGTTCCAAACTTTTTAGGTGTAGTTAAACCTATGAGAGATGTGCTCAGAGCAAACTCAGACTTCACACAGACTACCAAAGCTCAGAAGAGTTTCCAGAAAGTCAAAAAACTGATTACGCAGAGCTCTGCCCTTGCTTTATTTGACCCTGCATTGCCTACAGTTGTCACACCAGATGCATTGGATTACGGTATTGTGGTGTTCTGACCCAGCTCCATCCAGATAAATCAGAAAGGACTGTGGCTTTCGCTTCCAGAGGCCTGATCACCACAGAGAGGAAATATTCAGTAGTCACAAAAGAAGCTCTCACTTGTGTAGCCCTCACTGTGGGGCATCAAATTCAAGTTGAGGTCAGACCATCAAGCATTGACTACCCTCTTGACTAGTAAGGGTATGGAAAGGGCTGGACTGAGAGTAGTCCGGTGGTCTGCCAGACTAATTTATTTTTTAATTATGATATGGAATACAATATGTGGGCCTGACAACCAGGTCACAGACAGTTTGTCATGCTTGTCCTTGCTAGGGGTGTGCGATATGATGATTTTTGATCGTGGGTGATAAAAATGTTTCCACAATCTGATTTTTGAGAAATATCGTAGTATCGTGCTATTCTATCAGCAACAGTTCTCGTGCCTCCATCTCAATATACTGTATAACGCAACATACATTCACATTGGTGTTAACTCAGCAGTAGAGTTACACTCACATGACACTGCACTTATTCATTGTGTCTGATTGTGTTAATATTGTGAAAAACACACAAGGTTTACATATAAACACAGTTTATAGAAGCTTATGTCTAAAGTGAATGTAAACAATTGAGAGAAAACACACAGGTTGATTGTACTACTCAGTCTACGTTCAAGGTTGGTCACTCTAGCTCACAAGTGCCATCAAGGAATTGTGAGGACCAAGCGAAGGCTGAGAAAGCTATATTGGTGGCCTAAGATGGATTTACAATACAGTCCACCATTGCAACCTGTGTCACCTGCCAGCTTCATGATAAGACAGCTAGAACCACACATGCACCGCTGACTCAGGCTCAGTAGCCAGCAGGGCCTTGGCAGAAACTGGGCATGGATGTAGTGGGTCAATTTGACATAGGTTCTGCTAGCTGCAGATATGCTATTACATTAAATTGTTTTGGATGTTTTTTGTATTTTCTAGTTTGGGGAACAGACACAGTCTCTACAGTATGATATCTAGGTGAAAGAGTCTCCATGTGCTGAAAATTAACTGATTTCTGTGACATTAGGCAGCTAGCAGATGGCCGGTTAAGCCTGTCTGCTTCCTGACCTGGGCCCCAGTTAGTCAAGAATGAACTATGTGCATTATTTCTAGAGAGAAGAGAGGCACCACCCCTGGGAGATGAAGACCATCTCTTTTCAACAGTTCAGGTCTGCCCCAATAACTCGTCCAATTGTCTATGAACGATTCCAATTTATCAATTTATTCATCGCAAGCTAACCGGCTAACGGAAAGCTAAGGCACTGCACGTGTGCTGCACTCGCAGATATAGATTAAAAGCGAGTGATCAAATTAGTTTGAACAATATCAGAAATTTGGTGGGGGTTAAGCTTAGGTGGAGACTTTTAGTTGACAGTTGCAAAAGTATCAAGGCACTGTTAACTTTTTACTACTGATCAAACCCAGTGGAGAAGCGTATACCCATAAGGAAGCTTTGGCCGGGCAAAGTAATGATGGAATCAAAAACCAGTTGGACATGGAGCCTATATACACAAAGAAGCAGAAACTGTAGAATGAGAATTAATACTACACCCTAATATGAATAAAAAGAATTATAAGTAAGAAAAAAATACAAATCTCAGCATGTGTGATATTTGCAATAAACAGCATCGTAGACAACAGTCCAGAAACAGGGAAAATAATAATGCAGTGTTTAAATGTATTAGGTAGAATATCCTCGCTCCAGTACAGCAGGTGGCAGTAACTGTTCAGCTCGTTCAAAACCCGCCAGTAAAACCCACGAAGAAGACGAAAACGAAAGCAGAAAACAGGTAGCAAGAGAAAGCGTTGCTCATTGGATTTGATCCATTTAATGTCCTAGAAAACATTTTTATAGATAGAACTTTAGCACAGACTGTAGAGATTTGAGCATCATTGCAGACATTCCACAGGCTTAAAGGACAGAAAAATTAGCGTTTCAAGTAATTATAATTTTTTTCCTTAGTGGACATGACTGAACGTACGCTTTCCAAAAGGGCTTATTTGAAAACGAATGTGTTACTTTTTTATACTGTTGCTTTTATGATGCGAAATCGAAAGTATTTTTAAACCAGCCATTTATCATTAAGACCATTTGGTTGTCCTACATAGCAGTGCATTTGTTTGTAACTCTTTATTTTATATAGTGTTTTTTTTTTTTTTTTTTTTGCTGCTGCTGTTGTTGCTGCTAAAGCAACATATTTATTCATCTTCATCTCATTCAGCTGATCTTAACAACCCAGTGCTGATCACTGGAGTTTATCTGCAGTATGTCAGGGGAGCGAGGAAAGGACTCTCCGTCTGAGATGAGTCTCTCACAGAAACAGAGGTAAGAAGAGTCTGTTTTCAGAGAATCATTTTAAACACTCTTGGATGTTTGCTGTAAAAACAAAACCTTAACAAACTTTGTTTCATATTTACAAATGCTTTGCGTCAGAGCTTCATAAATTAATAATTAAAACATAAAATAAGTATTTAAAAAGTAGTCAATAGATGATAAATATCTGAGAACTGAAAATGAAAATCATTATTTACAATCTTAACCCAATTTACAGTCACTCTTTAGCACTGCGTATGTGGATACTTAAATTATTCCACATTAGTGATTTTGGTTTTTAGGTCATACATTTATTGTCAGACACTAAAAAACAACTGCACACATAATTGAAAGGGATTATTTGATGCTTTTTAATGTTTTATATTCCTTTTAATATATTATGCATATGTTTGTGTAAGATCTTTATTTTTAGTAAGATCTGCTTTGTTTGGAAGCAGTGGTTAATATTTATTTATCATGCTTTTCCTGAGCCGTACAACCCAAAGGTTAGTTGTGTACAGCACACGTTATGGAGCTGCAGTGAATACACACCTGAGTTATACACACCCAAATAAATTGTAAATAAAATACAATAAACCACACTTAAATAACTGTATTTTATGTTGGCACTTCAAAAAATAAAGTTGTTACAGTGAAAAAGAAAAAATATAATTTGAGATTGTAGCTGAAAGGTAAGAGAGTTGCAAAATAAAAGCTTACCACTGTGAAATGTTCAGCTCAGACTTGGACTTGGGGTTAAATAGATACAGTAATTATTATGACGATATTGATACTGTTATTGTTACAACCAATAAACAAAGCGATGAACTTTTAAAATAGCGTCATATGGTCCATTTAATTGAAGTATGCTAACAGAACTGTGTAGTGCTGACATTTCTACTCTCCATTTTAGTCAAAAAAAGAAAATGTTCTCTTCAAAGTTCTCTTTACAGAAACTGTTAAACAAATGTGAATCTAAACAAGAATGACTGCTATCTTTAAAACTCTGCAAATGTTTCTGTGAAGGACTAGAGAGAATGTGTCCCAATATAAAACATAGATGAACCTCCTGTAGCAAATTTTCTTTTCTCTCTGTGTCATTAGTGTAAGATCAGGCTCACATGTGTCTGTGAAGAGTGACCAGTCAAAGGATGCAGGACCAGACTTCAGTGAAGAAACAGCATCACAAACCAAACGGTATTTAAGACGTTTCTTATTTTTGTTTACGCAGAGACTGTGTCAAAAAGTGTATATATGAATAATTATCATAAAATGTGATAGCTCATAAATTTGTCAAAGTATTGTGTTTTCTTTGCTAAAAAAATGTTTACAAGATATTTTGATTTATTTTTTTTTTAGTAGCAGGCTTCAGAATAAAACTTTAGATCCAGATTTTCAGACTAACAGGAACAGCAAGGACTTTACAAACAGTTTCCTGTGGATCTTCAAGGTAATAAAACATGTTTTCATAAATAATTAATAATTATGACAAATATGTTATTGAATAAGAGTGCGAGAGAAATGTTATTTCTAATTCTTGACCATTTTTTTCTTTTTAAGAACCCATAAAATAAGAAAGAACATATTATTAGTAATACAGACAGCTAATTACCATTTGTCTCAAATTGATTTTTTATTTTTTTTACAAATTTTTGAATTGTTGACCATATATGGATGAATTTTTTCTTTCATTCATTTTTGTCTTGTTTTGTAGGATCTTGAGAGCAAAATGATGACATTTCTAAAGAAAGAACTGGAAAAGTTTAAGAAAATATTACAAAAACAGGACTATGTGAAGGATTTTAATGAGAACAGATGCAGTATCAAAGAAGCAGCTCTTGATCTCACACTCTACTTCCTGAGAGAGATGAAGCAAGATGAAGCTGCTGATATTCTAGAAGGTAAGAGACTTGTGACAGTTTGTCAGACTGTATTTTATGAATGTAGGAGAAAAAATAAGATTAAATTATATCTGTATTTTTGTTTCTCTTTAGATGAGCTGATCTTCATTCATCAGCTAAAATGTAGCTTAAAGAAAAAGTATCAATGTGTTTTTGAAGGAATTGCAAAGCAAGCTGACTCTACACTTCTGAATAACATCTACACAGATCTCTACATCACTCAGGGTTGTAGTGAACAGGTCAATACTGAACATGAGGTAAGACAGATTGAAGTTGCTTCCAGGCATCATGAATCACAAGAGATACAGGTTGAATGTACAAATTTGTTTGAAGCACCTGAACAAGACAAGCAGATCAGAACTGTACTGACAAAAGGAGTTGCTGGCATCGGAAAATCAGTCTCTGTGCAGAAGTTTGCTCTGGATTGGGCCGAAGGAAAAGAAAATCAAGCTATCAGCTTTATATTTCCTCTTCCATTTAGAGAGATGAACTTAAAGGAGCAAGAAAAACTAAGTTTGATTGACCTTATAACTCAATGTTTTCCAGAGACAAAAGGACTAAACCTTACAAGAAGGAACCAAAAAGTTCTGTTCATTCTTGATGGACTGGATGAATTTCGTCTTCCTTTAAACTTTAAGGAAAATGAGAAGTTGCATGATGTGTCTTCACCATCATCTCTGGATGTTCTCCTAACAAACCTCATCATGGGAAATCTGCTTCCTTCTGCTCTCATCTGGATCACCACCAGACCAGCAGCTGCCAGTAAGATTCCTCCTGACTGTATCGACCGCCTGACAGAGATAAGAGGATTCAATGATGCACAAAAGGTGGAGTACTTCAGAAAAAGATTCATGGATGAGAATCTGGCCAAAGAAATCATTGATCATGTTAAAAAATCAAGGAATCTCTTTATCATGTGCCACATCCCAGTCTTCTGCTGGATTTCAGCCACTGTTCTCCAGAACATTTTAGAGGCAAAAAGAAATAAATTTGTGGGAAATAATCAGGCTGATGACGCCTCCAAAACACTGCAAGAATCAAATACTAAAGACACTCCTAAGACTGTGACACAAATGTACGCACACTTTCTCAGATTTCAGATCCTGCAGAGCAGACAAAAGTATGATGGAGAATATAAACCAGATGTTTCCTGGGATAAAGATGCCATCTTTTCACTGGGGAAACTGGCATTTCATCAGTTGGAAAGAAACAATGTGATCTTCTATGACACAGACCTGGAAGCTTGTGGTATTGACGTCTATAAGGCATCAGTGTATTCAGGCATGTGTACCCAGATCTTTAAGGAGGAAACGGGGATAATTCTTGGTACAATGTACTGCTTCGTTCACTTGAGCATTCAAGAGTTTATTGCAGCCCTTTATGCACATCTGTTTCTAGACATGAAGAAGAGAAGTATATTTGTTCATGAGTCTACAGAACAGGAAAACAAAAGTGACACCATGATTGATTTGCTCAAGACTGCAGTGGACAAGGCACTAGAGAGTGATAATGGACATCTGGATCTTTTCCTTCGCTTCCTCCTTGGTTTGTCACTTCAGTCCAATCAGCGACTCTTACAGGGTCTGTTGACACAGCAAAATGGAAATGACCAAAGCAAAAAGGAAATAGTTCAGTATATCAAGCAGAAATTGGAAGCTAATCTGTCTCCAGAGAGATCCATCAATCTGTTCTACTGTCTGAATGAACTGAACGACCAAACTCTGGTAAAAGACATTCAGACCCACCTTAACAAAGGAAGTCTCTCATCTGCTGATCTTTCACCTGCCCAGTGGTCTGCTTTGGCCTTTGTGTTGTTGACATCAGAGGAGGAGCTGGAGGACTTTGAGCTTCAGAAATTCAAGAAATCAGACGAGTGTCTCATTAGATTATTGGCAGTCATCAAAACCTCCAAAAGAGCTCTGTAAGTTAATTATTTTTTGCTTTCATATGAAAAAAAAAAAACATTTATCTAGGGTTCCCATGCACCCTGGAAAGCTTGAAAATTAATTACTGATTTTGTAGTCCTGGAAAATGCATGGGAAATTACAGAAATATAAAATGTAATGGAAAATCTGGAAAATTGTATAAAAAAAATGTTCTTGTGTTTTTCTTTAGATGAGGATGAAGTGTTTTGTTTTTCTGAAACATGTTAGTAGCAGAAAATACTTTGTTCAGGGATGCTGAGGTTTGACATTTTAAATGATGATGTTCAGTCCATTAAATTTCCACTCAAATGTTTGCAGTAAATGCCAAAAGATAATCAGCTACCTAGTGATTGTGATTTATTTTAATGTATAATTCCGGCCTTTCTACAATACCAGTATTACCAATTACTTGGTCAGTGTGGTACCCATTGATAGGCAGCTACTTTCAAACATTCTTGTGTATATTTTTTTTGTCAGCACTCTGTAAAGAGCATTGTGTTTTTACAACATGTTTTTACAGCATTGTGCATTGTAGCCAGTGTTGAGAACCTGATCACAATGGTTAATTGTTGTTTAATCAGAATCGCTCAGTAATGCTTTTCCTTGAAACCATGGAACTAGCACTTTCAAATGTATAATTCATTGTAATTATAGATGAATAGATGAAAAATAAATGTATCAATTGTGTTTAGCAAATGTATTCAATCTAATTATTCTGTAATCTTATTTCCCTCATAGGCTAAATGATTGTGGCTTAACAGACAAAAGCTGTTCAGCTCTGCCTACAGTTCTTGGATCAGATACCAGTCTGAAAGAGCTGAACATGAGCAATAATAATCTGCAGGATTCAGGGGTGAAGCTGCTATGCGCTGGACTGGAAAATATGAAGTGTCATTTGGAGATACTGAGGTAAATTGTGACAATAGACAAAAATTGAGCTCAACAGGAAAAAAAAGGTGAAAACTAGACTTAGAAAATGAACAAGTCAGTTTTTTTTATTCAGTTAAAATCAGTTCAATGTTGATGCAGTTTGATTCAGTAACTATGTAAAGTCCATCAATTTAAGAGTGAGTTTAATTCATTTATAAAACAGCTGTGGAGTAAACAGTCATCATCAGCTCAGTTCAGTTCTCATCCAATAATTTCAATTTTAGTATTTTCAAAGTTTTAATTGTCTTTCCTTGTCCTCTACAAATTATTTTCCTAATTATAATTGTTCATTATGAAATACTCTTTAACATGTTGTTTATTTGGCTTAATGCTCTACATCTACATTACGTCTACAAAAAAAACCTGAAATGGAGTTGCATGCTATATGTGGGACAAATAAAACTATTTTAAAATACTAAAATCTACCTTGAAGGTACTAATATTGTAACAGAGCGAGGGAGACATAAAGCGGGCAGATCCATATGCGAGCTTTTATTACAATGAGACAGAGACATAGTAAAAAACAGGCAGGGTCGAAACAGTGGCAAACAGGTATATGAGGAGCAAGACACAAGAGTAGTCCATGAAACAGGCTATTGGTCGATCAGCGGCGAACGTAATCCAAGATACGAGGCAAACGGGTAATCCAATAGGACAGGCGAGAGTTCATACGAGGGGCAAGCAGAGTCCGAACGACAAGGAAAAGGGTTAAATCCACAACGTGCGAAAGGTCCAGGGCAGGCGGAAGGCAGACAACGCGATATAACCTGACAGGGAAACAAGACTAGGATAAAGTGACAAGGAAACCTGACTGAACTAGGCTAAGGAAGATAAAGAGGCTCTGTATGGCAGCTAACACAAAACAGTGCTAAACCCAGTCCAATACTTGGCCCCTAGTGAGAGGAAGTCTGGGGTTTAAATAGCGTCTCTGATTGGAACCAGGTGATTAGTGCAATGGCTGATGGGGAATGTAGTCCGGGGTGTGGTGCAACAGTCAGTGTAATGTGAATGTGAGAGGGTGACATCTGGTGGTGAGCGGACCAAAGCTCACCGGCCAGATTCGTGACAAATATATAGAGGTAGGTAAGGTACAAAAATGTACCTTTTCACTTTTGTTCCTTAGGGTACCGCCCCAGCGACAGAACTGTACCTTTTTTTCTGAGAGTGTAGTTAGACGTGGAGCAGCTGATAATCAGCTGATGCAAGTTTAAATGACGTCACCTGCCAGAAATATTACACTTGTTATTTACTGCATTGTTTTTGAATCATTTTAGACAAAATATCAAACATGTTTTTGAAAGTCTGTTTTGCTGCTGTTTTTTTAAATAACCACATCATCTGCATGATGTGCTTGTAGTGCTTTACATCTTTAGCGGCATAGAGAAGTAACACACGTGGAGCAGAAATGGCTTTAATGAAGCATGTTTAGCTCTAGATGAAAAAAATATTAGCTGATCAGAGAGGGGGCCTGATGCAGTTTTACTGAGGGTAACTCTTCAGTCACTTTTGTCCAAAATATTATACATTTTGAAAATTGTAGTTTCAGTGGAATGGTACAAAACGTGGTGACTTTTATAGCGTTTACGGCACACCAAAAATGATGGCATGATTTGAAAAGCTAAGTGGTTGTAAAAAAAAAAAACTAATAAATAAATAACAAATAGTCACACTTGTGGTCCTCATGGATAAAAATGACCACCATCAAAAATAAATGGGAAATGGGGAAAAAATTTTAAAATACAGAAAAAATGTACAATGTAACAATTATTGTTAGTAGCAGAAAGTGCTTTGTTCAGGGATGCTGAGGTTTGACGTGAGAAAAGTATTTTGAATGATGATGGTTAGTCAATCAAATGTCCTCTCAAATGTTTGCAGTAAATGTCAACAGATAATCAGCTAGTGATTTTGATGTATTTTGATGTATGATTCCAGCCTTTCTGCAGTACCAGTAGTACCAAATACTGGGTCAATGTGGTACCCGCTGATAGGCAGCTGCTTTCAAACATTCCTGTGTATATTTTTTTTTTGTCAGCACTCTGTATTTAGCAGAGGTGGGACCAAGTCATTGTTTTGCAAGTCAGCAGTAAGTCTCAAGTCTTTGCATTCAAGTCTCGAGTCAAGTTCCGAGCCAAGACATGCAAGTCCAAGTCGAGTTGCAAGTCATTAGTGCTGTTTGCCCAAATTAGTTTGTCTGTACTAATTACTACAGTAAATGTAAAATCAATAATAGTCTATAGTAAGCATAATTATAAATATCTAATAATTAGTGGTGTTTCATTAAGGAATGAATCATTGTTTGTGAAGAAATATAGGCCTAAGTGAATGAATCATTTATTTTAAGTCTCATTTAAGTTTCATTTATTAATGATTCAGTGATTTTAATGAATCAACGGAGTCAAATATTTAATAACTTGCTAATACGTGCTAAATGTACATGCGCTCATTTATCACCACCTACTGACGTAGATCTACAGACATAGACATTTATTTTTTTATTGACATTGACGGGTGTTATTTAGAATATTTACAAAACATTTATGGTACGTTAAGTCCTAAACTGATACGTTGATACAGAACGTTAATTACTGGGCAAAGAGATACATGAAATGAAGCAGAAAAGTAAATATATAAGAATTGTTATAATGTATATAAATCTTAAAAAATAAGAAACCATCAGTGAATGGATTTAAAAGATGGATTGCATGTGTTTTCGTATAGTTCTATATTATTTTATGTTCTTATATAGGCTATTCCTTTAACAAGTATTGATGATAACAAATTATTCAAATTTCATGCTGTCACAGAGATGTGCGCAATAATAGTCATAATCTGATAATCTGTTTTAGTCTTTGTTATTCTTCATTCAAAATAAAATTTTAGTATTATAATTATTCTAGGGGTTGAGTTAACATGTTGACTTTGCCACAATTAGCCACGAATGTCTGGCACCACACTGTTCAGGGTTTAATAAATGAGGCATGCAAAATTATTCACGGTAAAACTGTAGCTATTCAGACAAATATATGTATGTAAATGTATTTTCTGTTTTAAACAAGTTGTTTCTGTCAGATATACAACACGTGACTTCATCCATTTCTTCTAAAATCAATAAGTCAATCATGTTTATTTATACAGCGCTTTTTAACAAAACAGGTTGTCAAAGCAACTTTACAGTATTAAATAGGACAATAGTGTGTCAATAATGCAAAAGTTCCATGTTGCAGCAAAGTCAGATTGTAGAGGACTCATCTGGTTCCCGTGGTCTTGTGCCGACAGCCGTCTAGGTGATAAGTTCCTCATTGATCCGTCTCTGGGGCTCATCTAGTTGACATTGTCCCCGCTGACATTCAGGGCTGTAGAGGTCATCTATAGGTGCTGATCCACCATCTGGGCTGGGTACGGACTGGATCTTGTGGCTACGGTGACCTCGGAATAAGAAAGAAACATACTAATATTAGTGTAGATGCCATTCTTCTTACGATGCAACAAGTACATCAGGTGTTCCTGGTGTTTTTTTTTTTCTGATGTGGTCTGTCATTGACACTGTCCTAAGCTGACACATTGTATTTGGTTATGTTCAAGGTAGGGATGACTTAATATATATTGTATGGTTCATTTGTATCTATGATGAAGCATATCTGTTTGTATATGTAATTGGATATCAAAAGCTAAAACAAGATGTTTTCAGGCTATTATTATTTTTTAATTTTTGCATTACATTTACTGATAAAATCTACTGTATGGGAGTTCAGGGTTTTCGTCTTGAAGTCTGGACCATTTTTATATTTTGCTTAAAATAAGGATCTTCTAAAACTAACAAACAACATGCATACTGAAAATGCTCTCTTATGATAAACAGAAAAAAGTTAACTAGTGGAGTCAAGACATGTTTGTTATATAGCACTTTATATGTTACAGATTGTTTCAAAGCAGCTGTTATGTGTAAAAAATGCTTTTTCTATGTTAAGGTTTGACTGTACATTTGACTTTACATCAACTTTTCAAACTAAAAATATTTAAAACATGACAAAACGTAGTGTTTGAGAATGTCTGAATAAATATCCAAATCCATAAAAGTAAGCAACTATGTCTAAAATCTTTAAGCCTCTCTTAAAGCATCTTTGAGACATTGCCACAGTTCTTCTGGATTTAGTCTGTCTTAGTTTGTTCAGTTTCTTTATGTCATTGCAGACAGACTGAATGATGATGAGATCAGATCTCTGTTTATTATTAAAATTAATGGCAATTGTAATTGTAACTGATATTTCCTACTGACACACTACAGCAAAAGATAGAAATAACTAACTTAAAACCATTTTTAGCTTGTGAAAATATGAGTGGACAAAGATTTTTCAGTTCATTTGAATAATGAATAACATATTCTGTTTAGGGATTTACGTTGTTTAGGTGATTTCTGGAATAAATGATTAATCATCTGAATGTGACCTTTTTATTCTGGTTCTAGACTTTCAAACTGCAATATCACTGAAGAAAGTTATAAAGCTCTGGCTTCAGCTCTGAGATCAAACCCTTCACACCTGATAGAGCTGGATCTCACAGGAAATGATCCTGGACAATCAGGAGTGAAGGAGCTCAGTGATTTACTACAGGATCCAAACTGTCAACTCAAGACACTGAGGTGAATTGTGATGAAATGATGCAATGATGAGAATAATTTATATTATATTATATTATTTCACTATTTCACTAAGGTACATAATTTGTTGCTTCAAGAATGTTTAAAATGATCAAACTTAAAAGATCAGATGCTGCAGCTTCTGTTGTTTTGATGATAAATGTCAACACACTTTAGTTGTGTTAAAAGTTATAGTTTAATCACACATTTTGGGTCACTAGATGTGCTGGTATTCAGCACATTATATAACAGGCCACAAACATGTATTGTGTGTCAGGAGAGGACTGGTGATAATTCAGCACACACAAATATGTCTGAACCTGAACCTGCAGTTTCTCTCATAATGAGCAGAATTACTGTTGCATCAACACAGACATCAGATAAATAAATTGATTCCTGTTTTATCTTCTCTTCTGCAGGTTTTTGGGTCCTGTTGCCGATGAAGCCTGTCAGTATGTGACTGGAATTGTGGGTAAAAACCCGTTACTCCTGAGAGAGCTGAATCTGAGTGAACATGAACTAGGAGACACACGAGTGAATCAGATCGCTGCTCTACTGCAGGATAAACACTGTCAACTCAACACACTGAAGTGACTATCTTACATCATTTCACATGACTAGTAATGTTACAGTTCCATGTTATTTTTAACATAAATATGTGATGGCAGTGTGTGAGCACAACCACTCTACAATGATAAAAATCCACCCACTCCTCATTTTTTTTAATCCACATAAAAACAAATCAGTCTCATTATTTTTACATGTTTAATGTTATTTTAAAGTGGTTCTATAGTTGATCCTGTATCTTAATTACAAATTAGAAATCACAAACCTTTTTTTCTTTTTTTTTTCATCTGACTAAAGATTCTCCGGACTTGAAATGTAACTAGTATCCTCAAATCCTTTGTTTTACTTTATTGATGTATGATTATTTATTTACTTATATTGTTTTTAGGTTTTAGCAACATTTTATATATTGCACTGTATGGCGTTTACTCATGATTCATTTAACTCACACATGAACAACATGTCTGATTCATTGTCTTTTCTCTTTCTGTCTTCAGTCTGTGGGATTGCAGTGTTACAGAGAAACAGTGTCTCATCCTGACTTCAGCTCTGAAATCAAACCCATCACACCTGAGAGAACTGAACCTGAGCTGGAATGAACTAGGAGACTCTGGAGTGAAAAACCTCAGTGATCTACTGATGAACACACAATTCAAGCTGGAGAAACTAGAGTTAGTATCATTATACTGTACAGCAGTGACAGTGTTATTAGTTTACTGTTCAGTTTGTTTTAAGTGTTTTGTGTGTGTTTGTGACTGTACACTTTTGGCTGTTGTTCATTTTAATTAAAATGAGCTAAAGTAACATGTTTTGAGCATTCTGTAACAATTTCATTGTGTTCACTCTACCTAATATATTTTAAAATTGAAACTGATTTAATTTATTTGTACAGCAGAATCGGGAATATGTTATTGGCCTTTGCATAGTATACGCAATAACCTTCTATAGACTACAGCTCGCCGTGAATAATGTTCTCTGCCGCTTCAATTCAGTACGTTACATAACTGCCCCCTACTGATTAAGGCTTTTCTGAGTTAGAGCATCCCGTGACAACTTGCGTGACATTCGGTGATCACGTGTGGTCCCTTAACTCCACGCACGCATTCTTAGTGGCCAGATCTGTAGGAGACTCTGGAGTGAAAAACCTCAGTGATCTACTGATGAACACACAATTCAAGCTGGAGAAACTAGAGTTAGTATCATTATACTGTACAGCAGTTACAGTGAGATTAAAGATTACTGTTTACTATTTACTTACTATTTTCAAGTCACCATGAAATTAAAGTTGACAGTTATTACTTTTATGGAATATTGCATAAAATTATTTATCCGTGCACATAATGTATTTCTAATTTATGTGCCCTTATGATCTTTTATCTAAATAACTTTCTCCTTCACAACAACATCTCTTTTCTCCTCTGATGATGAAGCAGGAAAATCTGTCAGTCACCGGAGATCAAAATAATAACAAATGACAGCAATGCAATTAATTAATGGGCCAAATTAAATCCAGCCATACATACATACATATATATATATATATATATATATATATATATATATTGCATTCACTCAGACATACTGTACAATAAAGAAAGACAGTTGCAAAAAAAGTGTTTATTGATGATAAAGTACTCTTAAAATGTCTTTAGGTAAATTGTAATTCAGAAACAGAATTGTCTTGATTTCTCACATTTAAACTCAATTTTCACATTTTTAATGTTATTTTTAAGTAGCTCTATAGTTGATCCTATATCTTAATCTACTTTGTTAATCTTTTTTTCTGTTCTTGTTTATGGTCATAGAAGGTTTTTGGCAGTGTTTTAATTATTGCACTGTATGGTGTTAAAATATGATGGATTTACTCACATGAACTTGACACTTGTCTGATTCATTGTCTTTTCTCTTTCTGTTTTCAGTCTGTGTAGATGCAGTATTACAGAGAAACAGTGTCTCATCCTGACTTCAGCTCTGAAATCAAACCCATCACACCTGAGAGAACTGAACCTGAGCAGGAATAAACTAGGAGACTCTGGAGTGAAAAACCTCAGTGATCTACTGATGAACACACAATTCAAGCTGGAGAAACTAGAGTTGGTATCATTATACTGTACAGCAGTGACAGTGTTATTAGTTTACTGTTCAGCTTATTTTAAGTGTTTTGTGTGTGTTTGTGACTGTACACTCAACAATTATTTTTGGCTCTTGTTCATTTTAATTAAAAATTTAAATTGAGCATTCTGTAACAATTTCATTGTGTTCACTCTACCTAATATATTTAAAATTGAAACTTGACATGTAGTTAGAAACATTATTGTAGTTAGGGATGTGATGATGTGCTGGACAGTTTCTGTGATGTTTTTGAATTTTCTGGTTCCCATTATGCAGAATAGTGATGTTTGTGCTTAGACTGTGGCATCTGAGTAATAGATATTCGAATGTCAGTACTGACACCAGTTTTTTCATATTCATGATTGTGTATAATAATGAAATAAAAAAATAATATTATTAATTAGACCTCAGTGGAAAAAAAAAATAAAAATAGTAATTTGCTCCCACATAAGATTTTGTTTGACAAATGTAGTTGAGCTAACCCAAACTAGTGTAGTTTAGTTTAATGTAAACCAGCTAAATTGTGTTGACCCAACTAAGCAATTTTGATTTAAATTAAACCAGTTAAATTGTACAAACTTTTTTCAGTAGAATTAAATAAGCAAACTGATTTATTTTTTGACTGTATGACATTTACTTGTGATGTATTTATTCACACATAAACTTTACATGGATCTGATTCATTGTCTTTTCTCTTTCTGTCTTCAGTCTGTGGGATTGCAGTATTACGGAGGAACAGTGTCTCATCCTGACTTCAGCTCTGAAATCAAACCCATCACACCTGAGAGAACTGGACCTCAGCTGGAATCAAATAAAAAACACAGGAGTGAATCACTTGTGTGACGTACTGAAGGATTCACACTGTAAACTGAAGAGATTGAAGTCAGTAACATTCACATACAAGAATCAAAATGATTAAAATCACTTCAACAGTTTAAACCAAAACACTTTATACTCAAAATCTAATGATGAGTCTGAGTTCACATTATATTTGTGAAAAATTCTTCACCTTATTGATTTGTTTGTAAGATGATCTTCCTTTGTTTGTCTCTTTCTAGTATTTATGACTGTGGAATTACAGATGTTTCTTCTTTAACTCAGTCTTTGACAAACACAAAAGCACTGCAGTTTCTAAAAGAGCTTAATCTGAGTAACAATATGATTGGAGACTCAAAGCAGCAGCTCATTGATGTGCTACGAGACTCAAACTGTGAACTGAGGTGAGTAAACTTCACTTTGTAATATTAAAAGATTCATTTACCTCTAATATTTGAACAAATACTTTAAAATATTTGTGAAAAAAGTCAAATTATCAAATTATCATCAAGCTTTATTTTAAAGGGTTTGTGTCAGAATGAAATGTAAAGTTGATAAAAATGTTGAACACAAAGGAGGAAAGAGAACAAAAGCACACTGTCAGAGCTTTATACAACAACACCTGCTTTATTAATGACATCAGTAATAGTGAATCATTACAGTTTGAAATAGATTTGGTCCGATTGTAGGAAAATGTTGGTAAAATCAGTGCAGATTCCAGCTTCAGCTCACAGCTGTCCAGCATCACATGATCAATGTCTCTGTCTCTTGTGTTTTTAACTTTGACAAGCAACACGTCACATTACTTATGTAAGGTATAATCAGAGTGCAAATTCCTCTAGTCTAAATATCCCTACCTCTGCTGAATTATTTTTATCCCTGTACAAATTTACACCCCACAAAGTCTGCAAAAAAATTAAATGAAAAAAATAAGTAAACATACAAAGTGTCAGTCCCATGTGAAATGCATAAAAATTTTGCAGAGAAGATGAGAGACCACAATTGAAAAAGCAGTGCAGCGCTGTGGATGAAACATAATGAGAAGAGTTTAAAAGCGACTGAGAATTGCATGCAAACAGTCTATATGATGTGCCAAAACAACCTCTTATTTAAAAAGTAGAACTGCAACAGCTCAGTGGTGTAAACCTGGGAAACATGCTTCATTCTGACAAGACTTGTTGTAATATGATCATGTTTATTGGAGAAACAATGACAGCTCAGTTAGTGGACTTCATCAAAAAGTCATCTGATAAATTCAGTTTTCTCACTGATGAGAGCGCAACTGTGTCAAATAAAACATGCCTGATCATCTACAGTAGAATTCTGTATGAAGGTGAAATCTGCAACTACTTCTTTCAACTTGTTGAACTGCAGTCATGCACTGGGGCAGCCATCTCTGACCTCCTGTTAAAAAGTCTTGATGCGCAGGGCGTCTCTGAAGACACGTTGCGCTCGCGGCTTGTTGGCTTTGCAACTGATGTTGCTGCTTCTATGATGGGCCGATAGAGAGGAGCGGTCGTGCTCCTGCGTGAAAAGATGAACCCCGACCTCCCCATCATTCACTGTATGAATCACAAGTTAGAACTTGCCGTCCACGATGCTGTAAAACATTACAGATGCAAGTCATTTTCAGATGTTCGTTGCCTCTCTGTACTCATTTTTCTCTCAAAGCCCCAAAAATACGAGAGAGCTTGAGTCTGTGGCTTCCAACTTGGGGATACACGCTCACAGGATAGGAAGAGTATTTGACTTGTGCTGGCTGTCCTCGTCCTGCACATCTGTGACAGATCTTTGGGAAAGCTATCCAGTGTTGGTCAAACTCTTTAAAAGCGAAGACCAAGCAAGATCTGCCACGGAGAGGGCCTGGTGCATTTAAGTCAAAATAACACAGTGGCTTTTTTGGTGAGGATGTTGTTGGTAAAATATGCTCTGGAGACCCTGCAGGCCTTATTCCTGTTTCTTCAGATAAGAGATGTCACAGGGGTCAGTGCTGATTTTGAGGTGGGCATTGCACTGAGAACACTGCGCTCTATGAGACCGATGATGTGAATGCAAAATGCATGAATGGCGAATTTGAAAGTTTCCACACATTCAAGGGTGTAAAAGTGTCTCAACTAAGTGACAGAGACCATCTAAAGGCAGAAGTATTAGGTGAAGATTTTTTATTTCTCTGATCGACAGCATTGAGTGCAGGCTGGATGACGACAGAATTATTTCTGCTGCAGCTGCTCTAACTCGGTCAAATTGTCCATCCAATGAAGACGAGCACATCCTATTTGGGGATGACAAATGATACACAAGACTCTTGCTGTTGAGGCCACATCAAGTCCCAATGCCTCAAGGAATTTCACCAATTTAAATGTCATGGTGTCCTCGGAGAGAATCTGCACAAAGTGCTCACTACTGTCTCCACACTAACAATTTTAACAGCCGAGTGTAAACGAGAATTGAGTGCAATGAATTATATTTATACACCATGCATATACATTGATGGTAGAAAGAATGAACGTCTCCACACTGAACAGCCTACTGTTTATTTTAGTAAATGGACCAGGGGTTTCCTCATTCCCTGATGATCCTTGCACCGGAAAGCAGAAAAAAAAAACACAGAAGTGCGTCATCAAAGCAGAGTGTTTAGTCTGACAAATAGGCATAACCTATTTGTTGTAGCCATTTAAGAAAGTGTGTATTTTATTTGTGTTTAAATATTTAGGGCCCAAGCACCGGTGGTGCGAGGACCCTATTGGAATTGCTCCGTTTATATTTGTTTGTATTTTGTTTAGTTCAATTTATTAAATAAGAAAGAAACTTGTAAGCGTCATAAAATTGGACGGCAGTATGCCGGAAGAAAGGGAGAGGGACAGATATAATTTTCTGACTTGTTGTTTTGGCCTTTTGTCTCGGCTGCGGAAGCATGGCAGCAGGCTTTGTCTTGAATGCACTTCAAACGTTTAGTTTTTCATAGAATCCCTTCTTTTTTTGTTTGTTATAATTTGTATCTGAACGTTAATATAATTCTGTTGGTAAATTAGCTATCGAATAAAACAAGAATGCTGAATAAACATTTCTTGGAATGAAGTGCGTTCAAGACAAAGCCGCTGCCATGCTTCTGCAGCCGAGACAAAAGGCCAAAACGCTATTTATATTTTATGTTCACAGCACGGTACAGCACAGCTATTCAGTTAATTTCACTTTATTTGAGTATTTAATTTTTTCATGAATTAAAGCGTTTCAAAACATCCCTTCTCTGGTTTTTCCACAAATCGCACCCTGGGTATAATGTACATCCAGCTCTCCAGGACATCCAGTTATTATCACAGAATAAACCGACAGGTTGATCAGGACTTGTATCATCCTGAAGGGGTTTATTCTGTGATAACAACCGGCTGGATGTGCATTATCCCACTTATTATATGTTTTCTTGTCTCATAAGTCAATAATTAAACCCAAATTATTGATTTGAGATTAATATTTTTTTAAGCTCTTTAAATGCAAAGCTTTTGCAGAGAAAAACAGTTCCTAACAAACTACTGTGAACCTGGAAGTTCAGACAAGACGGACATTGAAGACATAATGTACAGTCGCTGTATGAATGTATATAAAACTGTTTGTACACAGCAGATGTTTTCCAGATGAAGTGATCTTTAACAGAACGTACGTGTGCTATCTGGGGTTGTATCATTAATTACATCTTTTCACCGCATAAATAAAGATGAGAACGTACAATGTTATTTGAGAAGAAAGCCTTGTAAAAAGACAAACCCTGTGTCAGAAATCACCCCCATATGCTTAATTAGGGCATTTTTTGAGTTGACAGCCATTTTTGGTGGTGTCCAAAACTGTAGTGGACATTATTGAGTGCACTTATTCAATCCCACAATGCACAGCAATAACGATTATACTTAATTTAATTAGGTTTATACATAATTTCCATGACTGAGTTCAAGATCAATCCTTTCATACTGGAGCTGCCAGTTTCAAATGATTATTAAACAGCAGCACAAACTATGCAAAAGTGTCAGTCCTTCCAGTGACTCAGTGTCTGAATTCACTCACTCGTTTTCATTCACTCCTTCATCTGAACTGTATTAGTGGTCTAATGTAGGGAATAGTGATCAATTAACAACAACTTCAACAACAAGACACACTTCTAACAATGTGTCCACAAGTCTACTATTAACAGGAATCTCCTCCTGTTTGGTTTGACAGTAAATCCAGTCAGTAACTGAGACACAAGCTAATAGCAGTTGTGTTTGAATGAATCGAGTGAGAGCGCGGTGGTGTGATACGAGAGAAGTAAAAGAAACGCCGGACTCAAATACCCGTATGAATGTGTGTTATTCTGTGTTGCTAATGACAACGGTTGTTATCAGGGAATAACACACCTCAGAATGTCACGACTGACCAATCAGAATCGAGTATTTCAGGAGCTGTGCAATAATTTCAGTTATTTACTGAGACCAATACAAACATGTTTAAACTAGAGGACAAACAGCTTTAACTAGTGGAACATTTCACTGAAAGATTTTTGTTTTAAGGCAAAATCACATTCGTATTTGTTCCTTGTCATTTATTATATATGACACTCATTTGTATGTGTTTCTCTTTATAGTGACTCAATAGAGACACAAACAGAATGGATTTTTTGTTCTAAATGTATTATATTATACTGTTTTATAAATATGTATTTGAAATCAGGTATAATCCGTAATTAATCTCATTACAGGATTTTAATGTAATTTTTACTCAAGAAAAACAAACGTGATTGAAATACAGTAACTAATTTGTACTTTGTCCCACTGAACTCTGATTATCTTATATTATATTATTCTCTTCTGTTTCACCTTACAGTGTAGATACAAATCCATCACCAAAAGATGATAAATGCTGTATATCATAATTTGAAGTGGTCTTGAGAGGAGCAGTAAACATCAGGTGAGGATCCACAGAAGAGCTTCACTACTGTGTCTATGAGGAGAAAGAAATGTGTGATAAATGTGTGAATGTGATCCATACAGGTGAACAGACTCAGACTTTACAATCAAATAATGCAGCATTTGTGTTAGAAACATGTGATATTGAATGATTAATGTTGCTGTAGTATTCAAGCAAATGATCATTTTGTTTTATGTAAAGCTGAAACAGGCTTTTCAGTTGAATAATACTTGTATTAAACTCATTCATAATGATTCAGATGTTTAAATGTGATTGTCAAGTGCAGCACTTAAATGTATCAAAAGATATAAAGCAAATCTACAATGTGAAATTTCCATTTGACTTAAATGTTCATGATCTTTCTTACATTTTATACACATTGTTATTCTGTTTAATTTTATATTAAGTTAACTATGTGTCTGTTGCTAATGTACAGATGCACAGTCACAAATCCTCTTATTACAACAAAGTGGAAACAATGAAAATTAAAGATGGATTGAGCAGTTTTGACAGATTAATTGATTAAAAATGAGCATTTTGACACAGTGAGTGTTTATAAATGCTGTGCCTTTTACTCACTGTTTGTGTAATTTTAGTCACAATTTGAAGAAAAGTTTGTTTTTCATGAGACTTTGTGACTTTTCTTACATGTACAAAAGTACATGTAAGTACAAAAAAATGACAATATATTTTGAAATGTTATAATGGTGATTGCTGGTCACTATTCTATTGACTATGATTTTAATTTAATGTCTTTTTAGATTTAAAAATAAAAGTTTTTGTTTGTCATCAAGTGTTTGTTTTCCTACAATTTTACATTTAGTTTTACAAATGAGGACAATCTTTGAAGAATTAACTACAATTTTGTTGGTCATAATATTAAAATAACATTTAAATTGGATAATAATCAGATGTTTAATCTTTGAAGTGTAGTGTGAAGTATTTGAAAGTGTGTCTGTCATGTCGAGGGAGTTTTTAGAAAGACAATTCCAACCCTGAAAACAGAGTGTAGCAGCTCCAGTAAAATGATTCATGAATTCCAGTAGATTTTTCTTTCTAGGGTCTTTAGACAAGACTGTTCAATCTCACCGCTGCTCATCACACAGGCTCATTCTTATTACGTAAATATGAAATTCTTTTAAGCTATCACCGTTTTTGGAAATGAACTAAAAAAAAAAAAAAAAAAAAAAAAAAAGTGTAAATTGGCTGATGGCTACACTATTATTTTTTAAAAAGTTTTTTTTTTTTTCCTGAGATATCTGGTCTCAATCTTAATATTAGCAAATATGAGAGATTTCCACTGAAGAGTGTTAACTTTGAGAAAGTGGAAGGAATCTCTGTAAAGGAGGAGGTCACACAGTGGAGTAAAACTTTGTGAAGATCATATTGTGCTTCTCTTAATTTTCATGCCATTCTCAACAGTACAATTTATTTATTTTTTTAAATGAGTTATAACAGTTTATTAAGAATAATAGTTCTATGTGGAATATTTTCTCCAAGCATTTATTTAAACAGTTTGGTGGTGTCTGTTTTCTTTTTCTTAGTGTAATGAGCAGGACTCGTAGGAAGCGTGTAAGATCCAATTGCGAGCTTTTATTAACAGATCGTAGTCAAGACAGGCAGGGTCGATAACCAAACAAACAGTAATATCCAGGGCAAGGCGAGAGCGTAAATCCAATAAACAGGCAGAGTCCAAAACCAGAGAGAGCAGTCCGAAAAGTAACATAAACAAGGAAGTGAAACCAGACAGAACTATGGCAATGAACGAGGCAAAACTGTGGCAAAAACAAAGACAAAACTATGATAAGAAACCAAACCATGATGATCAAAAAACAGAGCAATAAAAACAGGAAAACACTTGGTAGAGTCCGCTATAGCAAAACAATACTTCGCGGCTTCCTGTTTGAAAATGGCCTCCTTTTATGGCCACCAAACAGGAAGTAACAAACGGAGCAGCAACAGTCAGTCAGTGGGTGAGGGCTCCCTCTGCTGGCGTGGCGTTACAGAATCCCCCCCCCCCCCCCCCCCAGGTCCATGTAGAGGAGGTGGGCCTGGATCGTGGAGCAGGGACAGACAGTGAAGCACTGGAGGACCTGGACCGTGGAGCAGTGGCAGACAGTGAAGCCCTGGAGGACCTGGGCCATGGAGCTGTGGCAGACAGTGGAACACTGGAGGTCCTGGGCCGTGGAGCAATGGCAGACAGTGGAACACTGGAGGGCCTGGGCCGTGGAGCAATGGCAGAGTAGGTAGAGCAGGGAGCCATGGCGAGGCAGGCAGAGCAGGCAGAACAGGAAGCCATGGCGAGGCAGGCAGAGCAGGCAGAACAGACAGGAGCAGAGATATCCACAGTGGAGCTAGTGATATCCACATCAGAGCAGTGTGTTCACGGACAATTTCCTTGGCCGTGGTATGACAGGCAGAGAGTTCATGATAGGCCTTCGTGATCGTGACCTGGCGGGCAGAGAGTTCATGGGAGGCCTTTGTGGCTGTGACATGACAGGCAGAGAGTTCGTAGGAGGATGCCGGCCCCATTGGAGGATCCACAGCATAAGCTGACACCTCTGGAGGCATCAATTCTAGGGCAGACATGGCAGTGAGTTCATAAATAGACGCCACCTCCTTTGGAGGATCTACAGCATGAGCTGACACCTCAGGAGGTATGGGCGCGAACTCGTGGACAAACGAGGCCTCAGGAGCAGACTTATGGTCAGATGAGGCCTCTGGGGCAGACTCGCAGTCAGGCAAGGCCTCTGGAGCAGACTCGTGGATAGACGAGGCCTCTGGAGCAGATTCGTAGACAGACAAGGCCTCTGGAGCAGACTCGTGGACAGACAAGGCCTCTAGAGCAGACCTGTGGACCGACAAGGCCTCTGGAGCAGACTCGTGGACAGACGAGGCCTCTGGACCAGATTCGTGGATAGACAAGGCCTCTGGAGCAGACTCGTGGACAGATGAGGCCTTTAGAGCACAGTGTGCTGCCCAAACACTGAAAATGGCGATGGCCATTACAGGCAGCACAGTAGATAGTGGGGTGTCTGTTGACCTCAAGGGTGTGGATGCTATGGACTTGTGGCTTGGGAGCGTGGGCTCTGGGGGTTCAGCTGAGACGTGATGTGATTTGGGAAGGTCAGAGGGGACCTAGTTAGGTTCTGGCAGGACAGCAGTTTGACTTGACTCAGGGAAGCCTGCCGTGACCTGACTTGACTCGTGAAGAACAGCTGTGACTTGACTTGGCTCAGGGAGATCAGCTGTGGCTTGACTTGGTTCATGAAGGTCAGCTGTGGCTTGACGTAGCTCATGAATGTCAGCTGTGGCTTGACTTGGCTCATGAAGGTCAGCTGTGGCTTGACTTGGCTCGGGAATAACAGCAGCAACTTGACTTGGCTCATGAAGATCTGCTGTAACTTTGCTTGGCTCATGGAAATCAGCTGCGGTTTGACATAACATAGACATCCCAGCTGTAACTTGACTTAACTCAGGAACAACAGCTGTAACGTGACTTGACTCAGGAACAACATGGCTTGACTCAGGAACAACAGCTGTAACGTGACTTGACTCAGGAACAACATGGCTTGACTCAGGAACAACAGCTGTAACGTGACTTGACTCAGGAACAACAGCTGTGACGTGACTTGACTCGTGGGGAACAGCTGTGACTTGGCTTGACTCGTGGGGAACAGCTGTGACTTGGCTTGACTCGTGGGGCACAGCTGTGACTTGGCTTGACTCGTGGGGCACAGCTGTGACTTGGCTTGACTCGTGGGGCACAGCTGTGACTTGGCTTGACTCGTGGGGCACAGCTGTGACTTGGCTTGACTCGTGGGGCACAGCTGTGACTTGGCTTGACTCGTGGGGCACAGCTGTGACTTGGCTTGACTCGTGGGGCACAGCTGTGACTTGGCTTGACTCATGGAAGACAGCTGTAATTTGGCTTGACTCATGGAGAACAACAGCTGTATCTTGGCTTGACTCATGGAGAACAACAGCTGTGTCTTGGCTTGACTCGTGGAGAACAGCTGTATCTTGGCTTGACTCGTGGAGAACAGCTGTATCTTGGCTTGGCACAGAAAGTGTAGCCCTGACTTGACACCGGAGGACCAGGCATCACTTGACTTGATTTGGGTGCAGCAGACATGGTGAGATGAGATTTGGATGAGATAATTCTGACTTGATGAGGGTCAGACGGGGCAGCCGTTTTGTGAACAGGCTTGGTGATGGCGGCCATCTTGTGTACAGGCTTGGGGATGGCGGCCATCTTATGAACAGGCTTGGGGATGGCAGCCATCTTGTGGACTGGCTCTGGGATGGCGGCCCTCTTGTGGACTGGCTCTGGGATGGCGGCCCTCTTGTGGACTGGCTTTGGGATGGCGGCCCTCTTGTGGACCGGTTTGGAGATAGCAGCCATCTTGTGAGCTGGTTGTAGGAGGGCGACCATGACAGGTGCAGACTCTGGACGGGCAGGCATGGCGTGAGCAGGCCCTGGAGCGGCAGGCATGGCATGAGCAGGTTGTGGCTTGGCAGACGTGACGTGGGCAGGCTTTGGCTTGGTAAACTTGGTATGAGAAGGCTCTGGCATGATAGTGACAATACCGGACATGACATATGGGCATTTAGGTGTGGCTGGTACAGGAGGATGGTAGGATTGATCATCGGCGATCCCTACAGTAAATGCCGATCCGGCCAGCAACAGAGCATAGTCAACATAACGGATTAATGACCAGTGGCGGTGATGTCTTGGCAGTTTAACTGAAATGTCCTTATCCAAACCAAAAAAGAAAATGTCCTTTAGAAAGCGGTCTTGGAAATCCACCAAGTGACAGAGCTCACAAAAGTCCAAAACATATTGTTCAATTGGCCGGTTACCTTGGCGGAGTCGAACGAGGCGTGATGCTGGATCCATGGTTAGATCTGTGAAGAAAGCCGCTGGATCTTTGGGAGGCGAAGTATTCTGTAATGAGCAGGACTCATAGGAAGCGTGTAAGATCCAATTGCAAGCTTTTATTAACAGATCGTAGTCAAGACAGGCAGGGTCGATAACCAAACAAACCGTAATATCCAGGGCAAGGCGAGAGCATAAATCCAATAAACAGGCAGAGTCCAAAACCAGAGAGAGCAGTCCGAAAAGTAACAAATAAACAAGGAAATGAAACCAGACAGAACTATGGCAATGAACGAGGCAAAACTGGGGCAAAAACAAAGACAAAATTATGATAGGAAACCAAACCGTGATAATCAAAAAAACAGGGCAAGGAAAACAGGAAAACAGGAAAACAGGAAAACAGGAAAACGCTTGGTAGAGTCCGCTATAGCAAAACAATACAATTTGCGGCTTCCTGTTTGAAAATGGCCTCCTTTTATGGCCACCAAACAGGAAGTAACAAACGAAGCAGCAGAGGGAGCAGCAACAGTCAGTCAGTGGGTGAGGGCTCCCTCTGCTGGCGTGGCGTTACACTTAGATGCAAATTTGATGTTAACCAAATACTCTTAAATGATCTAATTTTGTGTTAAAAGTTTTAAACAACTTTTCTCCTTGCTCTTTTTTATTTGAAATAAATATCACACAAACAATAAATAAATACTTTTTAGACACTGGTTTGGGACAGTCAGCTGTTGAACAATGGTTTTTGAGTATTAATGAGCTATGTGTTAAATTAAAGTGTCATATTTCAGCTGTAGAATATTGTATTGTCATGAACTTTGTCTCTGTCAAAATACTTTCTCTGCTCAGAAATCAGGGCACTTGGTGTAAGACTGTAGGACGTAAAGTCTCCAAATATTTGTTTTTAGATCAATTTGATTTAATTCATGAAAAGTGCAGGAACCAGTCGGTTAGATCTCTTTGTTTATATTTCTTCTCCTCCTTCAAATAGTTTAATGGGTAAATATGTTTTCCTCATTTGTGTGGAACATTTTAGGAAGGTTCTTAGTCATTACTGTATAACAAATCAAACAAATCAAAGTCATTTCAAATATAAAACCTTGTGAAAGACTCATTAGAGCATTTTCAACTGGATATCGATATCAGATGCTGTTTTGGTAATTGTGAAAGAGAGTGTTACATTAAATTTCAGTCTAATCTTAAATATGTCATCAGTTTTACTTCATTCAAATGAATATGACTTTTCCAAAAAAAAAATATATATATATATATATATCGATTTGTTTTTGTTGTTAGGAAAATATTATATTCATAGACTAAATGGAGTAACTCATAACTGTGAAATGTCTTGAGAATAATCAAATTACTTTGCCAAATTTTGTAATATTTCCACTGTATGACTGTGCATGTATTGAGTTAGCAATCTTGGATTTTTAAGTAAAAATTTTGTTTTTGAGAGCCAGGTCACATTTATTGATGATTTGTCTGTGTAATATATATATATATATATATATATATATATATATATATATATATATATATATATATATATATATTCACTTTCTTTTTGTTCCTAAACTCTGGTCAGATATAAATAAATATGTAAATCCTAATAAAGTCGAAAGAAATTCACTTTAAAATAATTCACTGATATTAATCAAGTAATGACTTTATTAGTCAGTTTAAAGAAGGGTTTCCATCATCATGTGGTTTTTATAAGGAGTCAAAATTATTTTGGACCCAAGTTTCACTGTTTATTTTTGATCTGTTTTACAAGTTTGTTATGAAAACTGATACAATGGTCTTGTGTTACTGGTTTATTGGAGATGGATAATATAATTAAAATTCTTATTTGGTAAATACCATATACGCAAAGTAAAATACATGTCTACTGTACTAAATTGTAGACGGTTTTCCACTGATTTAAAGATCTTTAATGGTTCTAATTTTAATACAGAACAATCACAAAGTTAACGTATTGAATGAATGACTTTTTTTTTTTTTTATTTATTTTATTAGATAAAAATCTTTGTTTTCATTTTTTCAAAACTTTTTATTTATGTCTCTATATTCTTCTGTTGTTAACTCAGACAGGAAAATTGCTTCACACTCTTGTCAGTTGGAGGCAGTGATGCACTGAAGCTGTTTGACAAACTTTGTCTGTGTCTGAAACCGTTTACTCAATGAGTAGATACTTAATATCAATAAGTACTTACTTAAGGAGCACTAAAAGAGTACTTAATTATCTCTTGAATGTTATTAACTTCTTTATTTAATGTGCATAATTTTTCATCCACAAGCAAAACTGGCTCAAATCTCTTATTTTCTTCTCTTTCTTGTTGAATTTAACTTTCATCCTTCAGGCTTATAAACAACAACAACAACAAATGAACATTTTTGTTGCATTATGATTAAATGAATATTATGATCATTCAAAGATATTTAAGCCTTTTTCTGTGTATATAATCTCATACTACAGTGGGGATCGAAAGTTTGGACACCCCAGGTAAAAATTTGTATTAATGTGCATAAAGAAGCAGGGGCGGATCTACCGGGGTGGCACGGGGTGGCAACTGCCACCCTAAGAAAAAGCTGTGCCACCCCACTGCCACCCCAGAATTATCACAGAACAAAATATAAATGTAAGCAGTGCTTCATGTACTACTTTTCAGCCGCAGCGATGAGAGCGTAACGCAAATAATGGCAAAAAAAAACAACAACCAAAAAAACAACAACAAAAAAAAACACGTCTTTCAATAAAATGTGCGCGATAGCTGCACGCGCACGCAGCGCGCCCAGTGTATTCGACTTCATTAATAAATGACTCTTACGAACCGGTTCGTTTTGAATCAAAACACAAAGCGTGGCGCAGTTCACTAGCGAATTGTTTTACATTTGTTCGTGATTCACATAATTACTGCTTCTCGGCTAACTCAGAAGTCCTCTGAGAAATCTAATCCCATCCGGATATGGCTGAGATTCATCGCGTAATTGTTTGGTGATCCGATTCTCTGACCGCTCGCACCACGTTCATCTTTTTGCCTTATCCTTCGAAACTATAATAGCTTGAAATCAAGAAGAAGATTACGATCGCGGAAACTAATAGCAGAGTAAGCATCTGGTCGTATTGCAGTTTTCTCGATTGTTAACACAATGTAACTGTTGCCTTATATTCCCAAACCATTCATTCAGTGCTAAAAGACACAAAGACACATTTCTCAAAAAATGTAACAATAAGTAAGTTAAACATTAAGTAGAAAAACTGATGACACACCAATCAGAATCTCTGCATCCAACAACGGAGAGAGGAGAGAAATTAACGAATCATTTACATGGGTATTATACTTATACATACAGTATAATTATAGTACAGTACCAGTATATTAGATGATGGAAATTTCACTATTCTATATGTACAGTAAACTGTAGTACATGTTGTACACATTCAGAAGTGTGACTGTCAAATTTTATTTGTAACCATTTTATAAATTTGTAGTCTACTGCATTTTTGCAGAACTGAGAAATGACTAGAGATATAGTCTTGTGTCAGGAGACCAAATAATACTGTATACTGTAATGAAATTTAGCCAAATGCGCAGAGGATGCTGACTTTAATTTGTAATTCAATTTTCTACTGTACTGTATTGTGGTGCATACCAAGTTCATATACAGTTCTTTGTTATTTTAACTTTTCTAGTGCTTTTCATCTGCTGAAAGATTACTAGTAAAATGAAAAGAATTTTTCCCAAATGTTAATTGCTGAATTAGCAATCTGTAATTTAATTTATTTTGTATACTGTAATAGACATTGAGTTGCAAATTAATTCCTAATAAGACTTTTTTGTTAGTGTTATTAATCTCATGAGTGTTCACTGGGCAGGAGAGTCATTGTTGTATTTGAATTGTGTGTAATTATTTAAAAATACCTGTAATAACTAGATTGAAACGTTTGAAAGACAAATCTATGCTGGCTTACATTAAGACTTGTTTAAAAACATAAATAGTTTGGTCAGTTAAATGTTCTAGATGTTTGCTAAAGCGTTGCTAGTTGGTTGCTAGGATATTCTGGGTGGTTGCTAGGCTCTTGCTATGCAGTTGCTGGGGTGTTGCTAGATTTAATGGTTGATTGTGTGTTCTGGGTGATTACAGACATTTCCACCTCTGTTAATAACAGAAAATCAAACCTTGTTTCCCAAACTGATCCAGTTTCAGTGCTTTGATATTATAATATTTATTTCTAATATTAGGAAATTAACATTAAATCATCAACATTAACATCTTAAACTTGCACTAAAGCGTGATTTATACCATCTAAGTAGTAATGTAATAGAATCGCATGTCTTCTTTAGTGTGTCGCGATTTAGCTCAAAGGGAAATTTATATAAATAATTACAATTAATTATGATTAATTACAATTATTTATATCAGCTGCCAGTAGTAACTGTAGCAGAATTAATTTTCCATCAACTAATCTGTTCGCCCAGCGAACATTCAGTAAAATTGTAAAATCAACTCTAAGAAATGATATTTTCTTGGCCACAGAAAATAACTTTCTTAAAGTGCATTAGAGCATGTAGCTCGAATCGGAATCGTAAAGGGACATTAATTTGCAAGGCAGAATCAAAATCAAAACTCATGCAATTTGTGCACAATAGTTTATTAACGAAGGACTAACACATAACTAATCTAAACAAACAAACATGAAGTCACTCATACATGGGGGAATGGTCAGTGAGAAGCAGTTAGAGAGACCAGAGAATGTAGCTATGAAAAGAGTCAGTTAACCACCTGAGTGAAACCATCAGTGCTGTCTACAGCTTATACTAAACCTCTGTTTGTTTAGTTAAATGTACGATACTTGCATTGCCTTGGTCGTTAAACAAGTGTCCAAATGCAGTCTCTGGTGAAGGTCTTGATGGTTGGAGCAGTGGTGGTTTTGGAATCGTGATCACGTTCTTCTGGGTCCGAAGAGTGATGAACTCCAAAGATGTTCTGACTCGATGGTGACTGGGAGTTTCATCCCATGTGAAAAGTGAAGAAGAACCAAGAGCTGAGAGGGACCCAGCTGAAGTCCTGTGATCTTTGTGGAATGGAAAGACAAGGCCGCAAGGCCTGGCACACACTTAGGGAAGTCCTGAAGGGTTCTAGCTCACCTTCTTAGGTTCTCCAAGAACCACTGACTGACTGAGGCGAGTCATGAAGATGAATTCCAGGGTTAAGTCGAACTGTCTGGCTCTTAGTGGTCGAGAGCCAGTGTTCTGTATGTTGGGCCTGTCGGGCCCGCCGGGCACGCTCTGCTCCGGCTCCCCGTGGGTTCCTCCACATGGGCAGCAATCAGAAGATGTTGCAGACGAGTGAAGAAGAGGGAGAAGAAGGAAGAACTAGGGAGGCGGTCAACCTTTTGCCTTTAAGCTCTCTGGAGGCTGTGCCTCCAGGAGGTCCGCGAACCGATAGTAACTTTCGCCTTTGAAGGGAAAGTTTACGACTCTTTGTCTGTGAGCATGGTATTTTGCATATGTAATTCGATTGGGTGTTGATGCAAAAACTACTAAGGTTTCTTAAAACACTAACATGTTGCAAAGGTATCAACATCTAATTTACACCATCTTTTAGATCATTAAAATACGAACTCAAAGAGTCCAAGCATGACATAGGTGGGTTATACTACTAGTCATCTATCATAATACATGCATAAAACAGTAGAAAGACAAATACAAATACAACAGACAAAATTAGAATACAATGCAGTAATACTGTACACAATGACCTGGGCTATGTGTGATAGGAAGGTCAAAGAAAGGTTTGTCTGTGAATGAGTAGGTAAGAGTCCATTTCTATAGGCATTGTGTCTTTCCTATAGAGAAATGTAGTGCGCTCCGTTTGCATTCCTTGAGGCAATAAAACATGTGGTATCAGATCGTTGTCCTGTAACTGAGCCTTTTGGGGTGTTAGTTTCTTTGAGGGGTGGGGGTTGTCTCCAGAGCTCCAGCATGTAGCTGGCCTGTTGTGTTTAAAGACTATTTGTTAAATGTAACAATTAATGTATGTCTGATTGGTCCAGACGCTACAAGTGATACAAGCTCAAACATTTAACCTGTTGAAGTTTTATATTGTTTATTGACTTAGTGCCATGATGGACATTGAAATGTTATTTATTTTTATGTCAGACTATAAATCCCCAAAAACTATGCTTGGGGGCTTTCTTTGGAGTTGCCACCCCTCACACACACCATGCCACCCCTTTCTCTCCCTAAAAATTATTTTCTAGATCCGCCCCTGTAAAGAAGCCAAGGAAAGATGGAAAAATCTCCAAAAGGCATCAAATTACAGATTAGACATTCTTATAATGTCAAAAAAAGGTTAGATTTTATTTCCATCATTTACACTTTCAAAATAAAAAAATGAAAACAAAAAAATGGCATCTGCAAAAGTTTGGCAAGTATCACAGCTTGTAAACACTTTTTGTAGCCAGCCAAGAGTCTTTCAATTCTTGTTTGAGGTATCTTTGCCCATTCTTCCTTACAAAAGTCTTCCAGTTCTTTGAGATTTCTGGGCTGTCTGTCACGCACTGCTCTTTTAAGGTCTATCCATAGATTTTCAATTATGTTGAGGTCAGGAGATTGTGAAGGCCATGGCAAAGCCTTCAGTTTATGCCTCTTGATGTAATCCACCGTGGATTTTGAAGTGTGTTTAGGATCATTATCCATTTGTAGAAGCCATCCTCTCTTTAACTTCAGCTTTATCACAGATGGCATCAAGTTACGTCCAAATTTGGTGAAATATTATTGAATCCATTTTTCCTTCTACTCGTGAAATGTTCCCTGTGCCACTGGCTGCAATACAACCCCGAAGCATGATTGAACCACCCCCATGCTTAACAGTTGGACAGAGGTTCTGTTCATTAAATTCTGTGCCCTTTCTTCTCCAAACGTACCTTTGCTCATTCCGGCCAAAAAGTTCTATTTTAACCTCATCGGTCCACAGAACTTGTTTCCAAAATGCATCAGGCTTGTCTATATGTTCATTTGCAAAGTTCAAATGCTGATTTTTGTGGTGAGGACGTAGAAGAGGTTTTCTTCTGATGACTCTTCCATGAACACCATATTTGTACAAGTATCCCTTTATAGTGGAATAGTGTACCACAACTCCAGTGTCTGCCAGATCTTTCTGGAGGGATCGTGCAGTCAAACATGGGTTTTGACTTGCTTTTCTCACAATCCTACGAGCTGTTCTGTCTGATATTTTTCTTGGTCTTCCAGATCTTGTTTTAACTTCCACTGTTCCTAATGACTGCCATTTCTTAATTACATTCTGAACAGAGGATATTGGCATCTGTAAATGCTTTGCTATCTTCTTATAGCCTTCTCCTGCTTTGTGAGCGTCAACTATTTTCAGTTTCAGTTTTCTAGACAACTGCTTAGAAGAACCCATGGTGCTGATTGTTGGGGCAAGGTCAGATGAGTCTGGACATTTAAAACCTTTGAGATTGACATCACCTGGTCTTTCCAGATGATGATTGAGAACAATCCATGACACTGTCAGGTCTCAGCTTTCCAAAGGGGGCAGTGCATGCTATAAACTCTGCAGGGTGCCCAAACTTTTGCAGACGCCTTTTCTGTTTTCTGTTATTTTGAAAGTGTAAATGATGGAAATAAAATCTAACCTTTTTTTTGACATATTATAAGAATGTCTAATCTGTAATGTGATGCCTTTTGGAGATTTTTCCATCTTTCCTTGGCTTCTTTATGCACATTAATACAAATTTTTACCTGGGGTGCCCAAACTTTTGATCCCCACTGTATGATGTACACAAATCATAGTCATTAAAGTTATGTTTTCTGTTTTTTGTCATTATGATCATTATGTTGATTGTTAAAGATACGACAATCTTTCCCTGAGCTTGTATGTAATTATAAGGTCTGCAGTAATAATAAGAAAATGCACCAACTCAGCAACCCTACCTAGTACATTTTCCTCCATTTTTGCAATGTTTGCACAAAGGAGGTGTTGATCAGCTGCTCAAAGATCTCAACCTTATTTTTATTTTTTATTTTTTGAAATGTTAACCTCTCACTCCATTTGTTTTTCCACTACAAGTTAGTAATGTATGAACACTTCTATCCACTTTTAAATTTGTCATTTAGAGTATCTTTTTATCAACAGGTACTTTAAGAGCTGATTGGTGATATAAGCAACATTTTTGTTTCCTGATAAAATGTTAAATGTTTCTGATGTGAGAGATGAGGGGTAATGGTCTCTAACCAATGGTCTAATGGTTAGACAGTCAGACTTGTAACCTGAAGGTCATAGGTTTGTGTTTTAGTACCAGCAGGGATTGTAGGTGGGGGGAGTGAACCAGTGCTCTCTTCTACCCTCAATACCACGACTGAGGTGCCCACGAGCAAGACATGAACCCCAAATGGCTGCCCACTGCTCCAGGTGTGTGTTCATGGTTTGTGTGTGAGTTGTATTCTTAGTATAGGTGTCCATACTTGACAACGTGTCACGACAATGGCAGAACACTCTTAACTTCTTCATTTCAAGTGTTCATTTCTAGGTCCACGAGCTGGGACTCAAACTCGGGACACCTGAAGTGCTTTTGTTATATCACTTCCCTTTTGTTATTCCAATTCTGATGCAGGATTTTGAGGACAGTGGTAAAGACAGGAATTGGTAGATGAGCTCAAAATATTAGACAATAAATACATGGAGAGTAAATAAGACAGCTGTGGTATTTGTCATTTAAACTTAAATTATGTAAAAACAAACAAACAAAAAACAGTGTTGTAAATGTTGAATAAGAGTGCAGAAAGCCATAAATTAAATTCATTAGTCAGTCTAATATTTCCTTTAATGTAGGATTTAAATACATAAATTATAACTACATTTTTAATTGTACACTGATTTAATTTCAGCTCTAAATAAGAGGTACAGTGCCGTTTTGTCTTTTTCAAACCCACACACTTTAGAAATCATAAGAAATCATATCAAAACTTAAAATCTCAAAATTCATCCTTTGAAAGGCATTTTAAAATCAGACATTGCATTACCTCGGAAAATGTGCATCAAAATCATATTACAAAATGTTTTCATTCATGAATTATAATAATTTAAGTCTGGATAGTGCATTTTTATGTCTGTGTTCAAAAATGAGAGTGACAGTTAAAGGGTTAAATGTCAGATTGTGAAAAGCACATGTATCTACATCACAGCAACATGTAAAAATGAACAGAGATGGTAAATTCAGATAATAAGATAAAAAAAATAACTGGGCATTTTCTATTTGTATGTAGAAACTGAAAGTTCATTATCATTAATTGAGTTCTGAACTAATTCAATGAATAATACATTTCATATATCTTAATTATTCATCATAACCTACAGGCTAACTGAGTGAAATCATTTCATCTAAATTCATAGGCTGTAATAAAAGGAATATAATGAAATTTCTTCAAGTAAAAATAGGACTGTATGTAATTCTGTTATATAATAAGTGTTACCTTTCAGATTTATATGTTTTAAAGTTCACAAACTTACAAGAACGAGGTGAATCAGAAGAGGGAGGATAGGAAGTAACAGCAGGTGGCGCTAGTGCACTATTTTAGTTTTGATCTGCCGCTAGAAGAAAGAAGGAGAAGCAGGTGTGTTTGTGCATCACATTCCTGTCCAGTTGGTGGCGGTGATGCACTAGATCTGTTGTTAACTGGACTTTGATTTTCACCAAGATGGAGTCGTGTCATGTGACAAACATCAACAGCGATCACAAATCGAAAGTGTTTTAAAGACTTCCGGATTCTGTTCCTACAACACAAGATCTGTACTATTGCAAGTAAGTTTGAATACTTTAACGATTACAGTTATTTAGGAGAATAATGAACGGATTTTATAGCCATATTTAGGCGTGATTTGTTAAGTCATAACTTACACCTGTCGCCGAAGTAACAAACGATCGAGAAGCTAGATATTACTTAAACAAACCGTTTAAAGACGACACATATTAAAACATTTTTACAAGTCTGTAAAAACTTGTATGTCTGTAAAAATGCAACATTAAGAATAATTCTAAAAGGGTTATTTTATTTACTCTTTTTCCGTTTTAAGACGCGAGGCCGAAAGTATTCTGTGGTCAAATCAAACCTGTTCTTCCGGATCGAGAGGTCAATAAACCCGAGCAGTAAATGAATGTTCTTTTAAACTTCTTAATATTCCCAAAGTTGCTGCATAGTAATGTGCATGTAAATAAAGACATGTGTTGAGTGATTTGTATGGCAAGCTGTTCAGGAAATAATACATGTGTGTTGTGTGAATATGGATTGGTTCACTGGTTTAATGATAAACGCATTTGTTTACAATACCAATACATTGGTATAATCAGACATATATTAGTTTAGATCAGATCGGTCTGATCACATGCACATGGGTTTGCTCCTGTATACGTTGGTCTGTTCAAGTAAACATTGGGCTCCTCAGATATATACTGGTCTGCATATATTGGTTTCTTCAAGAATATATTGGCTTGTGTATATATATATATGTTGGTTTGTTCAAGTATATATTGGTTTAAATATATCGGTTTCCTCATCTATGTATTGGATAGTATCTAGCACTCTCTATTCTTATTCTGTTTTATCTATTATCTACTGTCTTTTTTTTTTTCCTTTAATAAGAAAAGAGCCTCCAACAACACTAGCATTCTCTATTCTTTGGCTATTCTATGAACTTATTTTATTTTTATATATTATAAATAATGACCCTTTTTCTGCATTGTAGCACATTAATCATTTCCTGCTTTTTCTACAGGCATTATTAAAATTCCTTCAGAGGTGAAATGAAGTTTGCAATAAAATCTTATACAGTATTTTACAGTACAAAAGAAAATAAATACACTACCTGTCAAAAGTTTTTGAACAGTAAGGTTTTTAGTTTTTTTAAATAAGTCTCTTCTGCTCACCAAGCCTGCATTTATTTGATCCAAAGTACAGCAAAAACAGTAAAAAATATTTTTTATACCATTTAAAATAACGGTTTTATATTTGAATATATTTTAAAATGTAATTTAATCCTGTTGAAAGTTGAATTTTTAACATCATTACTCCAGTCACATGATCCTGAAATCATTCTAATACACTGATTTACTGCTCAAAAAAAAAAAAAAAAAAAAAAAAAGCTATTATTATTATTATGTTGAAAACAGAGTAGATTTTTTTTCAGGTTTCTTTGATAAACAGAAAGTTCAGAGGAACGCATTTATCTGAAATAGAAGTCTTTTGTAACATTATAAACATCTTTATCATCACTTTTGATCAATTTAAAGCATCATTGCTAAAAAAAAGTATTCATTTCTTTAATTTCTTTTCCTGGAAAAAAAAAAAAATACTGACTCCAAGCTTTTGAATGGTATAGTTCATAATGTTACAGAAGCTTTTTATTTCAAAAAAAAAAAAAATGCGTTATATCTTTTGATTCATCAAATAATCCAGAAATCATGTATTCAACTGTTCTAGATATTTATAGTAGTAATAAATGTTTCTTGAACAGCATATTATGTAGAATGATTTCTGAAGGATCATGTGACACTAAAGACTGGAGTAATGATGATGTAAATTTTGCTTTTCATATATTACAATATATTACATTTTAAAATATATTTAACTAGAAAGCAGTTATTTTAAATAGTAAAAATATTTCACAATATTACTGCTTTTGCTGTATTTTGGATCTATTCTATTAAGGCCTATTCTAAAGCCATGATTGGTTAGTAAAGCAATGAGCGTTTGCACAAGTGAGGATTTAGTGTGAGGCACTGATAAATCTGTGTGGCATTTTGACTGGTTGTGTTTGAAAAAGGAAATCAAGATACTTCTTGTTAGATTTCTGTGCAATTGGGTATATGTCGAACGTCACCTGACCAACCCTGGAAAACGGGTCTCATCGCGTCCACTTTTCAAAGAACGTATTAATAGCAGTATTAAATAATGGCGATATCAATGGACTTTTAAATTTGACTTTTATATATACATGTTAGTGAAAAGAATAATAAAAAAAAACTTTATCAATCCACATATATGATGGACATTGGTTATGATTATCTTTACTGTTTATTTTGAAGGCATCTTGAGTAAAACGGCTTCATATTTAACGAGGCATATGAAAAATGTGTGAACCGGAAGCAACAAGACCTGGTTAGCGGAATACGGAAATGTGTTGCACAAAACCCCTATAGTGTGTTGTGTTTTGTATGAAAGTGTTGTGTGAAATTGAAAACTCTGTCAGAGTCTAAGAATTAATTAATTTATTTTTTGATTCATTATTTGACAGGGACAGTAAACAGTAAAAAAAAAAAATGGCCCAGAATTAGCTACATAACTAAATTTCATCTGCTGTCCCTGGGCAGGAAAGTACCAAAACAAATTCTAAAATAAAAACATTGATATAATACCATGTACAATAAAACAAGCTGAGCAAAAGCTGAGCGACCAAAACCAGTAACTCTAAAATTCGCTGCACAATCATCTCTTGATGAGGCTCTAGTATGCTGTATATTTTCATTACAGGAGAAAACTAATACTTTCAAGGGTGAAGGTGCAAGATTATTAACAATTTTGTTCATTAAACAACAATTAGTGTATAGTTTTGCAGATTTGGTGTGTGGTTCTGGTGTTTGAGTGTCAAGTATGGAGCTAATATTATGACAAAACTATTTGAATGTGAATTGTGTAAATTTGAATTATTTACAAGTGTTATTTAACAAAACTGAATATTATATGGCATTTAACATAGGTCTGAATTCGATCTTTTTAAACTTGAATATTGAACATTTGAAATTGAACAACTGAATTTTCAAATCGTACATTTTCAAATAGACATGTATTTTCAAACAGCAGATTTTTGTTCTGATTTCTAAGACTTCAAATATTCAGTTTTTAAAAATACAACTTCAAGTTTTCAAGATGAAGAAAAATTCGGAACATCAAATTCAGTGTTCAAAATTCAAAGCGCAGAAATTCAGATCATACAGAAAGTAGGTCAGAGGTTATGCACAGGGAAGAGTAGATGATCCACGAAAAGTCGAACGAAGCATTTACTGTGACCGAGAGGGGACATGTTTGGTTCACTTAGGCTAGTTTGTCATGGCCACAACATATTAACTCGTGGGTACGTGATAATACGCCGTGGCCACAAGTTATTATTTCGTGGGAACGTCATATTAACTCGTGGGAGCGTGATAATATGTCGTGGCCACAAGATGGCAGTGTATACATAGTTATACGGCATATATCTACTTCATCACTCTGCTTTGCGTAAAACAAAACTGAAAGCAAAACGCGCACGCGCATTCAAAGGCAATTTTAATACCAGAAGTTTAGAGAGCGACTCCCCAACGCGCGAAAATTGGACTACATAACATATCTAGACTGTTATTGGTATGTGGGCTATAATAGGTTGTGTTAGTTGTCTATAGCTTTCATGTACGATCATGTAATAGAATTCCCCTATGATCAATCAAAAAAAACTTTACAGAGATGTGCCTGACATGAAGTCATAATCCCATGAATAGGGACTATGAATTATAAATAGAAAAACACATATAATACATTGCTGTTATGTTTTGTTTATTTTTAATGAAATCAAATGTGACCTTGTTGTTTGCAACTATGTTTGCAACTTCGTCTTTCCCAAAACAGCACAAATCACTTAAGGCTTTTTCACACGGGACGCGGCAGTCGCGAGTGTCCAGTTCATTTTCAATGGGAGCGGCGCGGAGGCGAAGCGCAAGTGGTGCTGCTGCACCCAAAATCCTGCCGCTTCCACGAACATGGCGCTTCGCAGCAGGCGCAGCCAAAGATCATTTTTTAAAATCTTTTTGTGAGCGGCAGCGTCCAGACCGAGACCGCGTCGCGAACACCACCTCAACTGCACAAAACGCTTCCACTACGAGAGAAGGCAGCAGCCGCGCGGCGATTCCTGCATGTCATTATCTCCACAAAATGATCTTGTGGCCACAACATATCATACTGCCACGAGTTAATATGATGCTCCCACGAGATAATAGGCTCGTTTGAGATGCGCCTCGCCTGAACTGCAGTGAAGGGAGGAGTGAAAAAAGCGCAGTCAAGACGGACAGTTCTGAACAGAAACCTACGAGATCAAAGGCTGATATCGCGTTTTTTACACTCACGTGCTGTGTTGCTGATAAACATGGTATAATTTCAGTTTCGTTGCTTCTATATGATAAATAAATAATAAATAATAAATAAATACGATGCACAAGACACTCAAAGTGCTTGCTATTTAATTCCATACTAAAGACGTATTTATCATCCATTTTTTACTTTAATATAAGCATGTATTTTCGATTTTTATAGGAATTTTACAAGAATCACATATTACACACAGAGATCGCACTGTCATAGTGTGAATATTCATGCAGAATTTAAACACATAACCACATGATATTAGATTAAAAAATAAAACATTTTAGAAGAGAACGCGACATCACAGTTGTTTGAACCAATGAGCATTAAGCTGTATCGTCAGCCAGTCGTTTCCCATTGTGCTGTTGGTCAGTGCAGTCGTTGGAGAGCTACTGCGCCCGACTGCTCAATCCGACACAGCCGCCTCGCTGTCGCGAGAGTATTTTGGCACACGTCAGCATCATGTCACTTTTCTAACCGGCATGAATCTTGCGTTGATCACCGGTGATCGATTGTGCGCAGATTTTGCTCATCTCAAACGAGCCTAATATCTTGTGGCCACGGCGTATTATCACGTACCCACGAGTTAATATGCTGTGGCCATGACAAACTAGCCTAAGTGAACCAAACATGTCCCCTCTCGGTCACAGTAAATGCTTCGTTCGACTTTTCGTGGATCATCTACTCTTCCCTGTGCATAACCTCTGACCTACTTTCTGTATGATCTGAATTTCTGCGCTTTGAATTTTAAACACTGAATTTGATGTTCCGAATTTTTCTTCATCTTGAAAACTTGAAGTTGTATTTTTAAAAACTGAATATTTGAAGTCTTAGAAATCAGAACAAAAATCTGCTGTTTGAAAATACATGTCTATTTGAAAATGTGCGATTTGAAAATTCAGTTGTTCAATTTCAAATGTTCAATATTCAAGTTTAAAAAGATCGAATTCAGACCTATGTTAAATGCCATATAATATTCAGTTTTGTTAAATAACACTTGTAAATAATTCAAATTTACACAATTCACATTCAAATAGTTTTGTCATAATATTAGCTCCATAGTCAAGTTATTAATATTATTGTGTGAAACATTACATGATTTAACGGAGGCTCACATGTGAATCTTGAATAGAATAGAATTACATGTCTTCTTACTGGAATGTGCTCTCTCCTTGTTTTGAGAAAAGCAACCAACACATCAAAACACACAATTAATTTTCTGACTTGCTATGACAGCTTAGGTCACAAAGGTCATTTATATGGCCTTTTATCTACATGACCAATTTACAATTAAAGAATTTACTTTGTTTATCATCAATAAACATTAGAAAATAATGAAGAATGTTGTCTGAAACCTTTATGAGAAAAAGTTCTGTTTGGGGAAGTTCCTAATAGTGTAACAGAATTTATTTTTTCATTTTCTCCCGAATTGTAAAATAAAACTCAATAAAATCTGACACAGACAGAGTCATGGTCACCCTGAATAAGATTATTTTGAAGAAAAAAAAAATGATTTGACCTCTAAAGAAATTTTAATAATGGCTGTCTAAAAATCAAGAAATGGTCAGTGTTAATGTATTATGACAGATTTGCCCCTAATTCTCTCCCAAACTGTAGAAGAAAACCCAATAAAACCTGACACAGACAGGGTCACAGTCACCTTGACATGGTTTCTGCGGGTCTTAAAAAAGTCTTAAGTCTTAAATCACTTTTCCGTGAATTAAGGCCTTGAAAAGGGCTTAAATTCATTTTCGTGAGGGATTGTTACCTCAGGTGTTTCATTTTAAAGTGAAGCAAAAGCGTAATTTCTGTTACATGGCTTAGGCCGCTCAATATTCATTAAACAATACGCGGTAGATGGCGGTATGTGCTGCTTCATCTGTCAGTCACCCGAAGAAGAACTTGTCGTTTTGATTTTTTTTTTTTACAGTAATAAAAATAATTTAGTTTAGTTAGAGAACAGACAATACAATTAAACCTGAACGCGGCTTCTCAATGCAGTGCACCGAACGACAGTCGCATCACAGATAAGATTTCATTTATCACATAAAGTGAGTCAAGCTGACTGACAAGAGAGAGGTGAGAAAGACAAGACTATGGCAGAAGAGTTTCAAAACGAAGTGCAAAAGCGCCTGTTTTATAAATATTTTGGATTTTGAAAAGTCTGTTGACTTCTGCCCTTGATAGTGGAAGTACGATATTTATTTGGTTCCACACAGTTTGCTGATTTTATTTATTTAAACTGTTTTTTTTTTTTTTTCTCAATTTTATATTAAGCGTGCAAGGTGTATGCCGTGCTTCCAAGCATTTTTATTCGTTTTGCTAAACGTTCTACATTTCTTATTTATTTGGTTACACAGTGTTTTTAAGTTTTGTAAACCTGTTTAAACTTTGTGTAAAAAAATATTTTATATTATTTATATAATATTATTAGTTATTATTTTTATATTATATTATTCGCTTTGTTAATAAAAGTTCGGTACGTTACGTTAATGCCGCTAATTTAAAAGTGAAAGTAAAATGCGCAGGACGCTTTAACAAGCAGTACCGGCGCAGAGTACGCAGACTGCGTAGGGCACCAACTCCCAGGGAGGCGAGCTAAGCACACGTAACGCGCCATTCCCGCATTCGCGGCGCGCCCGCGCCCGCGCCCGCCCTCACCTCAAGTAGCCTCATGTTTGCGGCTGACTGCAATCATAATAAGTCGTCCGGCGCTGAAAATGCATTAACCTATATAAAAACAATGAGCCAATAATGATCTGTTAATTAAAAATAAACATGGGTTCATTAAATAACACATCAATAACACAATGTGGGCTAATGCGAAATAAACCATTTCTGTACATTACATATTATTATAAATGCCTGCAAAGGCCTAATTATGTTGCTGTTACACTTACAGCGCGATCAAATCCTTGTTTAATAGTGACCAAACATTTAATTCAAATATCCACTTTAATCTTGTGATAGAAATGCTACAGCCTCTATAATTTCTTCAACAAAAAAACATGTGGACATCACAACCCACAAAACAATTAACCATTGTTTTATTGTAGTAAAACTGCTTAATTTTCTTTTGTGTGTTTTCTGGATGCTTGAATCAATAAAATCAATTAGACAACTGTATTAGGCCTAATAAAATCATAGTCATAGGTAACTGTCTAGATCTACAACTGTAATTTATAAATAATACAATTTAATTGTAATTTATTCATTTACTTTTATATTTTATTAAAGTTCTATTTTGACCCTGGATAATATGTGTTTTTTTTACTTCAATAATGAGGGAGGGGCACAACAATACAATTCTGCTTAGGGCACCCATTTGGCCAGCAGCGGTCCTTAAAACTGAAGGAAAGTGAAAAAAAGAGGGAAAACTCAGACAAACTAAAAACAAACAATTGCTAGACGGTGAATTGCTGCTAATTTGAAAGTAAAAGTAAAACCCCAACTATACTTAGGGAACATATTGTTGTATTGTTTTCCCTATGATTTTTTCCCTTAAATTTTCTTTAGTTGGTCTTAAAAAGATCTTTAAAAAGTCTTAAATTTGCCCTCATAAAACCTGCAGAAACCCTGCCCTGAATAAGATTTTATTGCAAACATTTCACCTCTGGAGGAATTTTAATAATGCCTGTAGAAAAAGCAGGAAATAACTAATGTGTTACGATGCATAAAAGGTCATTATTTATAATAAATAAAAACAAAATAAGTACATAGAATAGCCAAAGAATAGAGAATGCTAGTGTTGTTGGAGGCTCTTTTTCAAGTAAAACAATAATACAAATAGATAAAATAGAATAAGTATAGAGAGTGCTAGATAGAAACTCCACAGTAAAATATATTTGATTGTAATGTAACTATACCTTTTATATTTTTATTTTGTGCAATATTAATGTTTTTGTAATATAAAGCAGAAATATGCATCTTATAAAAATAAAGATATGTGAGTGTTTTGGCCACTCCAGGTATCTGTACCGTAATTCTGCTATCAGACGTGCAGTAAAATCCAGGTGGTGGTTAGCTTGACCGGGTGTTCGCGCACTTGACTGTGGGGACCAATACATAGTTGAGCAAACCGATATATCTAAACCAATATATACTTGATTAAACCAAAATATACTAACCAATACATAGTTGAGGAACCTGATGTATGTAGTGTAAGTAACATGATGTGATGTAAGTAAACCGTCAGTATACAGTTGAACAAACCAAATGTATACCTGAGCCAACCAATGTATCTAAACCATAATATACTTGAAGAAATCAATATATACACAAACCAATGTATACTTGAAGAAAGCAGTGTATTCTTGAGGAGCCCGATGTTTACTTGAACAAACCAACTTATACAGGAGCAAACCCATGGTCATGTGATCAGACCGATGTATCTAGACCAGGGGTGGGCAATTAATTTTCCCAAGATGACCGCCATGATGAACTTGAGCCGGACCAATACAGTTAACTCAGTTCTGCCCAATATATTTTATATCTCTGTATAAAAAATAAATAAATAAACATTAAATGAAACATTACAATAAAACAATGAAAATGTGGAGCACTTATTTATATTACTATTTAATAAACATTCACAAAAAAAAAATATATTGCAGTGTTTGAAAAACTTTGTACAAAAAAGCAAGTATTTCAAAGATGCATGACATAGTTTCAGCAATATGAATGTGACATTTGCAGTCAAAACCTGAAACATAAATTCTCATAGAATGTACAAGTTAATGGTAATGAACAAAATCTATTTATATTTTTCTAAAACCCTGAGAAAAGTAACAGTATAAAAGCAACAATATCTGCCGGATGGAGAAAGGTTGGCAATTCACAAAACGTAGGCTATATACTCCTTTGTTTTCTTCAATAAATTCGTTTTTTGTTTCTGAGGAAAAAAAATCAATGTTACGGATGCGGCAGTTCTGAAAGCGGAATTTATCAGACTACGGAAATCCGTATGAAATGATGTAAAAACTGAGACTGCCTTGAGAAAGAAATGCAACCTTCATACAGATTACATTATCAGGGGGTATTTGATTTCATTTTGAATTTGTTTGTTGAAAAGTAAACATTTCAATCTTTCTATAGATATATTTCTCATGTATGTGAGACAGTCATACGATGAGTTTCAGTTCTTTTTTTGTGATGCGCTTCAGAGACAGATGGGAGAAAGCGCATCCTGTTTGTTTTCATTACTCTACAAAAGCAACGTTTGTTGTTATTATGAGTTTACAGAAATAAAATTAGTTTCATTATCAGGAAAAATACAAGTAATCGTGTGGACGCTTCTTTGTCATGCGTTAGGTGAATGCTGCACTCCGCGTAAACAGGTTTATTAAAATAATTCTTGATCAGTCTACATCCGAGACAGATGCAATTATAACTTATAAATTGAAGGCTATTTGACGTTTTAAAATCTTATAATGCTTATTTTATAACTTAAACATTCAGCACTAGTTATTTGTCTTCATTATTTATTCCCCTTATCTATCTTCTGATCGTCTTCAGAAAAACAGATCCCAGTGTTGATCAGTTTATCTGCAGTATGTCAGAGGAGCGAGGAAAGGACTCTCCATCTGAGATGAGTCTCTCACAGAAACAGAGGTAAGACTGAGTCTGTTTTTAGATAATTATTTTAAACACTTTCTGTGAAGAATAAAACCCCATCAATAATGGAGTAATTTTCTTGCTGTTTCCATGTCAATTGTCATGAATGAAATTTAGCTTCTCCAGGATACTGTCTTCAAACAACCACATTTGTATAAAGAAAAGAACACCATGTTTGTATGTTGCTAGAATTATTTGTACTGTTAACCTATCAAAACCTGTAGAAATGACATCAACAGATCATCCATAATTTATATAAAGTTGATTGCATTACACTTTTGGGGTTGCATATTTAGTGAGTATTAAGTGTAAATAATGGGCAGGCTAGATTTAATTAGAATTAATAAAAATATACATCAGACTCTAACAGTGTAAATTTGTGGATATTTTTAGAGGGAAATGTAAAAGATTTTTGTCTCTTACTCAGACTTGTTCACTGTACACTGTTCACTGTTCATTATATTCATTGCAATAGATACAATATGTTTTTATTTTAGTATTTTCTCTTCTGTCAGTGGAGTCAACAGAGTTTGTTTACTCAACAGTTTTAATATGGTTGTACTATAACAGTTTTTTGAGCCAGTTTTGTTTTTTAGTGAAGTAGAAATTGTGCAGGATGAGAAAGCTGCGTTTCACTTGACTGTTAGATGATTCCTTTATAGCAGGTCTGATGAGTTAGTGAATTAGTTTGTGTTAAACTGGACTAAACAAACTCCCATTTGGCACATAAAATCTCTTCAGATGAGATCAAATGTATTTCCTATAGTTTTTCTCTGTTCTTTGTGTCATTAGTGTAAGATCAGACTCACATGTGTCCAGCTCTGTGTCTGTGAAGAGTGACCGGTCAAAAGGTGATCCACCAAACTTTAGTGAGGAAAAAAAGATCATCGAAAAAAAGATCAGCTAATTTCGTTACTGTGGTTCTTGTGATAGATGTTGACTAAATAAAAAAATTAACCACTAAACACAACATATGGTGACCTGGTCTGGAGCTTCTTTCCAATAATACAATTATACAGGCAGCAATTACAAGGAATAAATTCACCATAGAAAATAGGGAAGATCATGCAACCAAACATAGAAGAACAAATGCACGGCTATATTCATTTTAATATATAATTAATGTATATGAATTACCATTTACAACATTATATAAATTAGACTGAAGTACATTGTGTATTATTGTTTCCTTTTTTCTCTCCCTCTGTTCTTTGTGTCATTAGTGTAAGATCAGACTCACATGTGTCCAGCTCTGTGTTTGTGAAGAGTGACTGGTCAAAAGGTGATCCACCAAACTACTGATCCACCAAATTACTGAACGCTTGCAAGAATAATTAATAGAAATTTGATTTCAGATTTATCTTGATCATTTATGTTTACTTTTTAGAAACACATAAAAACGTAAAAGGAAAAATATTTTTTCTTTGATTTTAGGATCTTGAAAGCAAAATAATCACATTTCTGAAGAGTGAGCTGGAAAAGTTTAAGAAAATATTACAAAAAGAAGACTTGAAATACTTTGTGAAGGACTTTAATGAGAATAGATGCAGTATCAAAGAAGCAGCTCTTGATCTCACACTCTACTTCCTGAGAGAGATGAAGCAAGATGAAGCTGCTGATACTTTAGTAGGTAAGAGACACGCAAATATGGGTTACATTGTCACTTATTATTGTATTGAAGAAAATGGTAAAATAAATAAATAAAATCTGTTTTTTTTTTTGTTTTGTTTTAACCTCTGTTTAGATGAGCTGTTCTTCATTCATCAGCTAAAATGTAGCCTAAAGAAGAAGTATCAATGTGTGTTTGAAGGAATTGCAAAGCAAGGTGACTCTACACTTCTGAATAACATCTACACAGATCTCTATATCACTCAGGGTTGTAGTGAACAGGTCAATACTGAACATGAGGTAAGACAGATTGAAATTGCTTCCAGGCATCATGAATCACAAGAGATACAGGTTGAATGCAAAAATTAGTTTGAAGCACCTTACCAAGACAAGCAGATCAGAACTGTACTGACAAAAGGAGTTGCTGGCATAGGAAAATCAGTCTCTGTACAGAAGTTTGTTCTGGATTGGGCCGAAGGAAAAGAAAATCAAGATATCAGCTTCATATTTCCTCTTCCATTCAGAGAGATGAACCTGAAAGAGAAAGAAAAACTAAGTTTGATGGACCTTATAACTCAATTGTTCCCAGAGACAAAAGGACTGAACCTTACAAGAAGGAACCAAAAAGTTCTGTTCATTCTTGATGGTTTGGATGAATTTCGTCTTCCTTTAAACTTTAAGGAAAATGAGACGTTGCATTATGTGTCTTCACTATCATCTCTGGATGTTCTCCTAACGAACCTCATCATGGGAAATCTGCTTCCTTCTGCTCTCATTTGGATCACCACCAGACCAGCAGCTGCCAGTAAGATTCCTCCTGACTGTATCGACCGGCTGACAGAGATACGAGTATTCAGTGATGCACAGAAGGAGGAGTACTTCAGAAAAAGATTCCCGGATAAGAATCTGGCCAAAGAAATCACTGGTCATGTTAAAAAATCTAGGAGTCTCTTTATAATGTGCCACATCCCAGTCTTCTGCTGGATTTCAGCCACTGTTCTCCAGAACATTTTAGAGGCAAAAAGAAATAACGTTGTGGGAAGTAATCAGGCTGATGACACCTCCAAAACACTGCAGGAGTCAAATACGGAAGACACTCCTGAGACTCTGACACAAATGTACACACACTTTCTCAGATTTCAGATCCAGCAAAGCAGACGAAAGTATGATGGAGAATATAAACCAGATGTTTCCTGGGATAAAGATGCCATGCTTTCACTGGGGAAACTGGCATTTCATCAGCTGGAAAGAAACAATGTGATCTTCTATGGCACAGACCTGGAAGCCTGTGGTATTGACGTCTATAAGGCATCAGTGTATTCGGGCATGTGTACCCAGATCTTTAAGGAGGAAACGGGTATCATTCTTGGTACCATGTACTGCTTTGTTCACTTGAGCATTCAAGAGTTTATTGCAGCACTTTATGCACATCTGTTTCTAGACATAAAGAAGAGAAGTATATTTGTTCATGAGTCTACAAAACACGAAAACAAAAGTGACACCATGATTGATTTGCTCAAGACTGCAGTTGACAAGGCACTAGAGAGTAATAATGGACATCTGGATCTTTTCCTTCGATTCCTCCTTGGTTTGTCACTCCAGTCCAATCAGCGACTCATACAGGGTCTGTTGACACAGCAAAATGGAAATGACCAGAGCAAAAAGGAAATAGTTCAGTACATCAAGCAGAAATTGGAAGCTAATCTGTCTCCAGAGAGATCCATCAATCTGTTCTACTGTCTGAATGAACTGAACGACCAAACTCTGGTGAAAGACATTCAGACCCACCTTAGCAAACGAAGTCTCTCATCTGCTGATCTTTCACCTGCCCAGTGGTCTGCTTTGGCCTTTGTGTTGTTGACATCAGAGGAGGAGCTGGAGGAGTTTGAGCTTCAGAAATTCAAGAAATCAGACGAGTGTCTCATTAGATTATTGGCAGTCATCAAAACCTCCAAAAGAGCTCTGTAAGTTAATAATTTAAAAAAAAAAAAAAAAAAAAAAGGGCGGGGGGGTTCCCATGCACCCTGGAAAAGCTTGCAAAATAATTACTGATTTTGTAGTCCTGGAAAATGCATGGGAAATTAGAGAAATATAAAATGTAATGGAAAATCTGGAAAATGCTAAAAAAAAAAAAATGTTCTTGTGTTTTTCTTTAGATGAGAATGAAGTGTTTTGTTCTTCTTGAAACATGTTAGTAGCAGAAAGTGCTTTGTTTAGAGATACAAAGGTTTGACATTTTAAATGTTGATGTTTAGTCCATCAAATTTCCACTCAAATGTTTGTAGTAAATGCCAATAGATAATCAGCTACCTAGTGATTGTGATTTATTTTAATCTTTTAATTCCAGCCTTTCTGCAGTACCAGTAGTACTAAATACTGGGTCAATGTGGTACCCGTTAATAGGCAGCTGCTTTCAAACATTCCTGTATATATATTTTTTGTCAGCACTCTGTAAAGAGCATTGTGTTTTTACAACATGTTTTTACAGCCTTGTGCATTGTAGCCAGTGTTGAGAACCTGATCACAATGGTTAAGGTGTTTAACCAGAATCACTCAGTAATGCTTTTCCTTGAAAACATGGAACTAGCACTTTCAAATTTATAATTCATTGTAATTATATATGAATAGATAAAAAATAAATGTATTAATTGTATTTAGCAAATGTATTCAATCTAATTATTTTTTTAATCTTATTTCCCTCATAGGCTAAATGATTGTGGCTTAACAGACAAAAGCTGTTCAGCTCTGGCTACAGTTCTTGGATCAGATACCAGTCTGAAAGAGCTGAACATGAGCAATAATAATCTTTGGGATTTGGGAGTGAAGCTGCTCTGCACTGGACTGAAAAATATGAAGTGTAATTTGGAGATACTGAGGTAAGTTGTGTGACAATAGACAAAAACTGAGCTCAACAAAAAATATAAGGTGAAAACTAGACTTAGAAAATGAACAAGTCAGTTTTTTTTATTCAGTTAAAATCAGTTCAATGTTGATTCAGTTTGATTCAGTAAATATGTAAAGGCCATCAATTTAAGAGTGAGTTTAATTAATTTATAAAGCAGCTGTGGAGTAAACAGTGATGTCATTATCAGCTCAGTTAAGTTCTCATCCAATAATTTCAATTTTAGTATTTTCAAAGTTTTAATTGTCTTTCCTTGTCCTCTGCAAATTATTTTCCTAATTATAATAGTTCATTATGAAATACTCTTTAACATGTTGTTTATTTGGCTTAATGCTCTACATCTACAGTACATCTACAAAAAAAACCTGGAATGGAGTTACATGCTATATGTGGGACAAATAAAACTATTTTAAAATACTAAAATCTACCTTGAAGGTACTAATATGTACTGTTTAGGGGTAGGTAAAGTACAAAAATGTACCTTTTCACCTTTGTACCTTAGGGTACCGCCCCAGTGACAGAACTGTACCTTTTTTTTCTGCGAGTGTAGTTAGACGTGGACCAGCTGATAATCAGCTGATGCAAGTTTAAATGACGTAACCTGCCAGAGGTGTTGTCACAGTACCAAAATTTCAGTATTCGGTACCAATACCAGTGAAAATCTACGGTTCTTCAATTCAGAAACATGAATTGAAAAACAAAACATAATGTTTTGGCTTGGAAGCTGGTATTTTGGGTTGAGGTGATGAAGCATTTGGTGGAAACCCCATTTTTCACTGTATAAACTGGCACTCAAGCCATACATGTGAATTTAGCAACAGCTCGGTCCAGTTTTCTTGCCTAAGGTGAGTTTTTGTCGTACTTCTGCTGCTGAAAAGCATCTGGAACCGTTGTCTGCTTAGGAGTTTGCTTTGGTGGTTCGTGGTCTTCTTCAGCCTGCAGCTGTAAAAGGAAAATATAGAGTCTGACCAAATGCAACATTAGATTGACACCAGCTAAATAGAACTTTATATATAATATAACTTTTCAGTAAATAACAAACCTCAGCTTTTATAATAAATTTAGATAAGATTAGTTATATTAATGTTACGCAGATGGAAACTGTAGTATTAAAAACACTTTACAAAAGGATTCCATTTAACATGACTAAATAAACAAGTGTTACATAGCAAGTATTCTTCTTAATTTCAAAATGTATTAATAATTTATTTTAAATTAAAAGTTGTGTCTGTTGACATTATTTAATGCACAATGAACAAACATGAACGATCAAGTGCTTGTATAAAATAACATTCACACACATTAATTAGTGTTCACTCACTGTAACTTGATGTTGGATCATATATTAAGTTAATGTTAATGCAGAGGTTCTCAACCTTTTGGAACTAAAGCCCCCCCAAACCTCCCCTATCATGTGGCACGCCCCCCACCCCCTCCAACAGCTCGGAAAGCGTTTAGTGTCTCCGCCAGCAGCAGCAAATCAGCGCAGCTGGAAGAGATCCGCGTTCAAGCGCACGCAATAGGCTGAAAATGCCACAAAGCACCAGCAAACGTAATTACAATGAATGTTTCGGGGGAAAATAATGGGATATTTGAATTATTTATTAATAAACCAGTGTTTTCAGTGTAGCAAGGATGAAGTTGCCGATCCTGACTCGGACGCGCCTTTAGAGAAATGCATCTTTACAGATTACATATAGAAAGAGTTTTTGTGACAGAGTATTTGTTTTATTTCGTTAATTAATCATTTCAAGCTTTCTATAGATATATGTATCATGTCTGTGAGGTATGCATTTGCTGAGTTTCGGTTCATTTTTGTGAAGCGCTCCTGTTGAGGCAACAGAAAGCGCATAATGTTTGTTTTCTTTATTTAATAAAAGCACCTTTTGCAACGTTTTGTTGATGCTGTGAATGCACACAAATAAAAGTTGACCCTTAACAGTTGCGAAAGATGTATTATGAGCAAAAATGACGCAATATTTTAAATTGTTTCCACTGAAAAAACAATGCAAGTCATCGCGCTGGCGCCTCAGTGTCCTGCAATGCGCCTTTAGCTTCCACTCTCCGCACAAATTTGGGTTTGCGTCTAATAGCGCACATTTCTCTAAGTTTAACATTGCAACTAACATTGTTTTATACTTGAACTATTTTGGGCCTATATCTATAGATTTTATTTTAAACAAGTCGTGATGATTTGAAAAGGCAAAATTGATTAAACAGTCCTTACTTTAACAAAAACAAAAACTTTAGGCTATATTTAATGAACAAAAATGCTCCAAACGTTTTTCTAAATTAACAAAATAATGAAACGAAATAAAATCACTTTACCATTACATACAAAACTAAACTATTTCAACAGTTGAAAGAGTAGTATAAGCTGTTTTGGGAGAAGGGGGGAAAAGACGGGCTCGGGCCGATAATTCTGATATGCTGTCGGACAAGGGCCGGGCTAGGAAATATATATGAGGCCCGTGCAGGGCTTTAATGAGCATTTATCCGAATACTTTAATTATTATTCAATGTTTGCAACATAGAAATGTAACCTGTATCCTGGTCGTGAAGCTTGTTCAAACAAAGGTTAACTTACATGACCGGAGCTCTCTCTGAATCAGCGGTTGCGCGAAAGCAGGTTTAAATATTCCGATGTGATTGCGATTTCAAATGTTTTATAGGCATGGCGAAATCATCATCATATAGCAATAAGATTGCGTGTGTTTGAATTGAGATCGCGACCTTTCAATGAATAATCCATATGAGTATATAGCCTATGTATTTTTGTACGTCAAAAGTTACCTGTGCCCAGGCCAGGGCGGCCCCCCGGTTCCGCGATCCATGATTTGCGCCCCCCTTCCGATCCCTCCGCGCCCCCCCCCAGTGGGGCGCGCCCCCCCTGTTGAGAACCACTGTGTTAATGAATGGTATCTTTTACCAAACTATACAGGACTGTATTTGACTGTACTTTTATGTAATCAAACTGCGCAAACTATATTTTATAGCCTAGAACTGCTTTTCTAATGGACCGAATTTAAGGCTATAAACATTAACCATACATTTGTCCATTTGTTCTCTAACACACATATTTTAGCTACACAGGTCACGTCCTTTGAAAATACTAGTGGCCTAAAACTTTTGCACAGTACTGTGTATATGTGTGTGTGTGTGTGTGTGTGTGTATACACACACACACATATACACAGTAGCTTCTTTTGTAGCATTTACAGCACACCAAAAAATGATGGCATGAATCAAAAAGTGGTTGTAAAAAAACAAATAAATAAATAACAAATAGTCACACGTGTGGTCCTCATGGATAAAAATGACCACCATCAAAAATTTAAAAAATATAGAAAAAATGTGCAATGTAACAATTAATGTTAGTAGCAGAAAGTGCTTTGTTCAGGGATGCTGAGGTTTGATGTGAGAAAAGTATTTTGTATGATGATAGTTAGTCAATCAAATGTTTACAGTAAATATCAACAGATAGTCAGATAGTTATTTTGATGTATGATTCCAGCCTTTCTGCAGTACCAGTAGTACCAAATACTGGGTCAATGTGGTACCCGTTGATAGGCAGCTGCTTTCAAATATTCCTGTGTATATTTTTTGTAAGCACTCTGTAAACATGTTTTTACAGTATTGTAGCCAGTGTTGAGAACCTGATCACAATGGTTAAGGTGTTTAATCAGAATCGCTCAGTAATGCTTTTCCTTGAAAACATGGAAGTAGCACTTTTTAAATGTATAATTCATTGTAATTAACGTTATAGATTAAATAATATTTATTATGTGTGTTTAGCAGAGGTGGGACCAAGTCATTGTTTTGCAAGTCAGCAGTAAGTCTCAAGTCTTTGCATTCAAGTCTTGAGTCAAGTTCCAAGCCCAGACGGGCAAGTCCAAGTCGAGTTGCAAGTCATTAGTGCTGTTTGCCCAAATTAGTTTGTCTGTACTAATTGTCTATTACTACAGTAAATTTAAAATCAATAATAGTCTATAGTAAGCATAATTTTAAATATATAATAATTAGTGGCGTTTCATTGAGGAATGAATCATTGTTTTTGAAGAAATATAGGCCTGAAAAAGTGAATGAATAATTTTTAAGTTTCATTTATTAATGATTCAGTGGTTTTAATGAATCAACTGAGTCAAATATTTGATAACTTAATACGTGCTAAATGTACATGCGCTGATTTATCGCCACCTACTGACGTAGGTCTACAGACATAAACATTTATTTTTTTATTGACATGATTGACGGGTATTATTTAGAATATTAACAAAACATTTATGTTAATTTAAGTCCTAAACTGATACGTTGATACAGAACGTTACTGGCCAAAGAGATACATGAAATGAAGCAGAAAAGTAAATATATAAAAATAGTTATAATGTATATAAATGTTAAAGAAAATCAGTGAATGGATTTAAAAGATGGATTGGATGTGTTTTCTTATAGTTCTATATTATTTTATGTTCTTATATAGGCTATTCCTTCAACAAATATTGATAATAACAACTTATTCAGATTTCATGCTGTCACAGAGACGTGTGCAATAATAGTCATAATCTATTTTAGTCTTTGTTATTCTTCATTCAAAATAAAATTTTAATATTGTAATAATTCTAGTGGTTGAGTTAATATGTCGACTTTGCCACAAGTAGCCACAAACGTCCGGCACCACAACGTTCAGGGTTTAAGAAATGAGGCATGCGAAATTATTCACGGTAAAACTGTAGCTATTCAGACAAATATGTGTAAGTAAATGTATTTTCTGTTTTAAACAAGTTGTTTCTGTCGGATATACAACATGTGAATTCATCAGTTTCTTCTGAAATCAATCAATCAATCAGTCAATCACGTTTATTTATACAGCGCTTTTTAACAAGAGGTTGTGTCAAAGCAACTTTACAGTATTAAATAGGACAATAGTGTGTCAATAATGCAAAAGTTCCATGTTGCTGCAAGGTCAGATTGCAGAGGACTCATCTGGTTCTCATGGTCTTGTGCCGACGGCCGTCTAGGTGATAAGTTCCTCACTGATGATCCGTCTCTGGGGCTCATCTAGTTGACATGGTCCCCACTGACATTCAGGGCCATAGAGGTTGTCTATAGGTGCTGATCCACCATCTGTTCTGGATACAGACTGGATCTGGTGGCTACGGTGACCTTGGAATAAAAAAGAAACAGACTAATATTAGCGTAGATGCCATTCTTCTTACGATGCAACAAGTACATCAGGTGTTATGGGAAGTGTTCCCGGTTCCGGTTGACCTAATTAATGCAGCCTAACAATCCTTTACAACTTCAGTTTAAACTGACAGACTGTGTCTGCTTCCCGAACAGGTTGATTGAAAGTGAGTGGCTGATAAACAGGAAGAATTGAGTGACTTTAATATGTAGGCTACATACAAACATACAATACATTTGACGTGCAAAAAAATTATGTTCGAAAGGTTTAGCATATTATTAGGCTACTGCTGTTTCAATATACATCAGTGTTTATTCTTCATCTTTTTCTTCTTATTGTAATTGGTTTATAGTGATTATGTGCATTTTAAATGTCTAAAACATTAAATATCCTAAACATGTGGATGAAAACACTAACAAGCGCTCAGTCTCTGGCCAAAAACTGTGCTAATCATGCCAGTGTGATCACACGCTTTAGTAACTAGCCTATATTGATCAGAACAGATCTTTTTATTATTTTTTTTTTTTATCAAATAGAAGGCAGGCCATGATGACAGGGCTCAACTCCAAGTCTAGTCTCGAGTCATTGTTGTCCAAGTCGAGTCGCAAGTCTTTTATTATGTCAGGTCACAAGTCCTCAAATTTTGGACTCGAGTGATGTGACTTCAATTCAATCTAATTATTCTGTAATCTTATTTCCCGCATAGGCTAAATGATTGTGGCTTAACAGACAAAAGCTGTTCAGCTCTGGCTACAGTTCTTGGATCAGATACCAGTCTGAAAGAGCTGAACATGAGCAATAATAATCTGCAGGATTCAGGAGTGAACTGGACTGAAAAATATGAAGTGTCATTTGGAGATACTGAGGTAAGTTGTGTAATAACAGACACAATTGAGCTCAACAAAAACATAAGGTGAAAATTAGACTTAGATAATGAACAAGTCTGTATGTTGTGCTTTTATATTTATGCCTGCCGTAGGGTTTTTTTTTTTTCCTGATTTGGTCTGTCATTGACACTGTCGTAAGTCGACGCATTGTGCTATACCATTGTATTTGGTTATGTTCAAGGTAGGGATAACTTTACATACATTTGATGGTTCATTTGTATCTGTGATGAAGCATATCTGTTTGTGTGTATAATTGGATATCAAAAGCTAAGACAAGATGTTTTCAGGCTATTATTATGTTTACGTTTTTGCATTACATTTACTGATAAAATATACTGTGTGGGAGTTCAGGGTTTTTGTCTTGAAGTCTGGACCATTTTTATATTTTGCTTAAAATAAGGATCTTCTAAAACTAACAAACAACATGCATACTGAAAATGTTTAGTATGATGAACAGAAAAATGTTAACTAGTGAAGTCAAGACATGTTTGTTATATATCACTTTATATGATACAGATAATTTCATTTCATTTCATTTCATTTTCATTTTTATTTAGAACAAAACATAATTCAAAACAAACAAATACACATATGTGTGTGTTGCCGTGCCAACAAAAAAGATCCCAAAAACTTCATACATTACAGAAAAATGTTCAAAAAGGAGTGGGATGAAGCTAAAGCTTATTTTTCCCACCCCCTATACAATTCCAAAACATTCCCTTATGTCTTTTATTTATACCAATATCTTTGTAAGAGAACAATTCCACAAAAAACTAAACACCAACCAAACACTTTCCTCCCAAAACAACCAATCACCCATTCTCATACAATCCACCTTTTAACCCCCACAACCCTCACAATCACCTGTATATATCCACATATCCTTTAAGTAAAATGGCTTTATACTATGTCTTAAACTGTTTAATATTTATACATTGCTTTAACACATGCTCCAACCCATTCCACAGCTGCACCCCACAGACAGAGATACACATACTTTTTAAAGTTGTTCTTATTTTAACATTTTTAAAGTTTAACTCTTCCCTCAAATTATACCCACCCTGCCTTTCCAAGAACATTTTTTGTAAGTTTCCCAGAAGTAACATATTTCTTGCTTTGAAAATAACTTGTGCAGTTTTAAATTAACCAAATCAATAAACTTCAGTATATCTGACTTTAAAAATAATATATTTGTCTGTTCCAGATATCCCACATTATTAATAATTCTGATTGCTCTGTTTTGTAATATACATATCGATTGTAAATTGCTTTTGTAAGTATTTCCCCAGATCTCTACACAATAACTCAATTACAGTAATATAAATGTATTATACAAAATATGCATTGATCTATTGTCCAAAATATGTCTTGCTTTATTCAAAATAGCTATAGTCTTAGCCAATTTTGTCATCACCTTCAAAAGCTGTTGTAAGTTATCACCAGGACAAAACATATTTGTATCATCTGCACATAAAATAAAGTTTAGTATATTTGATACTCTACACATATCATTAATATACATTATAAACAGTTTTGGACCTAAAACTGATCCTTGAGGTACACCACAAGTTATGTTCATAAATACAGATTTATGTTCACCAATTTCTACAAACTGTTTCCTGTTTGTCAAATAACTACTCACCCAGTCCAAACCCACCCCTCTAATACCATATCTCTCTAGTTTTTGTAATAAAATATTGTGATTTATGGTATCAAAAGCTTTCTTTAAATCTATGAAAATTCCTACTACATGTTTCTTTTTATCTGTACCATTTGTAATTTCCTCAATTAATTCCATTAGTGCTAAAGATGTTGATCTATTTGTCCGAAATCCATATTGACTATCAACTAGAAGATTATGTGTTTCAATAAAATTATCAAGTCTTTCTATAAAAAGTTTTTCAAGAACTTTGGAGAACTGGGGGAGTATAGAAACAGGTCTATAATTTGTAAGTAATGTCTATCCCCATTTCTATATAATGGTGTTATTTTTGCAACTTTCATTTTATTTGGAAATTTACCAGATTGAAAAGACAAATTAAAGGTGTAAGTTAATGGATCCACAATCTCTTCAATAACTTTTTTTTTATTATAATCATATCAATATTATTCCAGTCAAGAGAGGATTTACTTTTACATTTTCTTACACTATCTATTATCTCCTCTCGATCCACTGCTCTGAGAAAAATAGAGCTTGAATTTCGATCCAAAAATCATCCATTTCTTCTATTGTTTCTGAGTCATCTATTGTTTTTATCAAATCTGGTCCCATGTTTACAAATAATTTATTGAATCCATTAACCACATCTTCCCTATTATTTATTGTGCTATCATTATTGATATAATACTCTGGGTAACATATATTATTCTCGACTCCATTTCTAATGATATTATTTAATACATTCCACAAACCTTTCATATTATTTTTTATTATAATCTATTTTTTTATTATAGTATTCCTTCTTACATATTCTCATAATATTAATTAATTTATTTTTATACTTTTTATATTTATTCTCTGCTTCTGGAGTACGAGAGTTGATGAATTGTCTATAAAGTGTATTTTTCTTCTTCCAAGCATTTAATAAACCCTTTGTAATCCATGGACTATTTCTTTGCCTTTTTGTATCAATGTATTGTTTAACAGGACAATCTTTTTTCATACAATGATGTAAAAATCTTTAAGAATCCATTAAATGCTTTATCAACATCATCTTCTTCGTATACTATTTTCCAATTTTGTCTAAGTAATTCCTTCTTAAATGCATTTATATTTTCTAAGGATCTTATTCTTTTATATTTGAACTTCATTTTTTCTTTAAGATTCCTATGCTTACAGTAGTAGACAATAAAAACAGGTAAATGATCACTAATATCACTATATAGTAACCCACTTTCTATGTTATTCTCCATAATGTTTGTAAATATATTGTCTATCAATGTAGCGCTATGACGTGATTCTACTTGGTCTGGTGATTGGTGGATATAAACCCATACTATACATTATATTTATGAAATCTTCTGTCCTTTTATGCAGTTTTGGATTCAGTAAATCGATGTTAAAATCTCCACATATAAACACAGTCTTTTGTACTGTTTTTGTAAACATTTTTTCTATCCACTCATTAAATATTTCAATATTTGAACCAGGAGTTCTATATATACAACTCACTATAATATTTTTGTCCTTTCCATACAAATTTCAACAGTAATACATTCCAACAAATCATCAACGACTTCTGTCATGTTCTCCACCACCTTATACTTCATTCTATTGTCCACATTTATCATCACTCCTCCTCCACTTCTATTCATTCTATTTTTTATAATTTAATTCAGAACCATCAATTACAAAATCCACACCTTTCTCAGTATTAATCCAAGTCTCTGCTGTGATATTGAAATGATTCTTAAATTGTTTCAAATATTCTATAATACTCTGAAAGTTGGCATATAAACTTCTATTATTTAAGTGGATAATTGATATATTATGTTCTGATTGGAAAGTTATATTGAATTGCTCGTCTGTATAAGTACAGCTGTTTTTAATATTCATAAATAAATTGTTTACAGGATCGATGTTATTTTCAATATCCTGCATTTTATACTCTGTATATGCAAAAGTATCTAGTCCAGATGTAAACGACTGCTTATCTTCTGGACTTGACAGTTGTAATTTTTGATTCTGTTTATTTTTATTGACTGCATTACCTTGCTCTCATTTAACTCATTTATATTTATCCAGCTCCTCCAACTGCCTAATGACTAACACTTTGGCTTGTTCTGGCGTTCCATTCAACTTAAATTTTTTTTTACAATTTGTAGTCCATGTTGATTGTATTTTCTTCTGTCTTCTGAGGAGTCGGACCTGTCTGGCAATGTCAGCATTTTTCTTAGTCAAGTGTTCATTCAAATACACATCCGTGCCCTTCAATCATCTTCCCTGTTTCAGCAACTCAGTTTTATGCTTCCTATTAGCAAAGCGAACAATTATGGCTGGTCTATCCGTTTTAAGTCTCCGTGGGAGTGAATGACATGTCTCAATGTTACTCCTATCCAACTCAATCCCCTTTGAGTGAAGGAATGCCTTCACCTGTTGCTCCACCGATGTATCGTCCTGCTCGCTCGTCTCCCCTTCATTCAGCGTCGTCACCACCCGGGCATATAAACGTGGTTTTATCTCCAAGCCGGTGACTATGATATCATTCATTTTGGTATATTGTTCCAGATCTGCCACACGGTTTTCCAGCAACATAATCCGCTTGTCCTTCTCGATGTTTTGTTGCCTCAAGGCTTTCACTTCCTCCACCAGACTCATTATGGTCTTCTGCTGTTGTCTAACAGCAGAAACCTCCTCCGTCAACATATCAAGCGATCACTTAATGTCATCAACATCCTCGGCCTGTGTGTGAAGCTTTTTAGGGGGCATAGCGTCTCGTTATCTTAACAGCACAAACTGTCTCAGTTTGTTCTGTTTCTTCATGTCATTCCAGACGAACTGAATGATGATGAGATCAGATCTCTGTGTGGAGCACTGGCTGTTGTCAGACTCCTTGTGCAAATAATCTGACCGGATTATTAAAACTAATGGCAAAATGAATGTATGTTTGGAAATGTAAACTGATATTTCCTACTGACATACTACAGCAAAATATAGAAATAACTGACCACAAACCATTTTTAGCTTATGAAAATACTAATGGAAAAAGATTTTGGCACAGCACTATATGGAACAAAAATGAATTACATTTATTTTACTGAAAAAAAAAAAAAAAAAAAAAAGTTATATTTCAGGTGTTCAGTCACTTTTGACCATGAAGAACACAAGTGTACCTCACAAATGAGGAGCATCAGAAGGCTAAAGCTTTAAAGTGACTGTAAGCTGGAGATACTACAGTAAATTGACGTCTAACAATTACATTTTTTTTTATTTATTTATTTTTTTTAAATCAATGATATTTAGATTTAATTTAGTCTGAATTTGCTTTACAGCTAAGTTTTAGTTCATTTGAATAAGGAATACATATTCTGTTTAGGGATTTACGTTGTTTAGGTCGTTTCTAGAATAAATGATTAATCATCTGAATGTGACATTTTCATTCTGGTTCTAGACTTTCAGACTGCAGTATCACTGAAGAAGGTTATAAAGCTCTGGCTTCAGCTCTGAGATCAAACCCTTCACACCTGATAGAGCTGGATCTCACAGGAAATGATCCTGGACAATCAGGAGTGAAGGAGCTCAATGATTTACTACAGGATCCAAACTGTCAACTCAAGACACTGAAGTGTATATTCAGTATATTCAGGTGATTTTTTTTTTTTTTTTTTTTTTTTAGAAATATTATTTCAGTGTTGCACTAAAGTAAATTCAAAATTCTATGTAGTTTAAGAATCAGATGCTGTTTTCACCAAGTTTGGTTAAGAACTGAACTGAATCCTGATTCATCTTCTCTTCTGCAGGTTTTTGGGTCCTGCTGCAGATGAAGCCTGTCAGTATGTGACTGGAATTGTGGGTAAAAACCCGTTACTCCTGAGAGAACTGAATCTGAGTGAACATGAACTAGGAGACACACGAGTGAATCAGATCGCTGCTCTACTGCAGGATAAACACTGTCAACTCAACACACTGATGTGTGTATTGTTTTCATTTGTCATGTATTTAAGGAAATTATTTGAATCATACACTAACCAAACACATTAATCTTTAGAAATTGTTTAATGTTTGAATCAAGTACTTTGTATTTGTGTATTCTCCCTCACATGTTCATCATTTTAGGCTGCGTGATTGTGGTCTAACAGAGGAAAACTGTTCAGGTCTCGCTACAGTCCTGAGATCAAACTCCAGTCTGAAAGAGCTTGACATGAGCAACAATAATCTGCAAGATTCAGACTGGATTAGAAAATACAAAATCCACATAGGAGAAACTCAGATAAATAATTAACTATTGATTTGTTTTAATAATAACATTCTCTTTTGATTAAAATGAAAATATTACTGTAATAATTGAAAAAAGGAAAGACATGCTCCTGTTAGACGGTGAAATATTGTTCCTCTCTGATCATAAGAAGAAAGATATTAAACCTTTTTGTAGTAATATTAATTGTATAACTTGTATATTATACTATGTAATATAATAAAACCCTTTTTTGTAGACTTTCAGACTGCAGTATCACTGAAGAAGGTTATAAAGCTCTGGCTTCAGCTCTGAGATCAAACCCTTCACACCTGATAGAGCTGGATCTCACAGGAAATGATCCTGGACAATCAGGAGTGAAGGAGCTCAATGATTTACTACAGAATCCAAACTGTCAACTCAAGACACTGAGGTGAGAGATGATGAAATAATGCTAAATAAATTATAAGCATGTGAATCATTTATATCATATTATATTATATTATTATTTTACTATTTCACTAAGCTAAACAATTTGTTGCTTCAAGAATGTTTAAAACGATCAAACTTGAAAGATCAGATGCTGCAGCTGCTGTTGTTTTGATGATAAATGTCAACACAGTTTAGTTGTGTTAAAAGTTATAGTTTAATCACACATTTTGGGTCACTAGATGTGCTGGGATTCAGCACATTATATAACAGGCCACAAACATGTATTGTGTGTCAGGAGCAGAGTATGTGAGCGGAGTGGAGCGATGTGATTTTTAATGGAGTGAGGAGCGGATATTTTAAAAGTCGGAGCGTTGTAGTTTTTACTCGCTCCAAGAGCGCTCCACTACCGCTCCATCACGAGTACAATTCATGACAACGACCTATAATATAGCTGCATATATAGCAAGAATTCACGTGTTAAACATAGCCTATTTAGCTAGCTTGATAGAGATGGATCACTCAAATCAGAAAGAATGTGAAAACTAGGATGACGTCAATGGACATGAGCAAAAAGTTACAGTTTTCAATGAATTAGTTTGTTCTTTCAAGATGAACAGAACTGTGGTATTTCAAACATACTGATATAGTTTAGACGCGGAGCGAAGGCGGAGCGGTGTTTCTGGCATCAGTGAGCGAGGAGTGGAGCGGGAGCGGGAAACGGTGAACCCGGAGCGGAGCTGGAGCGGAGCGGTTATAAAACGCACGGAGCGCGGAGGGGAAATTGTTGTCGCTCCACTCCGCTCACATACTCTGATCCACACACACAGCTCGCGATCCACACGCAGCTGAACCTAAGAAAATCGGCGACGACTAGATGGCGCTATAGCCACAATCACACGTGCGCATTCCATTGTGTACGCTTTTATGAATGTTACATCGTGTTTTATTTGTTTCTTTTTGGTTTGGCTATTCTCCCCTGCCAGTTGAAATATAGTAAACATGTTTTATTGAACTTGTTCTAACAGAATGGCTTTTATTAATTTTGTAAAACAAGAACTTCGTCATGGCACCTTTTTCTGTACTTCAGTGACACGTTGTTAGTTTCCTTCCTTATTATTATTATTATAAGTGCTATTGTAGTTGCGCGTTTGAGCCATTAGTAATCGCACGTTTATATTAAATTAATTATACTATATTAAACCAGTACTTATTGCTAAACTGTTTTCTGAGTCAGTGTCGGCTGCAAAGATGAAGTTGATGATGCTGATTCTTCGCAGTAGGAGAGAAATTTCAAACGACTTACAGTAATGAGAGAGTGTACGTTATGGGTTTGAAGAGGATGATTTTACATGTGAAGAAGACCTTTTTTGCCGGAAAGCCTGGTTTACATATTAAATAATAGATTTACATAATAAACAATAAATTGGTTTAATATAATCAATTGTGATGCGATCTGGGAAAGTGCTGGGACGTTTACAGGAAATTCGAAAAATAGGTCGCACGCAATGTTTTTATTTATTTTTCATATTATAAGATGGGAGCACAACAACGCAATCTTAAGTACTGTAACTTAGCTGCTCACTTAATCTTATTATAATTGACTATTTCACATCCAGAAATGAAGGATGAAGTAAGTTACTAAGAGGAAGAGTACAGTGAACTTTTATGCATAGTGAACAGTTGCGCTGCGCGCATTTTTCTAAATGTAAACTTCAAGGTAGGCTACATTATTCGTGCTATCTAAACATACAAGAGATTATCAAAAGTTTGGTGACTATGGCCATGATAGAAAAACGGAAAACAAACGTATTTGTGTAATGATGCAGTATAGCGCTCCTGATTTGACAGACAGCTCTTGTTAAACCCGTGAAGTGAAAGTGAAACCGGTCTCACTTTAAACCCGTTTTTCTCAAAATTCCATTGCTGAAAATCATATCTATATCAGCCAACTTAAGATAGCATACTGTTACGTTCAATCTACGGAAATAGATAAAAAACTGGAAATAAAAACAGTTTTGAAAAGGGCTTCCCTGGTGAAAAAAACTGGTTTAAGCTGGTCCTTTGCTGATTCATGCTGGTCCTTTACCAGCTACATGACCAGCAAAAACCAGCAAAGGACCAGCTTAAACCAGCATCAAAACATACCTAACCAGCATATGCTGTTTTTTTTCCACCAAAGTGAACCCAGCTTTCATATGGTATCAAATAAAAGGTTAAATTTCACCATATGTTGGGCTTTCCTTGATCGCATCACACTTTAATATAAACGTGCGACTAGCCTACTAAAGGCTTAAACAAGCGACTATAATAGCACTTTAATAATAATATAATAATAATAATAATAATAATACAAGGAAGGAATAAGTGACAACGTGTCACTGAAGTACAGAAAAAAGGTGCCATGACGAAGTTCTTGTTTTACAAAATTAATAAAAGCCATTCTGTTAGAACAAGTTCAATAAAACATGTTTACTATATTTCAACTGGCAGGGGAGAATAGCCAAACCAAAAAGAAACAAATAAAACACGATGTAACATTCATAAAAGCGTACACAATGGAATGCGCACGTGTGATTGTGGCTATAGCGCCATCTAGTCGTCGCCGATTTTCTTAGGTTCAGCTGCGTGTGGATCGCGAGCTTGTGTGGATTGGGCAAGACTAAAAGGGCGGAACAAAAGTCTCAGAATTCAAATGAATCAAATAGAATCGATTCAGAAGAGATGTGAATAAATGCACGCATGTCGTCTGATCCACAAATGAACATTTTAATCACCACATCCACAAACTGTGATACTTTAATGCAAATTATAACATTTTTCACATCAGTGTAGTGACGCAAATTTGCGAATTTTTCAAATCGCGTACACGTTAATGAATTGCACTGGGTCTTGTTCATTGATAGTTGTGTGTGTGCGCGTCGTGAAATGCTGTAAACTGCGAAAATGAAGTCTCAAAATCCAAATGAACTGAACAAGATTGACTCGAGCAAGACCTCAATAAATGCACGCGTGTCACCTGATCCACAAATGCACAGATTCCTTTTTGCATGAGCAATTTATAATAAATTAATGCAGAACAGAACATTTTTATTTGCAAACATGTCTGTATTTGTACAAATCGCTGCACAATCATTTAATCCCGAATTTCACAGACTCAACTTGAAAGGCATTTGTTTGTGGATTGTAAGATACATGCATACAATTGATCCAGTACATGGATAATTGTGCGTGCACCTATTAATCGTTTTGAGTCTAATTTCATCCCATAGAGTCTCAGTACCAGCAGGGATTGTAGGTGGGGGGAGTGAACCAGTGCTCTCTTCTACCCTCAATACCACGACTGAGGTGCCCACGAGCAAGACATGAACCCCAAATGGCTGCCCACTGCTCCAGGTGTGTGTTCATGGTTTGTGTGTGAGTTGTATTCTTAGTATAGGTTTCCATACTTGACAACGTGTCACGACAATGGCAGAACACTCTTAACTTCTTCATTATGAGTGTTCATTTCTAGGTCCACGAGCTGGGACTCAAACTCGGGACACCTGAAGTGCTTTTGTTATATCACTTCCCTTTTGTTATTCTGATGCAGGATTTTGAGGACAGTGGTAAAGACAGGAATTGGTAGATGAGCTCAAAATATTAGACAATAAATACATTGAGAGTAAATAAAACAGCTGTGGTATTTGTCGTTTAAACTTAAATTATGTAAAAACAAACAAAAACAGTGTTGTAAATGTTGAATAAGAGTGCAGAAAGCCGTAAAATAAATTAATTAGTCAGTCTAATATTTCCTTAAATGTAGGATTTAAAATACATAAAATATAACTACATTTTAAATTGTGCAATGATTTAATTTTAGCTCTAAATAAGAGGTAAAGTGTCATTTTGTCTTTTTCAAACCCACATAAGTTAATGAGTTACAGTCTTAGTTTTTCTCTTTTAATAGACATTAGATCAAAACTATTTAAACCTTTACCCTTTAACTGTCACCGTCCACAGTTTACTTCACCATATTACAAATAAATTCTAATCTAATCATGACAAAATATACATCTTTGGTAAGGTCTAAGACTCCTAAATAGATATTTTACCATATTTTTGTGTTACAAATTATGTAGGAAAAGTAATAGATTAATATATGTCAAGAGTG